>VYZM01012925.1:40525-179489 GCA_013398915.1 Dromas ardeola | reverse complement strand
GGGGGGGGGCCTTCTTTACCAAAATTTGTTTCTTCTCCTCACACCCACTTAAAAAGAAGCAGGGCAGGAAGGTGTGTGCTAAAACTGAACTCCTGCTTGCAGGACTGTGACAATTTGTTCTGCTGCATGGTGTTTAGCATTGAACACATCAATCACCTCATTGACAGATAATTGGCTTGTCAGCTCAAAATATTCCTTTCTGCCATAAGTGGGAGGGGTGGGAGCCACCTGGGAGTCAGTATAAGTTTTTCTGTATGCAAAGCTTTCGGATAAATCGTATTTTCTTGGCAGCTAATACAGAATTGTCCACGGAGCTGTTCGGCACAGCTCCATTGCTTAATATAGGGGCTCTAACATATTGTTCACATCTGAATGGAGTTATGAAAGCACGCTGTGATTTATAGGCACCTTTCAGTTTATATCTCTGATTTAGCTAGGCTACGATTTGATTCTTTAGGGAGTTTTTCATTGGCATTTGCAGAGCTCCAGACTACAGCAAGTTGTGAAGGACTTAGAAGCTCAAGAACAATTGTTACTGTACATCGCTAACAGAGTCACAGCTCTCTAAATGAGGACAAGAAGAAATGTTTACCCTGCAAATGCGCTTTCAAATCCACCTTCAAAAAGTCTGGTTCTCCTGCAGTATTGCTTTGTCACCTTAGCTTTACAGTGTGCCTGTAAGGAACAACTCAGGGGACAAAACTTAGAGCAGATATGTCTTTCATTTCCGAAACCGGGGAAAAAATATATTGCCCTAATTAAATACATCTGGAAGAGGTAAAGCGATTTGAATATTGTCCTCGTTCCATCACCACCTCCTTGACTTTGTTTGCCATCTGTTGCCCAGCCCTTGCCGCAGGACAGAGCGGTCCACTGGTGTATGAGAGACCCAAGAGAAAGGTCTTGGCTTGCAGGCGCTGAGCAACCTTGACACATCGCCTCTCCTCCTCCGCCCTCAGCTTGCCCACTTGGAACTGGAGCACAATACTGATCTCCTTGGAAAAGCCCTTTGGGATCGATGGCTGATATTGATTTCAAAGTAGCTTATGGATCAGGAGGGATGAGGGCAAGCTGCCCCCAGGGCATGGCAGGCAGTGCAGTGACAGGGTTTGTTGCACCTGTAGGACCTCTTGCAGCTCTGTCTTCCGGGCTGGCTTGCCTCAAGCTCCTCAGTTGTCAGCAGTCCTTAGGGTCCACAACCTGCAGCGGACATGCTGTCACATCCACACAGCTGGCTAGTCATGTTTGCTTCTTTGTTCTCTTCTCCTCCCGCTGATTTGTGCTGTTCCCCCCGGTCTCACCTCCCTGCCCAGCTGGTAAATGCTTCATGCTGGGGCCATCCAGGGGAATGGGAGCACACACAGAGAGCCGATACCATGATAAATGCATTATTAACACAAAAAGAAAAAGGAAAGGACTTTGACAGGGACCATGGAGTGTTAACTTGACAGAAACAGACAATAATGTGATCGTATAATTTTAGTTCTCTTTGCTAACTGTATGGCATGAAGATTCCTCCTAGCTTCGTGTCATCAGAGATGAAAATTTAAATAAAACTTACATCATTTAACACTGCCTTGAACATGGGTGACATTTATTTGCCTTCCCTTTTGCCTCCATTAATGCCAGTTTTGCTGTTAGATTTGTTTGTTAATCCTACAAATGAAATTAAACCAAGGCAGTTATGCAAAAAGGTTTTGCACAGATCAGATCTAATAATGTCTTATTGTGTTATTTTATACAAAATGATTAGCTAGTAATTGGTTTAATGGAGGAAAAAATAAACAAAAGCCTCCATGAAATGGGTATTTCACATGCCATGCATGGCTGAAGTTATGCTAACTGTGCAAAGAATGTCAGCTACTTCATGCTGGACACAATCTTGTTCCCACTTGAATCAGCAGAGATATTCCAGCGTTGGGCACAAGCTCAGATGCAGCATGTCATGGACCAGCTAATAAGCAGTTGAAGTAATTCACTGTGGTTTTACTGGTGCTGGCACTGCCGAGCTGATGGTAGCGTATCCAGGTAATGAGCCCATCTCCCTCTGTGAGGCGTTCTGAGTGGTGCAGGAATATTCCACGTTTTGTTTTTCTGTTTGTGTGTGTACCAACAGTCTCTCCAGACTTACTTTCCTTTGCCACAACAGCAGCTGTGACAAATGGCTGTAAACCTTGGAGACCTACAACTTTGGTTCACAACCTCCTAACAGCCCTGATCATCTCCCCACACCTCTGCGGTCTGCAATGGCTCAGGTCCCCCCTGGCCCTGGTGTCCATCCATCCGCGTCACCCTGCAGCTTCAAGCTTATCACAAATCCACTGAGCACGAGTTTAGATGCTGCACAATGCCAGAATAACAGCATAGGTGCAGTTAAGACTTTTTTTAAGAATGTCATACGTATAAATTCTTTTACATACTGCATCAAAATTTTAAGCATCATTTTGGTTCGGTGCCTGTTTAGAAATTCTACTCCATTCTGTTAATATCAAGGGAACTATGTTAATTTGCTCCAGAAGAGGATTTGTCTCTTGTTTTGATCTGTGGCATGACCAGGATATTTGTGTATTTTCTGTTCTAATGTCAGAGTGACTTGATGACATGCACAGGCTATTATTCAATAATGATGCCTAAATGGAGCTATCAGAAGGGTTATTATCAAGGTTATTAAAAAGCAATTCTTTCTGCCTTCAGTTTAACCACGAATTGCAGAGCTAACCGTCATCTAGGTGAGGATGTGCGTATTAATCAAGAGGCTTCCTATGGTCTACCTAGATATCCTGAGCCTGGATAATGATTGATTTACTCTACTCTTATATTAGCACACAATCAACCAGGGGTGTTGAACATCTGACCAGCAGAGTTAATTCATAATGCTTGGCAACCGTTTTGCAATTTTCTCACATCTGTTCTTTCTGGCCGAGGCACTAGAGTTCTTTTAAGAGCCCAGAAAATGGCACATAGAGAAATGTTTGCGGTGCAGTATTCCCTGCTATCAAATGGTAACGGTTCTACTAAAACCCCTTTCGCTTCAACAGTTTTCCAGGAGAAATAAGGCTTCCATATAATAATATGCCAGATGCTAAAGTATGGAAAATGCCAATAATTTTTTAGTAATCATTTGAAGGTAACTGCATGTAATTGCATTCCTATGCAAACAAGATTTGATCAGGTAAGTCACTAATGAGCCTGTGAGCACCGTTTGGGCTGAGTCACCAACTTTAGGCAAACGTATTTAATTTCACTTCTTGCCTTGCATAGGTAAAAGGCAGCTCCGTATTGCTCTCACATGCTTCTAGCAAACCCTGAAGTGCAACACGACTTGTATCTGTTGCTGCAATTTCTTTGAACACAAGCATGGCAATTCAGCTGGCTCGGATCTTTTCTGCTGACTCTGCGCTATCAAGGCATACATTTCAGCTTTGGCAAAATTCTTGCAGCGCTGTCAAGCTAACCAACACATCTAGTATTAAATGGTTTCCCATTTGCTGTTATCATCATTTTCACAGGCTACACTACAGCTTCGCTGTGCACTTCTAGCGCTTACAGTATTGCTTTTTGCAAGTGAAGAGACCAGAGATGCCAAGACGCAGACACGTCCGTTCCAGCCCCTTTCCCCGGCAGCCTGAGGATGACATAATGAAAATTAAAAATGGTCACTAAAGGCGGACAAACTTCTTTCTGGTCTATCCCTCAGTTATGTTATCAAAACCATTCATCCTGTCTTGGGAAGCTGTCAAAGATGAAGTGTGCAGAACAAATGTGAGGGTGGATTTAATAAAGAGTCTTCTGAGAAATATTGCTTGCACAATCAATAAAAAGCTTTGGAGGGGCCCTCAGGGCTTTTGGACAGTGATTTGAGTACAAGGAGCTGAGCTTCAACAAAATGGGATGTAAAGGCTCTTCATAGAGGACACCCAAGATTCACCTAGTCAGACTTAAGCTTTGCACGACAGGCGATGGTGGGCTGACGAACAATCCTTTGATGTTTTTTAAAACATTATTGTGAAGAGTTACAATGATTACGCTGATTTGGAATAGCTGCCAAAAACGAGAGGAAGAGAAGAGGTACCATTTATATGCAGGAAGAAGTATCTATCAAAAGCAAAGAGTATTCTGAATTTCATGTCATTCATGGAGTCAGTAGCCTGGAAGCTGGATTCACATTAAATCGAGTAGGGCTAACCAAAACTACCTCACTGGAAGCACATGAAAAGCCTAGTGGAGAATCAGCTCAAAAACCTACACACATTTATTGAATAATTCAGTGGTTGGAAACTCATGTTCAGTTGCTTCTTCTGCTTACAAAGCAAAAACTACCAGGACTCTATACCTCTGATGTTACGGCACAAACTGAGAAGAGCAGCACCTTCCTCTGAGGAAGTTCCGGTATTCTATAATAAATATTCCTTTATACAAGTGCTCTCCATGTTAGAAGAAGAGACCTTACTACACATGGTACTATTAGAGTCCTACGTGCCATGGCACTTCCTCACCCGCCAAGCCCAACACAGAGCTAATCACTTCTGGAAAAGCATCTTCATTACAAATCAGAAAGTACCTCAAGTTTCTGCCTTGGAATAGCAAATTCATCCCCTGGGGATAAATAAAGCAATACACTTTTGCATCTCCCCTTCAGAGCTGGATACCAAGCAGAGATATCCCACCCTGCTTTCAGAATGAAGCTGTTGGATAAAAAGGGAACTCTTCCTGGAGCCCTGCTTTATGATAAAAACTCTTTTTAGAGAGGATTTAACAATGCCAACAGATGAAGAGCACCTGGCCCACAAATGTCTCCAGGGTGCCGCCTCATGGGAGCTACAAAGATGGAGTGCTGCTGTGACAAACGATTTTAGATAGGTCCAAAAGACAAGTTCCAGGGAACGGAGTTGCTGAAGGCTTGGCTGTGTGGGGAGCTGAAGTGTCCCCAGGGTGGACAACACTGGGGTAGGGGCATGGGGCGCTGGTGGCTTGGTTCTTCTCTCCGTCAGGGGTTGTTAGAGCCCAATTTAGCTCAGGGAAGTGGTCTCCTGTGGCCTGATAATTTATGCCTTGTTATGTCTTAGCGCTGTAATTTACCAAAATAAAGAATAACATTGCTGTAACGGAGATTAATGGCTGTCAGGCTGCAAAGTAATTTTTCAATATGAAATGGAGCAAAACTTACATTTTTAGCACAATTTCCCGGTTCAGTGATGCACCTGGTAATAATTATGATTTACATTAACCATAACATCATCCTTCTTATATCAACTTGCCTTAGTGAAGAATGAACTAGGCCTTTGTTAAATGTTTCATGAAATAATTCAAATTACATATGCTAAAATTTCCCAGCTCCCGCTAGCCAGGCTAAACATCAACAAGAATAAAAATTATTTGCTGCTGCAAAGGGCCCGATTCTGCATTAAGAATTAGGCAAGTAGAGCCCTAAGAGCTTTCATGGTTAAGTTAATTATAACAACAGCTGACAAAAACTTTAAGTCCAAAACAACAATGCAACCGCAAACCCCATTCTCTGCACATTTTTCATGCAGTGAAATGCTCAAGCTAACTTTCTCCTGTAAGAATTTGACTGAAACAACAACAAAAAAAAGAAACAAAAAAAACTCCTGTCCCCGAAGTCAGCCAAGTTCAAGCCTTCAAGACCACCTAATTAATTAACTTCCAGGCAGCAGGACTGGAGAAAGGCAAAGAGGTTTGTAATTTGTTGCTTTGCTAATCTAGGGCCTGAGCGTGTCTCTTGTTCTCTGAGGCAGATGAAACACTTTCCTAGTGGAGTTTCCTGCCAATATATAATGAGCAAAGCACCTACAACGAAACCAAAAGACAATGATGTCCTTTCCTTGGCACTTGTGAGGAATGCAAAGCATTTACATGCTAAAACATTACAGCAAAAAAAGCACTGAAGAAATAGTCTGAATTATTTGCCTTAGAAACACAGATAAATGAAATACGGAACTAATGTAGCCCTAAAGAGCAGGTAAATTCATTTGAATAATAGGATTATGATTTATGATTTTCCTATTACAAGAATGAATTTCAATTCTACAGCTTTTAATTATGCACTGGCTTGCACAACAGCTGCTCTGTTCCCATGCATGAAGTATCAGGAGCCCAGGAAGGATTCAGAGGAGACCTCAGGCCCCATGCATAGATGCGGCTTCAAAATACTCCCCTTCCTGGGGTCCTGCATCTCTGACAAAAGGAGCACATTAGCCAGCACCTTACCGGGAATCCAGGGGGCTAGAAACCCCCATTCCCTGTAAATGTGCTCCATTTTACCTAAATAGTTGCTGGAGCACCCGCTGGAGACAGGTATGACCTTTCTCTCTTGCTCTAGCTTAGACTACAGGATCATTTTAAACCTCGCGCTCCACCCTACCACGTATTAGGAGCCCGCTGCTTTTTGAGGAGGAGTGGCGGGGTGCAGTTCACCCCAGAGAGGTGCAGTGTTATCCCGTAGTACTCGGCCCCATACCCATCCCGCAGGGCTGCGGTTTGAACCCTACGCCAGCCAAATGCCACAAACGTGGCTATTAGGTGGCAGGGGCACTGGGCGTCATCGGTGACGGCCAGCGCTGGCCACGCAGTGGGTGCAGGCGGGTACCGAGCTGCCCGGGTGGCAGCAGCCCTGCCTCGCCAGCCCAAAGGGCTGTTTCATTCCCTCCAACTCGCTCGGTCCCTATCCGCCGAGATGGGTAATAGCTCGGTTCTGCTGCCGCTGCCGGAGTAAAGTTCAGCACTGAATCATTAATTAGGATGACTGGATACTCTGGGATTTAAACTAGTGATTAATGAGCCTTTCCAGCTCTAGCTCCATGTGAACAACTATCTAGTTCATGTTATATTTAATTTATTTAAAAAAACCTCACCGAGACAGTAAATCTTGCTCAGAAGAATTAGTGGAGGAAGAAATAACACTCACACCGCATTTATAATGTTGATTGCAAATTTATATTCACACTCTCTTGCACTAATTCGAATGCCTTCTTCAGAAAGACAATATAATTCATGTTTTAGGGGGATCTTTGAAAATCTATTTAGAAATGAGAAATGGTGAAGGGGACACCATGATAGGGTAAGTAAAATGGGTATGGCAAGTAATGCAAAATAATTAAAAGTAAGCAAAAATGCAGTGCCTCATTCATCTTAATTTTGGCATAAAGTTCCCATTCCCCTTGGGGTAAAATACTGTATTCTGCCAAACCAGTCAATCTCCCCACTGTTAATTACCTTACAAAGTAAGTTTGAATTGTACTGTTTGCATCATGCAGGTGCTGAGACATCCTAGGCTTTACTGGTGTTTTTCTCTTGTTTTCCCTTAAGCAAAGGGAGGAGGTACATGGCAAGTGCATTGGAAATACAATTTTGAATTAATCTGTTCAGAGCATTAATCCACTCCTAAGCTCCCTTCGCCTCTGTATGATACATAATCGAAAGCTGGGATCATGGCTGCTTGAGCAATGCTTCCCCTTACATCTGCGTTCAGACACCATGAACTCAAAGGCCATCAGTCTTAACTAATTCCTCTAACTATGCGTTCAGTGATCTCCCCACCAGGAGTCAGTCCAGGGTCTCGGCAAATTTCCATATGTTTGAAGTTTTCCTCTCCTCTTTTATCTTTGTCTGAAAGCTGTCAAAATGCAGCTACAATTTCATAGGGTAATGAGGAAGAGATTAAGGAACGTACACATCTGTCACCTAAATATGTGCAATAAGGAGAACATAAAATAAATAAAATTAGGATCCCATAAAAGCAAACATCAGCGCTAAATTGCCAGCAGGGTTGCTTCCTGCACCAAGCGGTGCATCAAGTTAACTCCTGCACCCCTGAGCTGCAGCAGCACGGCCTCTGCCAGCCACAGCCCCATCCACCCGCGGCTCCTGGCACGTTTTTATCATGGCCAGGCTTGTGCCCAGGATGGAGATAGGCTGAGGGGAAGGACATGGGGTAGATAAACCTGCTCGCCATCCAGTCCACCCCCCTTTGCAAACAGGACTCAGCCTAAACCACTTGTGATGCTCTGGCTGCTCTTCCCCTGCCGTGGCTCATCTTTCATATAGCTGAATGGAAACTCCTGAATTTCAAATCTGCTGCAAAACCCAAAGCAGGGTCTTTATGCAGCAAATTAAAAATCCACCAGTATTAAGCTTAAAATATTAACATTTTGTTCTTTGGGATTGCTCTAGTGTCATCTCTGGCAACACCATCAGCCCTCAGTTTCCCGTACCTCTGCAAGACTGAAGAGATACGTCTGAGCCTGTTCCAGGCAAATGTCAGTGCGTGTCCAGGGATGTCCGTGCAGGTTTCTCCATGGGAGGTAATGGAGATTGTGGAAATGGGCTCATTCTCTTTATGTTTAAGCAATAAAGTCCTGGAGAAACTCTCATTTTCAACCTTTATCCAGAAATGGTTAAGCTCCTAAATTGGATCCATTATCACCCAAATGAAGACACATACCAGTAAGCTAATTATGTTTCTTACCAAACTCGTGAATAATTAAATATTTTATTGTGATGTTACAATTTGTATTTATTATGCTTTGCTAAGGAGCGAAATTAAACATAATGAGGCCCGTTAGTGTCTCTCTTCAGAGATGAGCCCATGTTACAGGCACCTATATCACTTGCACCAGTGGTGATTAATGGGTTTAATTTACTTGACTTGCATGTGTCGGAATGTGTGAGGGGGAGAGAGAAGGGAGCTCAGATTGTTAAAATCCTTTTAATTAGACTAATAATGCCAAGTTTGCATGTGTTAACTAGGGTGCGCTATTAATTAGTTTTAGTAGACTGTTTTCTGAAAGGTGGCACTGTAGCATTTAGACATGTCTTATGATCCCAGGAGAGCTATTAAGATGACAAACAGAGCATGACATTACACATAACTGCAAACAAACAGCCTTTAATCTTTCTGGAGGAAGAATTGGGGGTAATTGATGGACAAAACACTTTCTGTACTGTAGCTGCCTCTCCCTCTTCTTGCTTTTACTGGGTGTTATTTATTCAGCTATGGTACAGGCTCTGCAAAGTGGTCCATCCTCAGCAGTTGGAGGTTAGTTTGGGGTCTCAAGTCCCACAAAACAGACAGCTGGGGGCTTGGCCATAGTGAGATGCCCAGTTCTGGGGTTACACAGCTAAAATAGCTCTTCCACCCCCCGGGAGACAGCAGGCTGGAAACAGATTGATGCCACTGGCAAACAGCCTTCCCCACAGGTACCTGGATGCTTGGCCCCCAGCAGCTCTTGTGCTTATGCCAGGGAGCCTGGGGCAGCCTGTCTGCCCTCAAGGCACCACCAAAACAAAACTCACCATCCCTTCTGCTCTCATAGGAGAGGAAAACTGGGAAAACAAGGGGCAGATTCGGTCTCTGATCAGATGGCAGGTCAAGCGAAAAGCACGCTGCCAGGTAGGGGTTAGGGAAGGGAGGCAGATGTTCACAGTTGAGAAGGGCAGGTGTAAAGTTCTCTGGCATAATTTGGATCCCAATAGCAAGGGGGTAAGAAATGCACCTTTCCATACAACTCAATTGCTGGTTACCATACTGACTTTCCTCCTTCATCAGAGCTCAGTACAATGGATCAGTGGGCAGGTAACGTTATCTCCAGTTACCCCGTGTGCGCAAGCGGCACCATGGTCTGTACACATCCCCAGCCCAGGGCCAGCAGGACCTGAGCCAGAGCTGCCATCAACAGCTGGGTGGAGCACGGGCTCCCCAGTTTTTTCTAATCCATATTAGCCAGGCTGCACCATCACAAGCAGCCTTTGGGGTGTTCTCAGACCACAAAAGCAATAAAATTCCTGCCTCTTTATTGCTATGAACCTGGAGTTCAGCTGCACTGTCAACAGGCATTTATAACAGTTAGCAGTTTCACTGCTCGTATGGATGTCTAAAGGATTGAAGATTTCAATCTTCACTTGGCTTTTCTCTGTTCATATTAAATACCTGTCAGTGTACTAATGTGTGGAATTTGCATCCACATCCGTGGAGACATTTTGAATGCAGAACAAGTGGAGATTGTGCAATAAAGATCCATAGTGCTGACAGGAACAGTAATAACAGAGGAAAAATATCTTCAGTCTATTCTTTCTGCAGCCCTGTCACACTGTCCCCAGGACATACAGGCAAGTCTATGGTTCATGTCCCTACAGGCTATAGGCTTACTCAGCTATCATGACAAAGGAAGTTAGTTCCTGCTTCAAGAAAACAGGAGGGGAGAAGAGGTGTTTTGGCATATGCACCAGGTCAGGAGTTTGGAAGCCAGTGTAACCCTGTGGGAATGGAAAGATGCCTTTTAAATCAACCTAAAAATCTACATGCCTGGGGGTAGGGGGTGACTGGAGTTACCCAGTTCGGAGGATCAGCTCTAAAGGGTCAAAAGAAAGATGGACGCAGCTGTAGAAAGACTGTATCTCTACAGATTCTCCAAGGCTGGGGGCAAGCGGGGTGGATCTGTGACACTAGAGTCACCACATGGATCCAGAGCAGAGGAACTACTTAGGAATAAGGAGCCTGGGGTTAGTTTCGTGCCATGAACACTTCAAAATAAATGGTATTGCAAAATGGCCTCAATATCACCCATTTTCTTAAAAAGCTCTACTCCCATCGCCTGCGGTAGAGTCGGGGAGGAGGGAAAAAAAGACCACGCTCTTCACTGATACGGGCTGAACAGGGGACAGCCGCTTGGCTAGATTTGCTGTTCCCAGTTCTGCTGGCTGTGCTTAAATAAGAGTTGCTGCTCTGGACATTTCTTGCTTTGCTGCTCATTTACAGGAAACGGCTTTGAGTTGGCACCAAAGTGAGCCCATTTGGAAGCTGGAACGATTGTGTGGGGGTGCCCCAAGCAGAAGCAGGGCTGAACGGGTGGTGCTTTCTGCCCCAGCCGAGCACCCCTGAGCCGTAGCATCAGGGCTCGCTCAGCAGGACCCACACAACGAAGAGCTGCAATCCTGCCCACAGCTGGACACGCGAGGCTGGTTGGTGTGTCTTCTGGGGGTAAATAGTTGTATACAAGTAATCATTTATAAGTCTCTCATTTATTTCTCCTACCATTTAAAAACATGAAACATAGATCAGAGTGAGACCCTTTCCAGCCCAGGATCCTCTCTCCGAAGTGTCCAGTAACAGATGTCCTATTTCTTACAATGACTGCTTGGTCTCGAATTATCCAATGTCCCCAGCTGCTAGAAATTTGAAAGCTAGAGATCCATTTAATGGCCCCCAATGGACTTTTCTTCAATTAATTTCTCATTGTTTTTTATTCCCTTGGTCCTGCAGAATCTTGCAGCCATGATTTCCACAGTTTCATTATGTATCTCCTTTTTTATTTTTCTGCTCAATAGCGTCATGTGATATCGCCCTCCCTCTGTCACAGTCATGAGCATTTGAGAATAACCGTTTCCTGACATTTGTAACAGTAAAAAAGGTTATTTGCTTCTCAAAGAGGGAAAACAGATTATATCTATAATAAGATCAGTGACTTAAGGATACTAAATACATACAAATTATCTGAGTAAATAATTGCTTAATGTATGTTGTTTGATTCTTAAAGAAATAGATGTTGAATCTTTGAGTATGATATCCACTCAGGGATTCCCATGAAATTAATAGTAGGTCTTAAGCATTTAGTAGAGCTCAGAAGCCAGAGATGTCGAAAACCCCTTTTGCTCTATTGCTGAAAAATATTGGCAGGCTAAATAAAATGTCATTTCCTACATAATAGGAAGCCTATTTATTGTTTTGATTTCTATTTGGGTAGCAGGAAGATTGAACAGGTATCTGTTCTCTTGATAGAGGTGTCTAAAAATTTCCCGTGCTTTTCAGAGAGACTGATCACATTAATTCACCTGAGTGGTTCACCGTATTTTGGTCTCTACAAATTAACTACTCTTTACTTAATAACTTCTAATATAGATATAAATCAATGATATTTAATATTTTCTACTCACAGCCTTCTGGCTCGGCTTGTTAGCAATCTCTAAGGTAAATCCTGTCCACTTTGTCCGGTTTTGGGGGGCAAAATCTCAGTAAACCCAGGTTCATAAATTGCAATAGCCCTGCTAGTATAACTGGAGCTAGATGATGTTTGAGGGGACCAGTCAAACTACGAACAATGCCATATACTGACCTACTTCAGCTTACCTATATAGCAACAATAAAACCAGAAATGCAGATAACCCTCCCTCATGGAAGAACTTACAGCTTAAATTGAGCTCTTGCTGATGCACATCCCCTCACTCCCTACTTCAGCTGCTCAACTCAAGCATTCAAAACGTACTCCCAGCCTTGTAGTCTGTTTGCTTAATTCCCACAGAAGACCTGCTGAGTTGTTTTCAGGCTAAGCAAAGGCAGATCAGGAAAGCAAAGCCTCAGAACTCAAGCCTGAAAAAAACATCATGTTCCCACTCTCTAAAGTGGGAGCCAGGGCAGATACATCTTACAAACTTCACAAAGACTGCCGAATAAGTGAAATGTTTGAGGCAGAGGAGTGCACGGCTGGCAATGCTGTTTGATCTATTTGCTAATCTATCTGTGGCAGACAGCCTTCTGCATCTCAAGCACACGTTTTCCTGCAACCCCCCGCCCCCATAATTTCATTATCACTTAGATGAAAGCTGGTGCTATCATGCTTCTGACTGACTGCTAGGCATTGCCAAAGCAGACTGTTCCAGGGAATATGTCCACATTTTTCAAACATTTCCATTCACACTTAGCTAATTCACTTGTTTCCTCCACCGTGTCGTTATCCTGATTCAAAGCCCACTGAAACCAATGGAAAAGCTCTCCATGATCTAGACTGGACCAGGCCAGTGGGTTTGGCTTCAGGCCCCAGGTGGAGACAATGCTTTGAGCATGGGCAACTTGAACCCTGAGGTCATGTACTGTATCAGCATCTGCCATGCCTTAGAGATGTTAAACCATGAGCAATCTAGTTCATAAATAAACAGAGGTTAATTTAAAGCAATAGCCACAGAAGAACAGAACCATTAAAAGTGCTGGAAAAGAGTGGCATGTTAAAAAAAAAGAAAAAAAGGCAGAAAAGAGGAGAGAAAGTATGAGGATGTTTGCAAGTCCCCTCTTTCTGCGTCAGCCAACAGCAGAGCAGGTTGGGCTGCAGCCCCTGGGTAACTCTGCAGCATCACTCAGATGAGCAGTGACTGTTTTGCACAGGTAAGGATCACAGCTGAGCCAGGGATGCAAATCTAATTGCCACTATAACAAACCCTCCAGCAACACCTTATTTCATCTATTTTGAATGAGTATCAAGCGACCATCAAGACATTATCTGACAAGTGATATGTCTAGGCAATGCACTGGCTGTGTACTGGCTTCCTTGGGTGATGAGTGGAGCAGTTAGTGGCAAATAAACCTATCTTTTTACCATTTACCAACTGCTAGGCTATGAGCTGGCTTTTCAATCAGACCTTGTCGGTTTAAATAGCAACACATCACTCTGAAGTGGTGGTCTGGGATTTAAAAGGAGACACATTGCAGATTCTTCAAGGAAAATGGGATAGGGGCATTCATTTCTGTTACAAGCATATCGCTGCAGTTTATACCTGGTGCTTTGCACACTGCCACAGTTTAAAATCTGCGTTACAATGAGGAATGAACTGGTACATTTCTCCTACAAAATAAATATGGATGAAAGCATGTTTTGTTTCACTCAGGTTCCTTACCTGGCTGCAATGAGACTATGGCCATAAACAAAGTACCCATCACAAGAACAGATTGCAGAACCATGATAAGCATTTTTGGCACATGCCACCTTCAAGTGGGGAACCTGCAAGGTTTTCTCTGTGAACATTTTGAGCACTCTGAGACGTTTTATCCTGAACCGGGATAAGGTGAACTCTCAATTGTGCTATGAGAAGTTTCAGTCTGAATCAGGTAGTCATTGACCTTTAGGATAAAGTTTTGTACTTAAACCAAGCAAATTGTAGATTAGCTAACATTTCAAACCAGGATGTTATTTCACATTACAGAAATAATTGTAATCTTAAGAAAAAATTAAGTGAAACCTTGTGCTTTTAAAGCATCTTCAAATTCTAGTAACAAAGACCCATAGGACTCACAGTTCAAAGAACTGAAACACAAACTGAAACACAAACTGAAACACAAACTATAGGCTAGACTCTTCTCCAGGACCTAGTTTCCCGGTAGGTTAAATGAGAGAAATATCAGGTCCTTCGGCATAGATGAGGAAATATGCTTATTTTTAATTCCTCCTGGCAGGCAAAAAGTACCTATCACAGCAGGACCAAAGACACCCAAAAGAAAGTACCAGAAGGTGGTTATGATAATAAGCTTATTTTCATTATAGTAGGATTATATTTTAAACCTTTGATTAGACTCTTAAAATTTCAGAACATGCTTCTTAGATCCTAGATTTTTAAAAGACAAAAGAAAAACAAGAAGAGAAAGTAAAGTCTTACTCCTGTGGATGAACCTAGTTTTGTTGCATAGAGAAGATCTTACTGTAAAGTTACTTAATTACATTCAGAGGGCATCTCTAATTCTGATTATGACTAGAATCACGCATGTCTTCATTTAGGAAGTCCTATCGGAGTCTGTGTGTCCTAAGAACAGGCTCTTTGAAGCATTGCTAAGCGAGGTAATTTTATTGTACGAGTTTTCTTGTAAAAATTATTGTCTTTCTGGATGTCTAATTAAAATAAAGATGTAATAAAGAATTTATGGTTTTAATTAGAGCATAGATCTTAAAGTAATTATAGTGTGATTAATAATTCCTTAACAGGCTTTCTTATACAAGATGAAGAAAAAAGATTTGAGCCCCATGAAAAATCAATATGCATTACTCAATTACATTAACGAAGCTACACAAAGCAGTCTAGGTCCCAATTAAATTGCTCCTCATGTTAAACTGGCAATGAAGTCTGTAGTTATTAATGAGTCTTGATCTATTTGTTTAGTCATTGTGGGTTTTGGGCTTTTTTTTTTATTGGAAAGATGCTGTAACATAGAGATGTACCTATGGCCTCATCCAGCCTGACTAAAATTTCAGAGGACAGAGCGAACAAGGTTTGCTCCAGAATCAACAGGACTGAGCACAGATCCTTCCTTCTTTGCCTTTACCTATTTCGTGACCCAAGGCACAGCAGAGGAGCTGCTCACCAAGGCCAAGCAGATGCAGTGCAAGGTACTACGACCCTTTCCAGTCATCAGTATGCCCCGCACTCGGTGGAGGGGGTTCAGGGAACCACCAAGACCTAGCCTGAAAGCACTCCCCTGAGCCAAACGTGCTGCTCCCCTTATTTCATACTTAAAGATCACTCCCAGGAGCACCATAGGGCTGAAGGCTCAGGACCCTGGATGTGTCTTGCTCCACTGGTTGCAGCTCCAGGTCCTAAGCACAGGCACTGGAGGCCAGCAGCATCTCCAGGAGCCGCACACAGAAGTTCAGCACAAAGGATCCCTCCCTGGGCAGCTTTTCATTTTTGTGGGGAAAAGGGAGCGCAAAGGGTCCTGTGCTGCACCTACATGTCCAGATACTTCTCTGACTAATGGTGAACAGAAAGCTAACTGGCACAAAAGCCTTGGCCCTGACTCAGGCAAGCACTTTACAACATGCTTAATTTTAAGTGTGCAGAGGCCAATAGCATTATTTATGTACCTAAAATTAAAAAAAACATATGAGAGAGGACACAATATAGATCTACAATGAATGGTGAATCGAAGCTGAACAGGAAATGGTTATACCCTATTTCTCATAATAGCAGAAGCTCTGGAGAACACAATGAATGTACCAGGGAGTAGTTTTGAAACAAATCAAAGGAAATATAATCTTGAACAACGTCTCTGCAAAAGTTCCTGCCAAAAAGATATTGTAAAGGCCAAAAATATAAATTGATTCAAAAGTGGAACAGCGACGAGTCACTCGCTGATAGGGAAGTTTTCTCCTAATGATTCAGATGCCAGTTTGATGAAGCCCCTAATACAGGCAACCACCTGGACCTGCCCATCCTTGTGTTCTTAACCATTTACAGCTGGTTTTGTCAGGGATAGGACATTTATCACATGCGATATGGCTTCTCTCATCTTCCTCGGTTCTTTTTTAGGCAATGGTTTTGTAAGTATTGAGAAGAGGGGTTTGTGCAACTTATGTGTCATCAGTGTAATTTCTACTAACAATTTTATTTTACCTCTCATTAATAACTTGGCTGAACTGCTAGAGCAGGGAACTAGATAAGTTCAGATTTTACAGATCAAATGAACTTTAAAAACAACAATGTAATTATACATTCACTCATGCACAGACAGCGCCTCTGCTCAAGCTGCCCAGCAAATGAAGCCATACTAATTTAAATGGACTAGAGGGGGAAAATGATCTCACAAGAAACTTCTGATTTGTCATTCTGTAATATGGATTGTGGCTTGGAAACTCGCTAATTGATCATTAAGAACACATTGTTATAAAGGTGGACTTCTTGGTGAGAGAAGAACAAAAAGCCTGAAACTCTGAAAGAAAGAAACCACCACTCGCTCTAAATAAATCTAGAGGACATTGATGTTTCATTATGTTCAGACCCAGCTATAGCAGAACGTAGATTTATTTGGCCCTGTCAGCTTGGGTGCATTGCTGCCTGCAGACCTGAGCCTTCATTGATATCTGTGAGTGATGCTGCCCTCCTGCAGCAATGCACAAGGGTAACGATGTTATTAGAGCTACCTCCAGATTTCAGCATCCAGTGAAACCTATAGATTGAGTCCAGTTTAATTTCTTGAGCACATCCTCTGTAGCTCCCTCTAAAAATGCAGCTTCCTTCAGCCAAATAACTGCACAAATCCATGTTGATTTCAAAGAGTTGGTCAGGTTAAAAAAGAAAAGATTCAGTAATTGCAATGGGGAAGATGGAGAACTATTTAATTCCAAGTTAATGCCGTTATTTGAGTGAATGCCTTAAAACTGGTTTCAGTTACTTGAAATTCTGATTCTAAAAATCCTTTAAAACACTTCAAAAGGAGTGCAAGGTTTTACTAATATTTTCCTTTCATGTCATTGTCTCTCCTGTTCAACACCTTTGGGCTTTCCCAATATTCTGTGGCTGCAGCATTCACCAAAGACACAGGACAGGGAGGCACACAGCACATCTCACTTGCAAGGTGTACATCCGACCCAAGACAGCTGGTTGAACTTCTCCTCTGGCCATCAAACATGGGATAAAACCACCCTAAGTGAGGGGCCTCAGGTGCAGTAGAGGAGCTTAGGGTGACAGCTTGGTCACCCTAAAGGTATGTAAAGGAACGGAAGTGAAAAAAACCCACCTAATGGACTAGCAAGCTGGTTAAAGCAATACAGACATGCAAAGACCATTTGCATTTAATTTTGAATTACTAATGGTAGGATGGGCTGCTGTTGCGTGTCTGGCCCGGGCAGACCCCGCATAAACATATGCAAGACTTGCAGAAAGGCCCCATGGATCCGAGACAAGAATGGACCACATGGATACAGGGTTTGTCTAAGTAACAGGAGCTATCAGCACTTCATGCCTTTCAAGACCATGTCCCAGTTAGTGAAGGGATTTTTCAGGAGACCACATTCTGTGTCAAACACTGAGGATGACTTTTGGCAAGGTCCTGCACTCAGTCTCCTGTCTCACACTATCTTTGCTTAACACACACCTTCCTCCCATTATTTCTTTTCATCTCCCTTTTTCCATCAGGAAACCATTTGCCTTGGCATGTTTTTTCATCTTCTCATTTACATGTCTCCTGCAAGACTGAAACTCCAGCATTGCTTTTACCACAAGATAATGTTAATAGGATCAATAAACCACAAAGACTATATCAAAGTGTCTGTTCTTCACCCTCCAGGACTGCAGAAGGTGCTTTAGTCTTAAAGTACATCTAATACACCATCTCTCACTCTTCTCGTCTACCCTTATGCATGAGAGACTGTCTGTCTGCCAGGTAGAAAATAAATTATTAGCTTGCTGAAATAATTTAAATTTTAATACCACTTCAGCACATATAAAATATTACTGATGCAATTAAAAAATAGACAATCAGCTCAATGCATCTAAAAATGGGTGCTGTATGCCCTGACAGGAATAAATAAAATCTGTTAGGAAGACTATTGTAAGTACAGATTTCTCCTTAACCTAAAAATTTCTCAGCCGGTAAAAATTAGGTGTCCTATTTCAGTTAGGTCAGCCACCATTTAACAATATTTCTAGGGGAAGATTGGGAAAGCTTTGGTTCAAAACAGGCTAGATCCTCTGAGGATGCACAGAAGGGTAATTTCCAGTGGAGTAAAGGAAGTTATGTGCTCTTTGGTTTCTTGGTTAGTTGTCAAATGTATTGTTTTAGGCGGATCATTTCTCAAAGGTCACAACATAGAAATTGTCCTGGTCACAGGATGGGACAAAAGGTTACAATGGAAAATTTGTTCTGGTTACTTGAAGTCCTGTGCTGTGCACCCCCAGCAAGCACTCACATGGTCCCAAACTGGTTATTGCAGTCAGTGGCAAAGTCACAGGAGCAGAGAGATGAATAATGTCATCTATAATTTTAAAACAAAAGATTTCCTTGTTCTTTTTGTGTTTTATTTTTGCATATTCTTTTTTATTCTCACCAATATCTGACACTTGAACTCAAAGCATTTTGCAGACAGGACTAAAAGACCTGAAAGTCAATCCAGTTATTTTTCTCAAGACCATAGGAAGTGTTTCAGTGAAACACTAATGACTTTGTTCAGCTTTGTGACCAAAATAATTTCACATTAAACTAGCAAGTCCTGTGGCACTGGTAAGTTTGAGGGTAATGTAGGGTCTCTGCACAGATGGAAGTCGGCCTGGGCTGACACCAGAGAACATCTCTGTGTTTGTGTGAATGGGAGCCAGGTTTCTACCTCAAGTAATCAGAATCATTCCACTGACTGATAAAGGCAAGCAGGTGTTACTCTGAAGAGGCATAAAGCTTTTAGAAGCTATGAAGGCTTATTTCAGAGGCTGAGAAGCAGCAACTAAAAGTCATCACCTTTCAGGAGACCATGTGAAATGCAGGGGAGGGCTCAGTCCCTTTCCTAGTAAATGCCTGTCTGAAAAAGCCGTGTAAAACCCAGCCAGTCTGAGTAAATCAGAGCCAGCAGACTGCATTGGTGAGACTTGATTGTGGAGATAAAGGGTGAGATTTATAAAGCGCCTGGGTAATTCAGCCACACAAGTGCTACCAAAAATTCTTCCCTAAGGGCTCTTGTAAATCCAAAACCTCTAAAAAACAGATTTTGTGACTCTCTCCCTATTGATTTAACTGGACTCTGTGTTATCCCCAGAGTGTTTTAAACTTCTTATCAATATATTTTTCCAGTTTTGTTTGTATATGCCAAACAAAGCAAAGGCCTTAACATTATCCTTATACATAATGAAGCAGATTTATTCTGACGGTTTCAGTTTGCTTAAATTTAAAACAAAGTTTAGAGCTTTAAAAAAACTTAGCTGAGATATTATCATCCTATGATAGAATGCCACTTTGCCCACATAATTATCTGTTTTCCATATCTATATTTTTTAAAAAATATCTGGAAGCATGAAAAGTATAGCAGTACTTCTATTTAAATATTTAAAGAGCCCCAGTATAAAAATTCAGCTCTAAAAATACGTTGGCAGTAAGGACAACTAGCACAGCGTGCTCAGTTACACTGGCTCACATCAGTAATTTGGAGAGGGAGGGATTTTTAAAGGTCATGTAGAGCAAGGTCCTGCTCCATCCAAGAACCAGCACTTGCGCAGGTCACCTGTGCATTTGACTTGCTGAATCTTGAAGTTCTGGAATAACTTTTGATTTATTCCAAATTTACCTTGGTGTAGAACTTGTCTACATAGCAAAACTAGGGAAGTGTATCCAAATTAAAACTAGACACCGGTGTAAAATGAATTCGTTGAATCATATTTACCTTTTTGTAGGCATGCTTATTCATGACTCAAAGAGCAATAATTTGATCTTTGTTTCCAAAGTAATTAAGGTAAGCTTAATTAAATCCAGTCTAATTCTGTGTAAGATTGTCTTTTCAGAGATTTCATGCGCTTCAGCAAGTTGGTTTTAAAAGATATTTTTGAATGGTTTGATTAAGTGCCTCCAAGTTAGATCAGGGATATTACACATGCTTAAAAATTTACTTGAGCCCTTTTATGACAATTGTGGATCATTTTTTGGTCTTATGGATATACCTTGTGATTTTTTGGTTTTTGTTTTGGTGTTTGCTTTTTTTTTTAAATTTACCATACAAAAGTAGAATAGCTGATTTTAAATTAGAATTTTGTCTGAAAGAAAATGGCCAATTAAATACTCAGAAGAATATTGCAGTCTTACTCTCAGTAATGTCCAAGCGAGACAGGGGGAACAGTCTCACTCTATTCCATGGGATTAAGCCAGAAAACTAGGGACTAGGATTTAATTTCATTATATAATTATAATTCCCCTTTATTTACTGTGATGAGTTAGCTGTAGGTTGGCCTTCTAATACCACCCTAACTGGATCTGGAAAAAAGAGCAGGATGAAATAAGAACGAATGTAACGTGCTGAGCTAAAAGGTCAAATTCTGGTCTCAGCAAAGCCATCAGCTTCTGAGGTTCCCACCTGGGTACAAACTTCCCATCAGGGGCTCTGGACACAGTCTGGCTCATGGAGTCCCCAAACACAATTTGGTCAAAGTACAGCTGGAGAAATTACTTTAACCTTTTAATAAGTGTCCAGCACTAAGGAGATATGAACAAGTTCCAAGGCAAAATGTCATAGCAGAACAACTGTGAACAGTGGGGAAGTCAGTGAAGGAAATCAAGGCCAATTTGCACTCAAAGAGGCAACCACTGCCATTTCTTCCTTTCTCCCTTCCCCAAATAAGCATACTATGCAATAATGTGGAGAGCAGACTAGATTCAAAGAAGGCAAGGACTTGCCAATTTACTGGCAGTCTTAAATAATTGCAGTAATTGCTTTTCAAATTTCTAATTTGTATTTTTACTACACCTACAGTTGAGAAAATCAGATTTTAAAAAATCTGTTTTCAGAAGTCCTCCGGAGTTTACTTACAGGCACATTAACCAAATTGGTTTGGTTTATACACATTTTATAGATTTAATATCCGAGAATGAGAATGTCCAGAAATGGCAATAAAGGTGAGCAAAGGGCAGAGCTGGTGCACTAAGAGCCCCCGAGAGCACATGGCTCTGCTGGGTGTCTGGCAGATCTCTGTGCTCCAGTCCAAAAGGAGCCTGCTTGCGTGCCAGGAGGATGTTTTTCAGTTCTGAGGGAGCTCCATGGGGAAAAGGCTGATCAAAGTAGTGATTAAAGGGGGATCTTACAGGGTCAAACAGAGCTCCTTTGTTCTTCTGATTTTTTTTAAAAAACATTTGCACTCAATAAAGCTAGCTCTTTTCTTGAGGACATTGGCAATTAAACCCTTGCTTGGCTAGCTAGACTTTCTCACATTTCTTTTAGAAATATGGAGGAAAGTGGCACGTCTCAGTTCTTGTAACCTGAATTCTCTCCATGTCATTCACTTTTGCTCAAGCTGTTGAAGCTTCATATTAAGCTGTATTTCCATAAAAATATTTGCAAAAAGGCTGGATATACAGTTAAGCTAATGAAAGGATGTGTTCCCTCAGCCACTCATTATAAACATTTAAAAAAAAAAAATTATGTCCTTCAATCAAAACTGCAGTAATAAAAAAAGCTAATTACACCATAAATGCAGCAGTGCCCATCACATTTGAGGGTGTGGCACCCACAAGAAACTTGACTCCAAGAAATCTTTACCTGAAGGGAAAATATTTTTTACGACTACAGTCTAAAGACAAAAATAGATCCGGTAATCTGTGCACGGGCATGGAATGAGTTTTGATTTTCATAGGAGATATGAATTTTTAAGTGCAGTCTTCATCATTTGACTATTATATCACCCTGAGGATGAAGGAGAAGGAACACAAATCCAATCCAGCAACTTTGCGCCCTAAGAAGTGAATTTTGTTTTCCAAACCCTTTGTTTGCCAAACCAGAACCTTAAAATCGCACAGCTGTAGCAACATCCTTTGAAACTAATCACCTAAACGGAGCCCACCTCAGAGGACAGTCTTGCTTTAGCTGCCCCACTCCACCTAACTGGCCCCTCGGTGTCGACTCAAGCACTCAGATGTGGGATAGAGGAGGCAGAAACTCACACACAAACTCAGATTCTTTCCCAGGTTTTCCAAATGCAAGCCTTTCCTATAGGAGTTGACCAGCCTTGCTTATTCACTCTGAAGTCCATTACCAGACTAAGTCCCCACAAATAGACATACAAGAATTCCAGTATTTTCTAAGTTTTAGCAACGTGTTTTGCAAACTTTAACCAATCAATTCTTTCTTTTTGCACTGAGGTATCTCAGATTTTCTTTTTTTCATTCTTGCGTTTTTGGCAGACTTATACAAACTGCATCTTTGACATAGCATGAAATGTGGAAAGGTCCCATTACCCCACCCTGTTACAAACCATTAAAGAAAATGGATTATTTTACCCCTGTGGTTTTACAAAAAACTATTAGCACTAGCTGGAAAGAGAATTTTTTAAGCTACATGTTAGTTTCAAAATACCCCATCAAGATTTTGTTCACAAAATGCTTGACAAGATGAAAACGATGGTTCTTCAAAAGTCTGCAAAACAATTTGACCTAGTAATACCAGTTTCCCCAAATGTACTGATGCAAGAATAGAATTATCCTGAACAATATAACTATTCCCATGCATACGCAATGCCGATAGCACGAAGTCTCATTATCTCCAATTTGCAATCTTTACTCACTCACGCTCCCCCACAAGGGTGCTCCCACAAGTAAGCCATTTCTCAAGGATTATCGATTGCTCAGAACTGAAAGCCATGTGGAACCCAAAGAATTTCAATCACAGCATCATTAAACCAAATTAAAATGTGACCTTTTACATTGGAACTTGCATCTCCCAAGTGTGTTTCTTTCTTCATCATGCAGGAAGAACCAGGTCCAGACGGCACAAGCAAAGAGACACAGACACCAGGCCAGCAGAGACACCTGACATCAGAGGGAAGGTGGCCATATCCTCTTTCAGCCTTTAAATAACAAAGTGTGGTCAGGAGCAGGCTGGTCATGAGCAGGGTGATTTGGCCACACACGATTGGTCAGGAGCAGGGTGAGTTGGCTACATGGGATTGGTCAGGAGCAGGGTGATTTGGCCATTTGAGTCTGGTCAGGTTACACGTTGCTCTCCAGATCTCCACCATCTACCATTAACACGTGAGGAGGATGTACAGCTCACCTCAAGCTTCTTTTGGAGGCAGCAGCCATAATGTTGCCACTGTGGGTTTAATGAATATGGGCTTCCTCCTACCTCAAAGAAATCACTAGCAAAGTTCCCATTGCCTGTGGTTGTAGGGGATCAGGACAAGGTTGGGTAGACAGTGTCCTTGGCTAGTAGGTGTTGCTGTTCTTTGCACAGAGGGACAAAAAAACCACAAAAGACCCAAAGGAGAAGCCAGCTGTAGTATTAACACCATCAACACAGCCTGCATCCCAAGTGATTGAGGGACCCAAAATCAGTTTGTAATAAGTTGTATTATAATGCCCTCCTTTGTATGCTACTGCTCTGTATGAAACACCTTGTATCATGCTGAGGGACCTTTTAGTGGAATAAAGCCCTATCCAATGTAGATTTGGTGGTGTATCCATAATGAAACCACAACTTAGTGTCTAGAGACAGCAGCCTTCTTCCAGCATGACTGCACAGAGTGCTAAAGTTAAATTAAGTTAAATAAATAAGGGTTAATTTTTCTCTCTGGTTGAGAGTTTTTTCATGTGATGAAAAAACATGGTCTATGGTACACAAGTAAGCAGTCCACCTGTCTTCCCACCGGATTAATATCATCAGAGGATCAGAAAGGAAATGACATATCTTGTACCCAAGTAATGCATTCTGAAGAGGAAACAATTAATTAGTGCCAGGTAATATTGTCACAGGCTGATTAGGTGTCACAGTGCATTTCCTCTAATGCATTTCCTCAACCAGCTCCTAGCTGCAACGAAGACACAGCAAGATTCCCTTTCACTGAAAGCATATATTAAAACAACAGTCATTATCTTTTCATGAAAGGGGAAAAAGCGGTGACCTTGGCAGAATTTCTGTCTCTTCTTCTCCCTCTTTCAAAACAAAACCAAACCAAGGCAGCACCTCCCCCCCTAAGCCCACCAAAAGACAAAGCACCAGCAGAAAGAAGCATAGCCTTTTTAACCATTGAAGATGCTTTAAGGTGGGTCTTCCCTGCAGGGATTTCAGAAGCTCCATTGCGGCCGCAGCAAGCAGATGAAGCGAAGCATAGGCCACTGAGTCAAAGAGGGAGCGAGAGCAGATATACTACAGTGAGCTGTTTTAAACCATCATCGGAGATCTGTAGCTAAGCTCTCCAGCGGCCCGCTTCCAGCTAAAAGGCTTCCACTTGAGTGCTTCAGATCATGTAAGTTTGTTTAAGATGCATAATTCATGAAGGGTACATAACATCATCCTTGAATAACTTTTCACTCACCACCTGCTTGACAGGGAGAGAGCTGACAGACTAGTGTGACTTCAGAAATCTGACATTAGCACGCTATGTGTCCCAGGAAGGGACAGGGATCACTCCATTGCCTTAACCCCTTCGTTGGTTTGAATGACTGAGGAAGCCAATTGCACCAGCTAATTCCATGATTAGGACTATTTCCATCTGCTGTCATTACCACTAAAATAAGAGAAAGACAAATGATGTGAAGAGTTATAACTACTTACATTATAGCGTGTAAAGAAAATGTCTGCTTTTATAGGCTTTAAAAAAAATGATCTATTGCACAACGAAGACCAAGTACAACCATCCCTACTCAAGCTGAGTAGTACCTTGCAACTCAAATAGTCCCACTGAAATCAATTTGGGATTATATAATGCAAGTAAGGAAAGCACCACCTTGCCTTTCGATAGCAAAATAAGATGCATAAGGAACAAAACTTCAACTAAAATTAATGTGATTTGCCTTGTTGTGGCTAATGGAGCTGTGCCTATTTACATCAGCCTGCAGTCCACTGTAACAGCGTGCCTACTGTAGAGCACTTGGGTTTTAATTACCAATGGTAAACAGTACGTCCTTAAATTTTATAGACTTTACATATTTGTCCTACTTTATTTTGTAGATAAAAGGCCAACTGTGGCTTGATAGGCAATTTAGGAATGATTTATGGACTTTGTCTGCTGTTAGTAACAGTTTGGAAGTTGCTGTGTGACAGAAGGGAGGGATTTTTTTCTAATTTATTTTGAGAGATAACGATTGGAGTGGAACTGTCATTCCTTGTTTTCCATTATAAAATTGTGACTTTTTTTTTTAGCAGGGCTTTAGAAAAAGGGAAAAGAATGTAGGGCAACACCAGATATAAAGAGAACAACAATGGACACAATAGATGGGATGAAGGTTCTAGTGCATAGTAGATCCTCTACTATGACCACTGCTTTCATAATTTACACTGTGGGCCAGCTGTCCCAGCAGTGTCCCACCCCTACCTGAATCCCAGGCTATTCTCCCTAGAACTCCATTTATTTTGGCTCCTTTACCACTGAAATGTGCCTCCTGTTGTCAGGCTTGATGTGACATCTGGATTAAGCACAGACACCTCTCCAATCCATTTAAAAGGCAGAAACAGCAAACACACGCACACACAAACTAGGACAGGTTAATTTTCAAAAACAGAGTATATGGGGATTGTCATCACTCTGTACACACAGTCCCCAAAATAAACATTTCACAGAAAGCAATATTTGGCCTCCTGTGTACTGCAGAGCAGTGAAGTGAATCAGGACTTCCACCCAGGGCATTCTGAGCATGTACATTTTAAAAGAAGGAGGTTTTTCCTCCCAGGAGTTCAGAGAGGTTTTGTAATTGGCAGCTTATATGACCCCGCTGTGATTTCTGCCCTATACCAAAGTGCTGAGACTACCTGAACAGTGATTTGTAAGTCAGACAGAAATAGTGAAATACATGGACCTGGTGTATTGACATGCATTTTATTCATCTTTCTGTTACTCTGAAAGCTACCATGGTTTCCTGCTTTTACAAGGGTCATTTGAGTCTTTTATCTGAGTCAAATCCTGCTCTTGCTTCCTGCATGGCATACGAGAGAAATGACACCAAACATTATTCTCTTATCAAGGGAGAGAGATTTTCCCTGCAACATGGGTGCTTCCTGGGGAGAACCAAAAAAACTGACAGTAGGAAAAAGCTGCCTGTTCCTCATGCCGATGGTTCCCTGTTTACTGAGATGTTGTTTGGACAGGAAGAAGTTGAGCAAGTCTATTAATGTAATTATTTTGCATCTCTTCCTGTGCAAACCTGGGCAGAAAGACTGACGAGGCAACGGGTGCATGCAGGATGCTTTGGCTCGGGATTCATTCCCTAGCGTCCCCGAGCCTGATCTGGAAGGGGCACAGCTGTGGGGAACTGAAACATCCCTGGGAGGAATGGGGATTTATTATGGGTAGCTGAGAAAAGTAACGGAAGTAAACTCAGGACCTTCAAGATTAGGGTCTGCTTTTGTGCATCGTTGGAGTCACCGAGCAGGGGGATTGGCAGCATGGCTAAAAGCCAGGCTGGCTCTAAGCAATAGGCAAGAGGGCAAGCTGGAGAGGATGGTGGGAGCCCAGCACCGCATCTTTGGTTTTCAGGTTATCCCTGCTATTGCTGGGCCATTGTAGGGTAAGCAGAATAGCAGTTGTGAGTATTTAAGTAGCTCATGGATTTCTCCCTGTCAGAAAGCATCGGTTCTGAACTATTTCTTCATGTCTCCTCTGACTTGGACCAGGGGCAGGTACTGAAGGTTTTTTTAAACACTTATAGCTCTGTCAAATTTCTGATGACTGTAGGAGACAGATCCTCATTTCATCCAGCAACTGTCCTGCAAATGGCCCACATTGACTTCAGTTGATTTGATCCATTATTGCCTGCTTCAGTCCCTGTCCTTTTCCTGCCTGCCATTGGTGATCTGATTTAACTGCCTGCTGATGTGACTCTGCTCAAATCAAAAGGGTCTCTCTGTGCAGGACTAAACCTTCTCCCAAATGGGCCTGTTGAAATAAATATTGAAATAGTCTTTAAAAGTTTACAGAGTATTACAAGATCAGTACAGACCTGACCATTACTTATTAATTGTTCAATTCAAGGAATAACTATATCATAGAAAATGGGGTGGAGACCTGGGAAAGAATGACTTTAATGAGATCTCAGTGACTGATATTTGGAAATATATTATTAAGTTTCTGCAGTGCGGCACTGAGATTTCCCACTGTCCTCAGGAAAAGAAACAGCGTCTTATGGTCTTGTGTCTATTGCAGGGTAGAGACATTAGAGGTCAGCTCACATGCACCCATCCTCCGCTAAAAACAAAGAGGGCTTCAGAAATGGATTAGTGGGGTTATACTCTGCACTGCCGAGGGGTGGAAGAGCCTGGGCCTTTGCCTCTTGAAGCTACATCCTCCTCCAGCAACCTTTTTCCTCCTGACTTCTTTTCCAGCTTTTCTACTTAACTCCTCATTGCAACTCTGCACTGATGTATAAACAGGCCTTTTCTGAATCATTGCCTGGTCTTAAAATTAAAAAAAAACAAGTAAGCATGCATTGTCTTAGAAATAAACTCCCAATACAGGAGGCAGGAGAACTGCATCTCACCCATTTCATTCCTTTAGAGATGCAACATGCCCACAGTAAATATAAACAAGGGTGTGTAGTGCCATCCCACAACTGTGTATTCAAACAGGAGGATGTGGGGGGAAGTGCGTACAGAACAAACTAATTTCAGGTACCAAATCTTATAGTAGCACACATATATGCAAAAGGCTATTTGTAGCCAAGATGTGGAAAGTACTGCATGTTCAGCCACACAGCAAAAATATGCAGACAAGGCAATACAAAACAACGAAAGTGTTGATGTGCACTTGTCTTCGGCATGTGGATGTGAAAAGAATTACATCTGTCCTCTCCAACAGGCAATTATTCATGATTCCTAATGGATAAAAACAGAAAGCACAACTAAACTCTGAAAACTCAGTGTAACCCACACTGGCTGATGGGAGGAGGTCTTTGAGCATGTCCTTTCTAACTGCCATTCAAGCCTTTAGCAAAAGGATGGGTTATAGGCCACTGAGCTGTACCTGGAAGGTAATACACAGCTCATCCCAAGTATAGGTTTCCTTTATGACCATGAGAAAGGTTTGGACAGAGCTCAGAGAAAATTGTCTCCTGAGGACCTTGGGAAGACTAGTATCATATCAGAAACTATAGAGAGAGATTAGACCATCTCTATTTCCTGAGGTACATTATCCAGTGAGTAGGTAAAAGCCCACGTGCAACCCCTATTTATACAGGGGTATTGTACAGAAGAGAGCACTCATCCTTACATGAGAGGTGCATAAGGCTCCTGACCCACGTGGTGACATTATTCAATTGACACTTCAGCAGCTAAATAACCATCCTGCTGATGCACATCACTGTGTGAATACAGTCAAACTTCCACTGTTGAATGCAGAAGAAGGAATAAATACAAGTAAATGAGGAAGAAGTTCCTGCACGCTTAGATGCACAGAGCCTGCTTTTCGGCTCTGCTCCTTACACAAATTGTGCTCGCAGATGTGCCCAGCCCGTGACCTCCTCTGTGGCAGGGGCATGTGAGGAATTGCTGTGTCGCTCAGCTATGTGTGAAGGGAATGAAGCCTGTGTCCGGCAGCGCTGCAAGAGGCAAGGCAAGGCAAGACGAACCTACCCATCCTCAGCAGGGCTCCATTTGCAAAAAGAGGCCAACAACGTGGCAGGGCACATATTCTGCACAGAGCACCGGAGGTGCAGTAAACCTTGACGTACAGCATATATCCACATAGCTGTAAAGAGTTTAAGACTCTCTTGGTAGGAACGAGTAGGCAAGAGCCTCAGGAATGACTATTTTTCTTTCCTGACTGCCCCATAAGAGAACACAGGGAATAATTCCTCCTGCCTCAGTTAATGGTCTCTCCCCCAAGAGTTTCGTTGCATGATTGAGGACAATATTGTTTGTACAGGGGCGCTATAAGAACGACCCCAGTTTTATGAGGAAGGAGGAGATGACACCCAGTCTCACTGCATCAGCATCACAAGTGACAATGAAGCAATTAAATCACTAAGTATATCCAAATTGTGTATAATTTTCATATTTGTTATGCTGTATTTTGGGCTTTCATTCTTTGTTTGGTTCTTTGCAGAGGTTGCTAAAGATATATGATTTATAAAAGTATCAGGCTGTACTGTGTTTCCTCGGGTCCAGTTAAGGAAATCCAATAACACGGGAGTTTTGTGTTGTGAACATATATATATTTCTTCCCCTGGAATGTTAGGCCTGTCAAAATGAAACTGATATGTTGGAAACAAGTCTGCTGAGGAGCCAAAGAGAATAATTTTACTAGAACTGATTAAAACCATCAGATAAGTATCAGAGAGCAGGAATTACCATAGTGTGCTGTGCTCCTTGCGGAAGAAGAGGAGCAGCGGGGTCTAACTGGCCAAAGAGTTCAAGATACCTGGATTTTAGGTCCGCTCCTACTGACAATCTGTTGTATGACCTTGGGCAAGCACACTTTTTCTCTCCACACTTGCTTCTCTCAGTTTGTTTTGCTTTATCCATTTAAATTGGAAGCTCTTAGGATGGGGTTTGGCTCCTAATGTGTGTTCAAACAGAAGCTGAAATGGAGAGACTTTCATCTCTGTTGTAGGGCTCAAGGTGCTACAGTAATACAAACAATAATAAAAAAGACTGAGTGATGCAGTATAATTGCATGAATAATAGGGTACCTTTTAAGACTGTTCTTCCTGCCAGATCATCTTTGTGCTAGTAAGTTCTGTTTACTCAGGGAATATTCAATAAATAATAAATAAAACCTCAGGCTGAGACTTTCCCAAGCACAGCAGGTAATTTAGATGTATCGTCCATTAAAATTAATGCAAAGGGTGTGTCTAAATCCCTCGGAGCTCTCAGAAAATTCTTAGCTTGAATATTTAATTTCCAGGCTAGGCAACCAGAAAGGTGGTCTCCATATCAAGCAGATAGTGGTGAAGAAATTAAGAGGAGTAATGGGCATATTTGGGTGCAGAGCTCTTACTCACCTGGGCAGCTTTACTGGTCATCCGATTGCTTTTGCTCCTCCGAAGTCCTGTGGAAAGACTCTGGGAATCAATCACTACATGCCTACAGGGGATAGGGCTGGGTGACTTTTGCTTCCTCCGGATTCTGAAGATGAACAGATGGGGCAAAGAAAGGCAGATTAAAAAGGAGAAATAGCACCTTCCTTGCGTGCAATATGCCACCTACCTCTTCTACCCCCACTGCTCCAGCCTGAAATTGTTCTCCTGAGAGCATTAAGTGCTGCTCTTGCTTTCGGCAAGGGTCACTGGGGACCCACGGTGGATCTAGCAAATGGGAAGTTTAAAGCAGCTCAGAGCCACCTACTCTCCATTTCTCATCTCCAAATTTCATAAACCTAGTGCGAGTGGAGAGGAACAGCACCAAGCTTACTGTAAATGCCACATCACTATGTAGGACAGGACTGACGTGCTTGAAAAGGTGCTCACTGCAGCTTTGGTAGATCACTCTGTCTCTGTCAGCATGACAGATAACAGCCTCCAGACAGCTATGAACACATTAAAAATATACTTCCGTCTCTGAGCAATCACACATCAGTGCAGCGCTGTCTCACTGTGGAGAAGCAAAGAAGGCTGTACCTCTGGGAGAGCTGTACAAACATCTGCGTCTGCTTCAGCTCTATTTTTCACTATTGTTCCTTCCTGACAATTTTGCCACCCTTGATAAAAACCCGAGCGAGAGGTAAAAATGAAACGAGTTCTTTCTGACGCATGCATACATATTTAAGCATTTCTGTCACTATATGTTAGAGTTGCAGGCACTTTAACGATGTCGCTTAGTTCCTTGCTTCTTGCGTGGCGTCAGGTAGTAATATTAGGCTATAAGGTTTCAGAAGCTGAACAAATCTCCTCTTTCTTCCCATTTCATACTGGCCATTAAACTTATATTATCATCAGAATCACAACGAAACAGAGCAGTTTCTATAGTTCTGTGAGGAAATGAGGCCGACAGCATCAGAACAAAATACACATCGTTATCAGACCCCTGCTCATAACACTCTTAAACACACAGCTCTGTGAATATTCATACTCTATTTTTGAGGGACACTAAGCTTAAATTGGAAATATTGGTTGTGTCAACAGTTCTTGTCCCTTTTGGGATCAAAGCACCAAGGAAATATAACAGCTCTCAGTGTTGTTCAGGCTATTTTCTCTCAGTAAACAAGGCAGAGGCAAGTTTCTCTATAAAAAAGAGCTGGTAGACCTGCATTTGAATGACTTGTACCTCACTTTTTAAAGAAGTGGATTGTGAATATTATGATGTTGGGTTCACGGTTAGAGGACAGACCAGATGGTGAAGGCTCAGAGTATAGTCTCATCCCTATGCAGAGGGATTTCTACAATTGCATATTAACTGTTATTGGAAGCTTCCATACACATGTAAATCCCTCTGTACTGGAATGAGAATATCCTTTAATGCAAAGCACTATATTCATTACGATAAGTAGCATGAACAGTTAATAGTCATTGCAATTAAACTGAAAATTGATTTGGCCTGCTGGTACCATGAACATAAAGCAGGAATTTTATACATTATATCTTTTATTTAAATAGTACCTTTTGCATCAGCGACATCTTCACAGACAGCAGCAAAGCCCAGTTACATGCATGTCAATGAGCCCCAGACACAATTTTAATGTTCAGGATGTACTGAGAAGGCGTTGGTCTGCTTAAATGTAGTTCATCTGTAAACTAACATCTCAAGTATGTGTTTGCTTATATCTACTATAGTAGAATTTAAGAAACATCACTGCAGTCCCAGATGAAAAAGCCTTAAGCACTTGCCTATAGTAAAAACCCAGCGAAACAGATTCCCAGCCTAATGCCAAAAATGTGTCACCAAAAGTGCTCAGTACTAGTAGTCCTCCTGAGAGGTGAGGCTGATTACCATTAGCATGGTCTTAAAGTAGCTGAATAGTCTCTGAGACCCATGCTAGTCTCTGGGATCCATAGCATCATTCCCCAAAAGCAACCCTGTACCCCTCCTGGAGATACCTGGGTGTTTCAAACGTGATCCTGCATGGATTGAAATACTTAGGCCATCATTAGTTAACAGCAGAAGAGATTCTGCTATTTCCATACTGCACTGAGTTCTTGGGAGGAGAAATTCAGCAATACGTGTAAGATGTTACTATAGCCATGGTGGCCATACTGGTAGGAAAAATATGCTTGACATCAGTCTCTGGTTATTGCACCGATACCCAGTTCACTCAGACATTTGGTCCACAAATGGATCTGTGAATTGACTGTGCTTCCTTTTGCTGTTGTCTATGGCTTCACAAACCACTGTCTGAAAACAGTTGTGTGGCCCACTCTGCACCCTCAAGCGATGGTTCCCAGTCTCAGAGAGGTCAGTGTATTCTGCTGAGAATATTAACAAAGTGACACTCTGGATAGAAAATATTTAAATATCTGTTCAGAGCGGAGTGTTTCATAGTCTTCATGCATATAGAACTACTCCAATAAAATTACATATTTTCCTCATTTCCTCATTCTAAACCTTTTTTTATCGCAAATGGCATTTAGTTACCATTCACTGTACTGCACAATTTTGCAGCACTGGGATGAATTAAACTACCCTGTGGAATTCACCCAAAATTCGATATTAAAACTATGCCCAAAGTGAACTCAGAAAATACAAACCATAGAAATTACATAGAAGGCTTTATCCATGGCTTGCCTTGAAAGCAGAACTGGTAAATATATTTTGCACATGAACTTAGTGTTAGTTCATTGGTGCTACTCATCCTCAACCTCCCCTTAGCAGTATCCCTGGATGGAGCTCAGCAAATGCCCCTGCCAAGTGTATCAAGCCCATTGAGTCTGTTTATCATAATTGTTTTGCTTGGAGCTCCCTTTCCATCCTGCCTGACTACAGAATTCCATGAATCCAAAAACAAGCAGAAATTATAGGAACAATGATTCGTTCTCCATTATTCACTCCTCAGAAGACAAAGACCTGGCCTCTCCTTTCAAGAAAGAATTTGCCTCAAAGTGAATTCACAACACTGAAAATGAAAAAATTGTTTTTATGGAAAAAACCTGCAAGTAATTCAGTTTTTCCCAGTAGCATTATAATTACATCGGGGGAGGAAGTAGTGCAGCCCACCCCCCCCCAAGCCAAAGAAAAAAGTAGTACTCTGAAAAAGCTATTTCTTACAAATTAAATAAATGTATTGAAATTTAATTCTTTTTTCACTGAAAAAATTGTCAGGCACAAGTTTAATATTAAGTCTAATAGTAACCCACAGATATCAAGTTTCCTATCAATAAGTGAACTGCTGAATCAACTGAAATCAACTGAATCCTGTTGATTTCCATATAGTTGCATGAACATAAATATTCAAGTCTTCTGTTAAATCAAGATTCTTATTGTTCTTCCTTTCTTCTCCTCCCCTCTTGGAGAGAGGACAGATAGACCCATGGCTGAATAGACACATCTTTAAAGAGGCCAGATATTTCAGTATGTCACACACAAAGCAAAAAGTTATTTCTCTTCATTGCTGCAGAAAGACTTTTTTTTGAATGAGTCTACAAATTCAGTAACACTTGCTGTTGTCTTGTGAGTGCATGTGTAAAAGTGTATAAAATGAAGTACGAATCTCTATTTCAGTCTAAAAGAGGATAGGGGTGCAAATGGAGGGTTGTTGTAAAGCTGTGCAGAATATGGGAAAGTCAGCCAAACTGCACTTTCAGAAATGGCAGTCTTCCCAGCTTTAAAGTCTTTTGTGGAAAATAAAATATTCTATTACATTATTTTCCAATTTCAGCTATCTCCCTTGTTGGGCTCCAGAGTGGTATATTTCCAAAAGTTTGGAAATATTTTCTGCTCACCATCTGCCTCAATAGCTGGACATATTGGACATCAACACCAGAACCAAACATCTGTAGCCCAAGGACACCAAGCAGCCACCAGTGTCATACCAGTGGGACTACCCATGCTCCAAATCTCTGCAATCTCACTGACCAAGACATTATGGGCACACAAAAATACACTCCCCCTCCCCACACACTCTGCTTCCCTTCATTGTTAACATCAATATAAATTGTCTTGCCAAATTAGGATGAGCTTGGTTTTAAGTGAAAATGGTTTACTGTACCCTGAATTTGTGGAAATGTGCAGTGTTGAATTCTCCTTTCTTCTGTGCAGTGTGTGCTGGATGTTTTCCTGTTTGTTGTGTATATAAACCTTTGCACAGCCTCTTTTGTGGCATGCATCACTATGCAGCTACTGTCGGTATGCATGCCGTTTGTACAGCCTTTTCTTATAGTTCAGGCTCCTTCTCAAGGAAGGACTTTCATTATTAAAGAGGAAAAATATTTCAGCGTGAGGCTGCACTAAAAGCAGCCAACCGGCTTTGTACTTGGCTTAAACAGGCTGGTCCTAATTAACTCACGCAGAGGCCTGGAGTACTACAAACCTCCTGCACAAGGCAGGCAATGCATTACCCTCCACAGCAAAAGCTTTCGGGAGGGCCAGGCAATGTAAACTCAGAACTTTCCCCGGGAAATACACATTCATGTTTTTAAAAAAAAAGGTCAGATGACCTCTTTTGACATTTTTGTTCCTCTCCCAGACATTTACTTTCTCTCTCTCCCTCAGACACAGACACATCTGTGAAAGACATACAGCTGGTGGTGTCTCAGTTTCTGATGCTTTCCATCCTGTTTTCTAATGTGAGTATTTATTTTCAGTTTGTGGGCTGGATATTGAAGAATACAATCAGTATTTTCAAATTTAATTGTTTGGGGGAATAGTACTCTTTCAAACGAGGACTAGATACTTCTGATGTTGGACTCGCCCTGTAGAGCATACCAAGCTGTCATGACTGAGAAGACAGTAATGACAGTAAGTCATGACATTTAAAAAATATGTCGAAATTTCTGTTTTGTCAGTTTGCATATTTTATTGTGAGATGTGGTGGAACAATTCTAACAGCTAGGCTCCAGGCTGCCTTACCCAGACAACATGATTTTAGACCAATTATCCTGAAAATGTTCTGGCTTAAACCCCAGTATGTTTCACGGCAACTTCTTGCTCTTCAAAAACCAGATGAACAACTTCTCTGAATCTGGGGTAAAATAAATGAAACATTTGGACTCTAGGTGTTGCTCTCACACAATTTCCTTCCTACAAATTCCCTAAATTCCAAACTATTTGCTCAAACCTCTCTTTGTTAGCATTCTACGCGGTAAACAGTACCTCTGCACACAGACACTGCTCCTTTCCCCCGGCAGGTGATAACTGCCAAAAATGGGCCATTCACATCTACTGTGACAGCTATAGAAAGAGATGCCTGTACTTCTGCTTGAACTAGAACAAGATCCCTGACTTTGGTGCAGCCAGGAAGGAGGGGAAAAAGAAAATCAAAGTTATGTCACCCAGGAACTGAACTGAAATTGCTTGTTTGCAGTCTCTCTCCAGAGTGCATAGCAACAAAAACCAGTGTGGGATAGTTGTATACATGTTAATTGGCCATCTCACCCTGGAAAGGATCTTCTCTTCCCTTGTTAGACTGAAATCTGTTAGGAGAGGAGCTCAAAGGATGCAGATAAAAATATTTCTTTTCATTTCAGTGGTGTTACACTGCTTTACATTACTGGAGGAGCTGGCCCTGTAGGCTTGCCTGCACACAGCTCAAAACAGAAGAAACATGATGGATTCAGGCCTGTGTACAATAGCAATACAGAAAATCTGTATAAAATTACAGCTGTTGCTAGAAGACACTAACCATGAGATTGGAGTAACTGATGCGGGGAGGGTATGGGGGGGAAGAGCTGATATTTTCAGGTCAACTAGAAGCTATTGTGTTTGGAAGTGAGAGGAAAAAATTGTTCACATCGCTTTTATGAAACATGTAATTTTCCATCTCCCTTGCCATGCCTTAAGAGCTTAATTGGACACAGTTGATGTAGACACAAGCCCAGCTCCTGTCTCAAGCTTATATTTCCAAAGGTCACAGATTTCACGCTGATCCTCTGCATTATGCTATCATTTCCATGAGAACCTGAGGAGGGGAACATTAATTGACTGTGACTGTAATTGGCTTCATGATGGTTGTCAGGCCAGTGGCTGGGAACACACACCCCAGAACAGCTGTCAAACATGTAACCTGGCAGAAAGTCACCAAGTGTCAGGAGCGTGCTCTGAACAGGACTGACATTTTCTATGCCCACAGAGGCTCTGCGATCAAGACAGATCTCTTGACATAATGATTCTCAAAAGTGACTAATTTGAAATAGTTTCAGCTGATGCAAAGCAAAGATGCAAACCATGCACAGTCTGTCAGCAGCAAGGTTCATCTTCAATTGCAAAGGGGAAACATGCTCTCCAAGACCTATGTGTATTCAGGCCACGACAAGATCACCGTAGTATCACCGACACAGCACTGACATTCCTGGACAAGGCCTAGTTCGAAAAAGCCAAAACCAAAGCTGAAAACCACCAGATAGCCACCAGGTACACATGGTTTAATTGGCATTAATACCCGACCTGGTTTCTCTTCTGCTAAGTCAAAACCAGTCCCTCTTTTGAAGCCAAGTAGAGCAATTCAGATCAATCAAAATATCAGATAGAAGTTGCGTTTTCTATGTTACTACCAGAAATATCAGTTCTGCTCTCTAAGACCACTGAAAAACCATTATCCTTGATGTAATATGTGCCAGAGCAGAGAGGGCTGAGTGTGCTTTTTAGATCTATATTTGCAAGCAATTGCCTTTTTGTTTCTGCTGGACCAGTCTCCAGTTTCCCTTCAGCCTGATGGGATTCCTGCCTTGGAGTACCACGGTGTGTACTCCTTTCAAAACTATTATAGTAACCATTGGTTATCAGTGTTATTTCTATTTCAGTAGAAAATTCTGGGCTCCACTGAGCTACACACAGAGAAAATCCAGGGTGAGAAGTAGTCCATGTCTCAGGGAGATGACAGTCTAAACAGACAAGATGAACAGAGGAGGAAAGGGAAAGAAAAGGTTTATTGATGGCAAGCAGAGACACTGGTCATGAAAGGAATTGGCCAAGGTCAAAAGGAAAAATCTGTGCTGGAGCTAGAGAAATGATCCCAAGGCTCCACAAACCAAATCCAGGGCCTTCACATAGAACTCGCTTTTCCACAAATAAATACCTTTTGCAAATTTCAGCCAAGAGAAGGATAATTCAAAGTGTGGTACCTAGTGAAGCTCTTTTTCCCATTTTCTGCCAAAGAATGAGATGGATCAGGGACCAATGGGAAAGATATGACTATGGCTGCAGTCTTCCGGGTATTTGTTCAACTAAAAGAAACATGCTGATGTCTCAGCTTCTCTCTAATGGACATTTTAGGCATTGTTTTCTTCTTGTGTTATTACAGGATTTTCCCTTGTTTTCAAGCAGCTGTTTATCACACTAATGAAGAAGGTGAATTGAAAATGGAACAGTTAGTAAAAAGCCTTATTTCCTGAAGCCCAGCATACAGGAAACTAACTCTATTACTCTATTAACAAAATAACTATATATAATGACCAAAAGGACTTGGAAGGTGACATAGTTCTCTGTGGTCATGGATTTATTTCTGCTGCAACATGTAAGACAATAATCAAATGAAAATCCTCTCAAAAACACAATTATAGATCTCAAGTGTCAAGCATGCAGGTACTCACATGTACAATTTCAGATTAGAATTATAATTTCTTCTAATTATAGAACATAGCAAAGCACATCCACCAGCTATACTTATTTAGAGGTAAAAATGAACTTACTCCTTCACACACCTACATATCTACACAATTGCAGGAGAAAAAGTAAATACACTAAACACACATCATGCACGTGTGAACACACATGCACCCTTGAAGGCAGCTGCTTCTAGCAATGCAACACTAGAACATGACAAGTACAGTAGTATTGGTACATGCTTTTCTCCTGAGTCCCACAAACTGGATCATACAAGAAAAAGCCAGCCCAAGAGCCCCATATGTTTATTACAGTGGCACAAAGACCCTTCCCTATGTGTGCAGAGCACTGTTTGAAGCAGAGCACACTAATCAGTGCCCCAGCTGTTCAGGAAAGTAACATAGAGGACTGGGCTTGCTTTTCACCTCAGTAACATTAATCTTAATTATAGCAACTCATTCACAACATTAATGTGAAATACACTGTAAGGCTGAATGTAAATTACAAATTCAACTCAATTTATACCTGCAGCAGCTCTTTTCCACGTGCTTAGGGAAAGTGCTGTAAAAGCACCACCGAAATGCCTCTGAAGCCTTTTCTCTCTGCTACAAGAGTAGTAAGATCCTATGCTAACAAGCAAATATACTCTTGGGCAGAGCTAAGGAACTTGATAATACACTGAGTGAAGCCAACAGGAAGACTCCCCAGACTGCAGATGAGGCCATGCATATATTGCTTTGCCATTTGGACCTGGCTTCAAACTGCGAGAGCTGGAAAACAGGGAAAAAGAACAGCAGAGCCATCACAGTGACCTCTCTGTGAACCTGAATTGGGTAGCGCTTTGCTCCCTCCCACACTTTAATTCATATTTCTGTGCTGACTGTAATGCTGTGTACTGGCCCCAGCAAGAATTAAATTAAATATTTATACTTTTGTGATGAGATACTTTGTTACCCCATAAAACTTGCACATATGGAACTCTATTAATTTATGCTAATTCCTTATTTCTCTAGAAGAGTCTTTTTCCTCATTAGCATTTGATCGTTTAATACAGCTTTACAGCACACACTAAATTGAAGCCCGTAATCTTTTGTAATTGAAGTTTCGTGTGTATTCATTGTCATTTAAAAAAAAAATTAGGAGGAAGGGAGATGTGTATGGTAGTATTGCCTTTGCGTGGCATGCACGGCTCCGAGAGGGAATTAGGCCTGCAGGGAGCTGTTTGCAATGCCAGCTGCAGGGAGCAGGCTGCATTAGGAAGGCTGGACCTGCTCTTGTTTGTGTTGAGGAAGCATTTTCTGGTGACCTTAATGAGACAACCAGTCCTCTGGCATGCTGTCAGCGCCTGCCAGCTGTATTGGAGGACAGTGGTAGGAAAAGAAAGTAGAGGTGGAAATTTCAGCCCACAGAGCCGACCTGCAGCAGAGAGAAATTGTCCGGTTCACCCTAGCCAAGAAAGCCTCCATCTTACCTTTGCCTCCTGCTATGGCCCATTGAAGTCCTCTGTTGTCCTGCTGGACCTTGCCATTATGTTTCTGACATTATGTAGACATCTGGTATTACTGGGGAGGAAATTCGTATTTCTTCTTGTGCCATAGCATTGTCTTTCCTTGTCCAGTGGACCAAATTCACTTTCACTTATCCACAATTCTAATGAAATGATAGGACAAGAGGTAATGGTTTTAAACTGAAAGAAGGGAGACTTAAACTAGATATTAGGAAGAAATTCTTTACTGTGAGGGTGGTGAGGCACTGGAACAGGTTGCCCAGAGAAGTTGTGGATGCCCCATCCCTGGAAGTGTTTAAGACCAGGCTGGATGGGGCTTTGGGCAGCCTGGTCGACTAGATGATCTCCAGAGGTCCCTTCCAACCCCTACCATTCTGTGATTCTGTAGTCTAGTGGGAGGTGTCCCTGCCCGTGGCAGGGGGGTTGGAACTAGATGATCTTTAAGGTCCCTTCCAACCCGAACCATTCTATGATTCTATGAAATGAAGCAAATAGCTCTGGCTAATGCTGAATCTGTCCCCCTTGCTAGGATCGATCTCTGTTCTGGTACCAGCTTCTCAGGCTCATCTGTGGAACTCTTCTAATGAGGATCCTTGCTCCCATGCTCTGGCCATAAGCTGTAAATCAGAAGAAAACTGCAAGATTTCCCATTTCAGGAAAGGAAGACAATAGAGTTTTTTTTCTTTCAATAACTGGCCTGAAACAGAAATCAGCAGGGAACAGTGGGATGCAACACTGAGTTTCACATTGCTCTGTCTTCCCTTTGTCCCATCTTGTCATTAACAGCTGGGGGTCTTTAGCACATTGAAGAGACACAACTCACCAGCTTCTGGATTTTTCTAGCAGCACTACAAAAGAAACTCCTTTAAATTTCAAACAACACTGTAAAAATATATGATTTATTGAAGTAAGTATAAAATCTATGTCATTGAGCACAAAGGACCGGTTTAGTGATTCTTGAAATACTGGTGTGTTTATTTTTTTCTTGCAGCAGTGTTCTCTTTGTTCTCTAAGAAAGCTAGAAGAATTTGCAACAATTGACTGATTATTTTGAAATTTTCAGTGCTTCTGTATATTTTATACACAGTTAAATTAGGCTCAGTTTTATCTTGCTGGATTCTCTATATTGTTTTTCAGGAAAAGAGGAACTTGTACATGCTTGTGTCCAGCTACCATTGAACTTGAGTTGATAGGAGTGGAAAAACTAATGCTTAAATAGAGTCTAGTAACATGTTTCAAAATTCAAACTGCCTGATTTTACTAATATGAGTGGTCTTATTCAGGTTAGGACCTTCTGATACACATATGTCCAAATTATCTTGAGTTTTAAAGTAAGAGTTGTCGAGAGACTGCAGTCTAGTTTTATAGATTCCTGGCATCTACGGCAGTGAGGTTTACAGAAAGGCACTCAGCCTCCGCCAGCACAGCAGAGAGATAGTTCAAAGCTAGGGCAGGGCTGAAAGAGCAGAAATCATCCAGCTGTGGAAGATTAATAATTGTAATGTACAGAGGCCCCACTACATCTTTGGGGAGGAGTTCGTGAGCACTACCTTAAATGTATCCTTAGAATTGCATAGAGGGAAGCACTGGACTGAATGCTATCATCAGTTCTCAGGGACACATTGACAAAGACATAAACAATGAAAAAGCTAAAAATATCCATTGCCCCAGTTACAGAAAACACCTGCAGCCAGCAGAACACTTAAAACTCATTTAAGTCTCAGTGAGTTTGGTGAGAGTTAAAAACATGTCCACTGGCTGCTCTTGAATCAAGGTGTAAAAGACAACATTGTGATGTCTGGCTAACATGTTGTGGACATAAAGCAACGACTTCAACACCAAGTATGGTAACCTAAGCAAAAACATTGTATCAGCAATTTGCAACCCCCCTCAAAAAAAGACTTTACCTTTCCAAGTGTAAAAAAACTTTCCTATTTAAATGCCATCTGTATGCACTGATGTCTATTTAAATTGTCAGTTAATCAATGAAATGTGTTTGAGCTAGCAGTATATCACAGCAAATCAGTGTAATCACCTTCATCTTCATTTAAATTTAACTGGACTCATCTTTCAATTCTGCCTCTGACCTGATGCAAGTCAGAAGTGAAAAATAAGAAGTATATTTTACCAAATTAAGTTATGTATCTATATCCTGAAAGTCCTCCTTTTGGGGGAGCACATCTTTGTGCTCTGAAAAGCTCACTGCTAGCACTTTTATTCCTGGGGTAAGGAGAGGGGGAGATTAGATTACTCACTTAGAAATTAACAGCACATCCTAAAGCTTGTCTAAATCCTTTATCAAACAGCTCTTCACGTTTCCTTTACACCTGGATCAAGCCAGGAACTAACTGTACCAATATGTCAGCAAAATATGCTCAGGTCTCTATTGAGGTGACGGTCAGCTAATGAAAGCAGTGTGTTTGAAATCAGTGCTCTCAACCAGTGATGTTATCTTTTCAAACACTGACCATAAAATTACACAGTAAGTGCCTTTTAAAGACAGTTACCACATGGTTATTGCTGCTTTCCAAATTAGATTGCCATCGTGAGTGTTAAGAAGTGAAAGATACAGGTAGGGAACCCGTTAATTCCTTAGCTCTGGCAGGTTGGAGCTCCCAATGCTTGTTCGTTTTACATTAGCAAGAAACATCAGAACATCTCAGCTCCCCACAACACGAGGTAAATTATTCCTGCAGCACTGTACTTGGTAGCTTCAAGCTTAATTACCTTGTAATCTACAGGTTGTGTTATTACTTTCTGGCTACATGATTTTTTTTTTTCATACCTATTTATATAGCCTATAAAAGAAAGTGACATTGGAATGGATTTTTCTAAATTAGTCCCATGCATACGGTTCTTATCTGAAAAAATGAGATTCTGCTCTTGGTGAGTGTCTGCTGGCTAAATCTGTATGCTGTCTCAAGAATGAAACACCTACTAATGTCTTAGCAAGGCACAATGATTTTTGTATAAAGCCAAAACAGATACTACATTTGATTATATTAAACTCATGGGACCAGGGCACATATTTAAGAAAGAATTCATATTATTGCCAATGTGAATTTCAGTTTTAAGTACTGATAGGTGCTCCCAGTTCAGTTTGAGTAGTATTCCCTGATGGAGATAATCCAGAACAGGGTCATCTCAAAAGATACATTCAGATCATGAATTTGATTATCTTTTTATCTATATCTTTTGTGCTGTTTCCTTACATTAAGCATATTCAGCCATAAAACACAAAAAGCACAGACTATTTGGTGGCTGAGAGCTAAAGTCCAAGCACAGACAGACAGTGAAGTTCTGCATCCCTCTTTGTTCAAGAATAGTCCTGTCATCAAAATTTCTCCAAAAAGAAGCGTCCTATACTTGGAATTTGTGCCAAACACAGTGCGTGAGCGTATTAACAAGGGAGAAGTGTATCCTTCGCTACTGTAGAGAGGCACATCTCCCTCACCGTGAGATGATCCAAAGATCTGTCCCTCTGACTGAGGTGGAACATTTGAAGTGTAAAGATGTCTGTTTTTGAAAAGGGTATAGGAAGTTACTATAGCTGTTGCTGATGGTCAGTTCTGTATTTAATTGCATAAATATTTTACAGGTTTTCTTAAAGTACAGCCCCAAGATATTAACCTTTGCAACAAAGAATGCCTTGAATTTGTCTTTGCTGCATGGTACTTGATTAATGTTAAATCAGCTCATTAGTTTTTAGTTGTAGAGGACCTCAGTGTGTTATTAAGTGTATAATTTCTTACTAGATAAGGGAAGAAGTACACATATATTTTGGTTGCAGGAGGCATCTTTAAACTTTTCTTTATCTTGGAAGCATTATTAGGTTTCCCAATTAAATTTTACAAGTTTGTGCAAGAAAATATTTTTGATATTTTGACCATCTAGCTGGTTAAGGGAGGAAGGAATATTTTCTCTGCCCTAGAATTGTAATGATGACATTTTCATCTAGAAAAAAAATTCATTTCAAGCAGTTAGTAATGAAGTTAAGTATCTAGCTTATATAATGCCTGGTTTAGTCACTGAAAGATCTAGTTAAAGTACTGGAGGAAACACCATAGGATGCATGTCAGCTCTTAATTGGGAACAGGGCAATGCATTGCACTTATTGGTATAGATACTTCTTTGTCTGACAGATTCAAGTTCCTAACAGATCTTATCCCATTAATTGCTAGTTTCCTTTGCATCCTTTTGGATTACAAGACTCGTCTCCAATATGATCTGCTCGGTAATAGTTTGAGCAGCAAGTAATTCACAGGATCTGTTTAGGATAAAGCATGGATTGATAGGATGTCATTCACCTTAAATCTATGAATGTTTTTCTTCCTTCCCTCCTCCCCCTACTTCCCAGCTTCTTCATGAGTCAGGAATAAACCCCAGATGCCCCTTTGCAATATGAAAAAGGGATGTCCCTCTGTAAGCAGAATTCCTAAAGGCACCGAGCCTTGAGATTTCACTGGGTGAATCGATGCTTGCAAGCAGTTCTGCTTATTTTGGGTAATGGGTAGCTGTGCTTTTTTCTGAGAAGCTACATTCAAGAGTGGTAGTTTCCACACCCGAGTGAATAAATATGTACTAACTACAGCAAAATATGCACAGGTGGAATCCACAATCAAGACTCTCTGGGTAGAAAGAAGACAAACATTTTTCCTCTCTCCAGCTGAAGGATTCTCAGTGCCTTGTACAAAACCAAGGGAAGCCTTCCCACTGGGTGGAAAACAGTCCCAGGTTTCACCTCTCATATGAGGAAGTAATAGAGTCATAGGAAAATCTTCATACAGCGTGACGCAGACTTATTTCAGGTGCCTGCTAATTGACAAAGCAAGCCTCAAGAGCCATCTAGAGGTTGTTTGGCAAGAATCATTTTTATTATTTTAAGAATGTGGCTTATGCACGCCAGAAAAAAACCACTGGTTCCTCCAGGTTTTGTTCTTATGTGCAGCATGGTAAATCAGGAAGACCTCTAGTTGCATCACTGGAACTTCAGCAGTGTAGAGGTGGTGTCAGAGAAATCATTCCCTTCACCACCATTACAGTTGTTTTACTAACCAGAAGCTGCATTCATATGCTGCAAGAAAAAAGTATCACAGAATGTGCTGTGTGTGGCAGAAAGCATTTGGCATGAGGACTGAGCTCTTGTGAGCCCAGACACACTTCAGTTGATAATAATGACTCAGTAAGGAGATAAGCAGATTTAGCCAAAACTGGCGCACAGCTGGGATTTACTTAATTATGAAGCTATTGCAGTCCTGATGGTGTTGTCTGATCTGTTCTGGCTTCCCCTTAAGTCTGTGTCGAATCAAACCAAAACCAATAGTACTTTGAACAGGGGCTGCAGTTTGCAGGAGCATGGAAGAGAAAGAAGTTAGAACGGGGGTCTGCGAGTTCACTTCCATTGTTAGTAGATAGGCCAAATGTGCCAGCCCTCAAATAGAGACACCTTCGCTTTTGATGAAACTTAGTTTTGAGGTACTTGTATGGCTGCTTAGAAATAAAGGAGAGAACAGAGGGAAGAGGGTTGTGCAGACACAGTGGGGGGAACAGTTTTTCAGTTCTAGCAGATGTTTCCATTTGCAGCTCCAGTCTTTGGTGGACTGTGCTTTTATTCAGATTTCAAGACATCTCCAGACACAATGGGGTTTTAATGCTACCAGTGGAGCTAATTTTCTGTCTCTTGGGCTCACATCTTTATTTGTCAGGATAGAGCAAGTATGAGCTTTCACTACATCAGACTGAAACCTCTTCCTGACACCCTCTGTCCTCCAGACAGAAGTCCAACAAAGTCCTTCTGGTGTAAGCTGCTTTGATGTTAATATATCCTCTGTTTACCTCAACAAAGAGCTTGGACTTGAAGGTCTAAATATACTTTGCCAAATCAAAACTTTGCACTGACTTGATAAATACCAAGTATATCTATTAAAATCCTTCCGAGTAGGAAGCACTCGTGTACAGAAAGTAACACAGCAGGCGTATTATGTATTCACTTTTTGTTAAAGCATATACTTTGGATTTAGAGGAATCTCTTTGATATTTCCTGTGTAATTAATCTGCTGGAGGAAGTACTTGAATACCAGACTGGAACAGCTGAAACACAGAGGGGGTGGACTGCTGATATCGCACCAGTAAAACTGAGCCCACAAAGCTCTCCAGGGATATTCAGGAGTCTCTGCCCAGGGAAAGGAGATTCCTACAACTTGGGCTTATTTGGATTTTCCACTGAGCTTGATTTTCTTGGGGAAGCAAAATGCAGCAAGCAGCAACACAGGTTTAATTTCAGGATATTAAACCTTCCTAAAATGTTTCTGAAGCGATAACCCAAACAGCTGCCTAATGGATTCCCAGGGTTGCTCTCTTCAGGCCAGCACATGCACCTGTGAGATCTCTGTACAAACACCGCCTTGAAAGCCACGTCCCAAGCGGAGCTCGGCTTTTGCATTATGCATGATACTCATCGCTCTCACCAGATGTGGGTGGAGAGGGGAACTAACGCAGATGCTGCCGGGGTAATGGCAGGGGCTTTTTGAATCCTGAGAGGAGGAAAGAGAGGTTTTATCAATACGTATTATGAATGAGCTGAATTGAAATGTTTCCATAAGGGATTTCTGGATTCAGGATGCATAAACTGGCTCGATCAAAATGCTGAGGGTAGAAGGAGACAACAAAGAGAAAGACTTAAGGGGCGTGAATGTTTAGTATATTCTAGCTGTGTTCCTGAGTGTCGATGAAAACATACAAATAATAGAAAGGTGGAAACTGAAAATCATGGCCAAAGGATTTCTCCAACAGAGATGTATTTTTCTGTACATCTGAATTCAGAACACTGGACACAAAAAATAAGATTTAGGGGTTCTAACCTTTGGACAAACAACTGCACAGTAAGAAAATATGTTCTTGTAAAAGATGCCAAAACACAAGTTCAATTAATGACTTTCAGCATAATGCAACAGCTGTATAATTAACGAAAAGGAACAGCCAAATATGAGAAAACCAGAAAGTATAAATAGAACATAGGAAAAAAAAAAATATATGTATGTATACACACACATATATATGCAATATGACTATGAGGACAGCATCCGCTGTTAATTCAGCTATGCTGCACATGAAGCATTGCAATATGTAATTTATCAAATCGGTGAGATCAAAATAATATAAATGATTCTAATAATATATCTCTGATACACTATGGCCAGGGCTGGCCCACAGAGAAAGGCAGGGCTCTCACTAGGAACGTGGTCTGGGTTGGGACTTCTGTAGACCAGTGTAATATAAACATGAATATGTGACTGAGTTATAAATCTGTTTAATTTTTGCCCAGCGATTCAGCGAGTAAAACTGTATAAACTACAAGTCAGTGGTAACGAGAGCTGAGAAGAGCAGACCATCCAGTTAATCGGTGATCCTGCTTACAATTGTTCAATGGGCTTTTGTAAAATGCAGTTTTAAACTGGTTTTGGGTAACACCATATAATAAATAGTGTGGATCTTCCAACAGAAACAGCACAAGTAGTGCCTCAGACAGCCCTCAGCCTCTTTAGCACCTCTAAATGAAGTTGCAAATTCAAGCACAACATATAAATGTAATAAACATCAGAAATTGGTTATATTTGTCTAACACTTATAAATGTTTCAAACAATCTGGTATTTCCACATTTGCCTATTTAAATGGATTCAATAGATATATTCCTCACTGAAGAGAAGAAAGTATTCTGTGAAACCCCAAGTCTGTGAAACTCTAGGCCTTAATGGATAGACTATTAGGGGTTCTTTACTCCACATCCTCACAATAACCTTGCCTTCAGATAAAATCCAACTGCCTGCCCTGAGAATAAGCAAGACTGAAAAATTACATTGGTAGGTGAGAAATTATTGAGAACAAACTAAACCAGCATGTAAGCAGCATGTCTTTTAAAAAGCAAGGTCTTGATGCCTTTTGGAGGCTTGAGAAATGGACTTCTCTAACCTAAGGTAAGTTGTCCACAGTCTATTACATGTCTGATTGCTTCTGACAGAGGGCAATACTTCAGCACAGACATAAGGAGCCTAAAAACCCCATAAACATCAGTGAAATGCATGAAAAAAATGCAGATAAGAGGTTAAAAGGAACACGTTGGGCTCAACGTTTGCTTCCGTTTTTCTAGTAAACTAGGATCTATCTACAGCATGGTCTAGGAGTGATGAGGTCAAGATTTGCATTTAACAGTAAAAAAGCAGACTCTTTTCCTTACCCAGGGATCAGTATTGTCGTTCTCAAACAGTCCTATAGAAATTAGTGAGATTACTGCAGAGTAAGGGAGCACTCAATCTGTGCAGGTTGCAGGTGCATTTATGTCCAATTCCAGAGGTAACATTTCCTCAAAGTAATCAACAAATGTTATGGAGTTTTCCTTTGTGTGAGACAATTTTAAGACATTATTTTTTAATGTTCTTGTAACACATTTGCAGTCCCACTCACCCCCCAGAGAATACCGTGGAGTACATAACAACAGTAAAACTTACGATATATAATCAAAATCTGTAACATCCAATTAAAAGTATCCTTTAAAATTTGCCATACTGCCAGCTACACTTAGCTACATACCTTGCATGATGGAGACCGGCATGTAGCTATTAGTAAATATAGAACCACATCCCGCCTGTAGAGATTTGCAATATGATTTTACCTCATTTACAGGTCCTCATGTTCATAAATTATAGCCTATGATGTCCAAATCCAGGAAAGTACTTCAGAGCTTTGCTACTTTTTTCACTTTCCATCTCTTGAAGAACATTAGTCTAGCTGTGAGCTCAAAAAGATGTTTAAATTTGAATTCTGTGTAGCTGACAGACCAAGAAAGAGGAAAAAAAACCCATAAGAATGAAAATTTCAGTATATGCCAATATATAAATGAAAACGTGTCATGACCCTTTCTCTAGACCATGATCTCTGTAACCCTCTAGTTTTGCCACTGTGAACCGAGACTCAAAACACTCCATCTTTCCCAGCAGCATGCTTACACCACACCTAGTTATCCTGCTGAAGGATTTTCATCAAATTCAGATGTTTTCATCTGCTGTTTTTCATCTGTGGCAGTGGGTTGCACTGCATCAGATTGGCTTTTATCAGTTCGCAGTCTTGTTTGTCATGCGAGGAAACACAGCTCCGATGTACTGAGGAAAAAAATCTGTCCAAAGAAATTTGTGAGGAAATGTCTGTGCTTGGAACAAAAATACCTGAACAAAGATGGAGGGCCTAGGGTTTCTTTTATGAGCATGAATATTGGGGGGTGCCACACCAGATAAGTTAAACTTTCATGTCTCAAATCACTCATTGCTTTTTTGGTTCCTGGCCCTAGCGCACCCACACATATTTTACTGTTCATTTCAGGGAACTGTTTGCAGAATTTAGCCTGTATTTCCATATCTTCATCTGCTGACAGGATTCTATATTACAGGTCACCTATAGATTGCAAAATTGTAATCCCCATATCACAGAATCACATATATGAGATGGGATCCTGCAAACTAAGGTATTTATGGTGCCAAATGGCTTGTTTGCACAGACGCTGTGTGCACAAATTCTCCAGGTTCACAGTCTTATCTTACCAGAGTAGTAACAGCCTTCCCAGAGAAACCTGCCATGATCATAAGCAACTGCAATCAAGTCAGTGAAGCTATTTGTGTGATTACATTAATTAATAAACATTAATGTTAACACACTGAACTGAGAATCAGATAAAGAAGAATGACAAATATTAAATTCACTCAGAAAACAAGAGTTTGGAAGGAGGGGCACAGAGCTACTCACCAGTTCGGTTCGATGCTGAGAAATATTTTTGATTTCACAAAAAAGATGTTCCTGAGAATTTTGAAATTCTTAGTTCCAGTATTTTTCCCCTTAAAAATGGAATGCATTTCACTTTGCTTTTCTCATGTTTCATTTTGCCACTTCTAACCAGTACTTCTTCATTTTCTGTTTTGATAGGACATTTTTTTCCTGTAAAACGTAATGTAATTGTTTTTGATTAAACAGCCTGAAATTGAAAATACACTGCTTTGGGCATACTGAATATTTCAGAAATGACATTTCTTTTAGATTTCCTTTTTTGTTGTTTATATACAACATATAATAATATAACATATAATAATAACAAAACCCAGCCTCCTCTAGCTCAGTCACCTCCAGATTACACTCCCCACCCTGCCTTTCAGCTTGACTGGCACTTCTCAAGGATACAGGTGAGCTGAAAGCAAGAGGGAGCATGAGACTTGGAACCCCTGAACTCAGATCTTGCAGGAGAACACTTATGAAATATGATGCATGATTTCTACCTGGGAAATCTTTCCATTCAGATTATGGATATTAGAATTGGAAAAGGTCACGTGGGAGATCTCATTTCTTTCTGTATCAGTTCAGGCCAATATTCCTATACATTACATTTTCAGCTACTTCTTTAATTTGGCTTTGAAGGTCTCAGGGCAAGAAAGGCTGACCTACAAGTGAGACACCTCACTTCAGAAGTCTTTATCTGAAATTCTGATTCTAATATTCCGATATCTTTCCCTGATACTCCCTGAATTTGCTTTTCCTTATTTTCAGCCCATTACGTCTTAGGCATAGCCAGCCATTTTCTTCCAAGACCAGAGCATGTATGACAGACATAACATAATATTAAACACATTTTATCTGCGGATTGTCCTGGACTATGTCTTCTGTGTCTGGGCTCCTTGCCAAATTTTTGGCACATCCGTACCTTTTGCAGCATCCAGAATGAATTGATGACTGAGACAACTTACATGACTGAGTAAAAGTACACTTACTGGAAGTGACAACTGTGTTCAGGTCTCAAAACTGGTGAGTTAGTTAAAAATCAGTTTTCCTTATTAGCCAATCAATAAACTAAAGGCAGCTTAGAGGTCATCGGAGTAAAAACGTCTCCCCTGAGATCACAAACAGCCCGGTAACCAAAGCTCTTCATCCTCACAGTGTAGCATTCACAGAGCAAATATTCCTTTTGTCTATAAAAATGCATCAGACATTGCAACAGTACTCTGGGATTCCAAGTGAACAATCCTCTTGAAATAATTACAGAGAAAATATTTTTGTCCCTTTTTTTGGTCTCCTGCATTGCTTTCCACTTTGCTCACAGTACTCTTCACCTAGTACTCTCTTTTCACGATAACCCCAGTTTTACCCATGTCAGGAATGGCTGACAACGTGACAGAAGGGCAGATAAAAACAGGAGAGAGAGAGATAAACCCAGAGACATTTTGAGCACAGCACTTTCAGTGGGAGGGATGTATATAAAACACAGGATTCTCAGAGAGGTTGAATTGAAGGTTTTCTGAAACCAAGTCTAGGCTTTAAAACCACTGCAGTGTCATGTGAGAGGAACTGAACATCCTACAGAACAAGCCATGAAGACACAGTTTCCACTGACTTGCTGTATCGTTGTATGTAGAGAAATACTCAGCAAGGACTACGGTGTCATTCATCTGCTTATTTCACATAGTTTTACAATATGGAAACTAAATACCAAATTATTTAATGAATGGGAAGCTAGCCTAATTTTCTGACCCCCCTGGAGGTTCTAGAGATTTTCAGTTTGATTTACTCTGTTTTCTGAGCATCTCAGCATCCCCAAACCCTTCAGAATTTACAGTTTCAGAATAGCTGTAAAGTCATGAAAGATCCAGTTAACCTCATTTATACTAAAGCATAGGTAGATGAATTACTTCCACAAGCAAACTTTATTGTTTCATTTGATCTTCATGTCTTACCACTGTAGCTGTTTGAGGTGTAACGTACACCTGTCCCATGTACAAGTGAAGGAACAAATCTTTGTAAGGCACAGAAATAAAAAAATGAAATCAGTATTCTTACACAATAACTGAAGGAAAGGTAGCCCTGTCATACCTGCAGAGGTCACGGTTTCCTTCACTAATTCTAGAATCCTTTTTTTTTTTCCTTTTTTTTTTTGGAAACCTACAGAATAATTGGGGAAAAAGTGGTCCTATGGGAATTGGTGTTCTGCACTGCTAAAAAATTACACCAACTGCACAGCAAACATTTGAGCTGCGTGAAGATGAATGGGGGGGAAAAAACGTCTAACATTCCCTGAAAGTTTTCTGAGGTTTTTATGGAGGAATTTAAGCAGTGTATCTGTTAAAATATCTAGTGCTGAGGTTAGTTTACAGAACTTCAAATGCTTTTTTTCATTTTGTGCCAGGGCAGAAGTATTCACACACATCAGTTTTACGCACAGACACAATCAATTACTTTCCTGACAAAACTCCATCACTGTAAAAGTGTTCCATTAAATGTCTGGTAATAACGTTCTATAGCTGTTCTATTGAAAAAACAAGTTTCTCTAAGCCAAACTGCACACAGCGTACCTGTAAAAATGTGAAATAAAATGTTCATGCAATGAAAATATATCTGAACCAGTAAACAATATTGTAGAAAACATAGAGAAGAGCTCAGTAAATAAGTTTGATCCAGGCTATAAAAAGCTAGTGTTAATCAAGAAATGCCTGGTTCGGGTGGTTGGCTAGAATGATATCAGAGAGATTGGCACCAGGAAAAGGACCTTTTGTACACTTGCTCCTTGAAAGCTCTGCTCCCTTCTCACTATTTACTCTGTCCTCAGCTCAGCATCCAGAGCATCTGTGTTGGTATTTGCATGACTTTTCTTAATAAAAATTAATACCTAACTCACCAAAATTCTGCCACTGAAAGTAACTTGGAAACATTTGGATTGTCTCTTCGAAATGTAAAAATGTTTTGGTTTTTCAGGAAAAGCACCGCCTTTTCTACAGGAAATATCAAACACATTTTCTAGCCAGTTCCCCCTGTCAATTGTCTCCTTACCACCTTCCCTGAGGCTGTAGGAAGTCATCAAAGCAGACAGACCCTTCTCTCTAGTTGCAGGAACTGGGTTTGGTATCTTCTCTATTCTGTTGCTGATTTTCTAACTGCTATTTGAGTTTCTTTCTTCACCAGTCTTCAGTTCCTTTTAGTATATATTTTCCCTGGTCTTTTAGTTTATATTTTGTTCATTTTTTCCCATGGTGGTTGTTATCTTGTTTTTCCCTGTATTGGTCGCTGAACCTTGGCTCTTCCATTATTTCTTATCTGAGTCCTTTCCTTTCTACTGCAGTAAATTCCCATATAACCTTTGAATCCTTGAGACAGAAAAACACAGCATCTTTGAAAAGATTGTCTAGGCTGTCACCTTTAGGTTTTAGGCATGTGTGTAACCAAGTGATTAAATTTCCTGTTCTTTTCTAAAGTATTCACGTTTGTCACTCTTACCCCTATGCCCCGGTTTTAAAGGAATCCTTACCGTTCAGTTACAAAACTCTGACTGATCACGTTGGGTGGGGTTTTTCCTTATCCCCCTCCAAATCATGTAAATACTTTTTCTTGTTTTGAAACTGTTTCCTTTCTATTTTTGCCCAGGAAAGCAAGGCAGATCTTGAAAGAATCAGAATGGATGTACTTTGTAGCACTGGAAAGCTAAAGTTCAAGGGGACCAAGGGATGCACAGGGGATTGAACTGGTGGCTCTAGAAGCCCTGGACTTGCAGTAACAGCTTAGACTGCTTCCAAGGCTGCAGAGATTATACTTCTAGATATTGCATGGTGCAATGGACCAGGTTATGAAGTACTTCAAACTCCTTTTCTGTTTATTCAGCATATAAAACTTACTTCTTGAGGCTCCACCTGAAGCACAAACAAAGCAATTTTCCCCAAAAAGTTTTACGACTGCTCCAAGGGCCCTCCACTATATGCCTCCACACTCGTGAAAAGGAAAAGAAAAAGAAAATGTGCCTCCCTGCCTTACTTCCCATTTCTGAAGTGGGAGTGATCATATTTATCTTCTCTCCCCTTATTCATGCCTAATGCTCTTTAGAACAGACACTGTACTGCCAGTGAGGATCCTCATGATGTGCACAAGGGGAATGCAGTGATTGCTAAGAAAAGCTGTTTTAGAGACAATGAGAGTCCAAGTGAGCTTCAATGCAGCTGTCACTACGCACCCCTGGAAGCACCTTTGAATTTGCTCTGGCTAACAGGCCTGCTGGGGAGAAGTTGGCTCTGTCAGGCTCAGCAGTACATCGCTCTGGATGGCCCAAGGACAAGGCTGTGGAGTCTCATCAGGGGTTGCCCTGTCTTCCTCAGGCAGAAAGGTGGTAATAGTAAATGTGGATCTTTTTCCCCAGGAAGTCCACATCAGCATGCCCATTCCTGTGCAGTACCCTACATTCAGCATGCACAGTATAGCTTCTAAACCCACATTCAGATCAGGGATGTTTATAGGGGCCTTATGCAAGTGGCTCGTTTAGAAAATAAAAGTGGATCTGTAAAATCACAATATATAATATATTAGAAATGGAATAAAATTCTCAGGGGAATCTTCACTGAGACCAATGGGATGATTCAGCTGAAAATGATGAACGGCTACTGCCCTTGCCTCCTGCCAAATAAACATTTCGTCCCTCACCATTGGAGCTGGGCAGCAGATGCAAAAATACAGCACAGAAAAAAAGCATAATTTGGCCATAAAAACGTTGAAATAAGTGTTGTTATATAACTGAAATGCCATCTCCTTTAGTGCATCCACCCACTCATTTTACAACCAGTTAATATTTTTCTGAACTTTCATGTTGTATTCTATCCTGCCGCCTCTGCAATCTTTTTGCCTATTTTTCTGCCAAAGCCACAAGAATAAAGCTGTCAACATTGCAACTAAGTCATCTTTCTTGTCTGGCAAATTGTCTAGTGGAGACTATAACCTCCTGGCTGCTCCACTGTATAATGTAAGTATCCTGTCTTAACAAAACAGAATTTAAATATTCTTTAGATACAAGATATCTGCAGGCATCTGTGCAGAAACAAGTTAAATATCTTTCCTTGACATTTTTTACTTTTCTCCACTGGGAATGGCACAGACATTCATATTAAGCTGAACACGTATTGACATGCTTAGAGAGATGTTATATGGCTTTTCAACTGAAATATCTCCAGGTATTTGAACTGCAATAATAAATATGGCTGCTCCTGAGGGAAAGAAGAAGCAGCAAGAAAATTCCCCAGAAGACTATGATTAAGAACTGAAGTGAGCCAATGGCATACAGTAGTTATGCTTTGAATGTGATTGGGATTTATGATTTCAATTAATGCTGGGGAAAAATTTTAGAAAGTTATTAGCAAGCTACTGGCTATACAGAATACAGTGCATTTGTGCATTCCTCTAGATTAGCTGTATCATTGTGTTGTTTACGAAAACAAGGCTGGATCCTCTGTGATGTAAATTGGTGCAGCCCCGGTGATGGTTGTAGAGAAGCTATGCAGATACACATGGACCAAAAATGTGGCCGTATCTATATGGTCTTAGTATATTGGCAGAGCTGTAATTTTATATTTGAGGGATCAAATATAAGAAACTCATTAGGGAAGAAAGATCAATCTCCTTTTCTCTGATTTTCCATTTTGTGTCCCAGGAAAGGCCCAGGGCTGTGTGTTCAGATGATGTAAATTTGCTGGATTTACATCACCAATGACCTGGGCCCTCCCGAGGTTCACTCACAATTTAGAAACTAACTGAGGCCTGACGTGGCTGTACGTGTGGGCATGTGCTGCATATATATACACACATCTCAGCTTGCCTATATTTTCTATAGACACAGCTCTCCCCAGCTGCCTCCTAATTTCAGAATTTAAATGTCATCTGTATTTGTTAAGGCCCTACTGTCGCTTACGATGTATATGCCAGTTCCCAGCCTCAGGCAGGGTGCTGCTCAGTGGGGAAATCTGCACATTGTGTACCCAGAGAGGGAGCCTGAAAGCTGAGGTCTGGGTCCTGAACATGTCTTGGCTCACTGAGCCGCATGAAACTGTTCATATAGGCAAAGAAAATCAGGTGTAAGCAGCTGAAGGCTAGGGGATTAATGAAGCATTCGGGAGGGAAAGCAGCAGAGTGTTTTTGAGGCAGTCCTGCCTGGAGAACTGGAGCAGGGCTAGGGAGAGGCACAAAATACCCTCAAGTTGCTATTGTCACTGGCAGCAATGGCAGCAAGTGCAGGAATGTGGCTGCAACCTTGTCCTCCTTTACCTGGTTCACTCACTGCCCCTGTTTTCATTTAGACCTCTTCTACACACACTTAGAGCAATAAAAGTAGTAAAGACCCCTTGCTTCACTTGTATCAGTTATTGAAGACTCATTATGGAGCTATGTCAGTGTAAAAACTTTGGTTTCTAATGATGGTAATGATCATTCTTTCCTAAAAGAAATACTAAAATTTCCATTTAGACAAGGTCTTACACATATTGTCTCTGTTTTGTATGGTGGCAGAAAAAATAAAAGGGACAACAAGATTACATCTTCTTGTTTTCCTATTGCCAAGACTGCAATATTTCATACAGAGCAGTTTTCCACGAGAAGCACTTTCCCTTTCATTTGGAGGAGCAGAGTATCAAATCCTTGTGCCAGTTTTGAACCAATACTGTGGCTGCCAGCATGACTCATAACTACTTTGGCATAATAATATTTGCCAGTGACTAGAAGAGAAAAATCTCAGTGGTGTTTCAGGCACAACTCCATGACAATGATAGAGTAATTAACTTTTAAAGCTCACCATTTCAATCCATGCACAACAAGAGTTAGAGAAACCCTCCACCTGCAGGTCTGGTATATCTCTGAACCAAGACATCCAGACCAAATTGTTTTAAACTTTGTGAATTACAGTTAAACTACAGAATCCACAGCTGAGCAAATGGAAAAGAGATTCTGCTTTTGAATAGTATCTGTTACTTGCAATTCCTGTTGAAGCCTGTGGGACGGAAAAGCTCCGAAAAATAATCACTTGCTTAGAAATTTTGGCATTGTGAGAAGCATCATAGAATCATGGAATAGTTTGGGTTGGAAGGGATCTGTAAAGGTCACCTAGTCCAATCTCCCTGCAATAAGCAGGGGCACCTTCAACTAGATCAGGTTGCCCAGAGCCCTGTCCAGCCTGACCTTGGACGTTTCCAAGGATGGGGCATCTACCACCTCTCTGAGCAACCTCTGCCAGTGTTTCACTGCCCACATTGCAAAAAATTTCTTCCTTATACCTAGTCCAAATCTTCTCTCTTTTAATTTAAAATCATTACCCCTTGTCCTATCACAACAGGCCCTGCTAAAAAGCTGAGACCCTACCTTTTGAAGTCTTGTTTTCAATGGATTTCACATGTGTTAAGACTGCCTTCCAGCAAGGCTCTTGGACACAAGCTTCACAATGTTGGGATCTCCACTGAGTCTGAGAGCATGGACTAGCAGGGAAGAGGCCAAAGGCAGCCCTGTTTCATTCAGATCACAGACGGCTTCTGTGCAACTTGCCTTCTATCTAGAGCAATGAGATCTCCAAGATTAAGGTTTTGAAGTAAGCTGAGAAATTTGCTGAAGCGTTTCAGGAGGGTCTTTCCCCTGGTTGTACCTGATAGAACCACTGGAAACAGAGAAGGAAAAGAAAACAACAGCTTGTGAGTGCTTTTAAAGCATACGTTGCTCCTCCATAGCCTCGAGCACATTCTTATTATTACTCTACACCAGCTTACAGTTTCAGAAAATTGTGGGTAAAATGTTTTTGGCTTGTTTGTTTTTCCACATGGCAAAGGCAAAGCTTTCCCTTTTGCTTCCATTGGATCTAAAATTGAGAAGGCTGTTCTTCTTTAACAACTCATATAGCACCTTATTCTGCCAAGACATCTCTGCTTGTGTACCAGCCACATCAAATGCAGTTAGTACAGGACTGGGAATACTGTTTATTAGTTAACCACAGCTGCAGAACTAGCAGATGGAGTGGAGCACACTCCTGTTGAAGATCACAAAAGTAATGACTGTTGTTCTTTTCTTTGTCCTTTTGTTTTTAATCTGCTTTTTCTTCACGATGGAGTTGTAGATTTAGTGGGAGACTGCATATACTTGTACAGAAACCACAGTATCTATTACATTTCATTACTCCCTCCATTTGTTTAAACAGTGAGTGATTTTATTGAATTGAATTCTTTTCCTCTGCAGCTTACATGAGAGAGGGGCATTCTAATTACAATCAGGTTGGCGTTTTAGAGTTATAACATTCGTAAGCTACAGTAAAAAATTTCAAAACCCTGTAGAAATTACATGCATATTTAAAGGCCAAAAAATTTGCTCACACACCACCTTTAAAAATTTCTTTCTCACTTCTGTGAGTTGAAGCTTAGATCTCAGCTGAGGTGTAACACATCAAAATGACCGAGTGGATAGCAAAATCTGTTTCCTCTGAAAGCCCCCAGAGAAAAGACAATGATGCAGTGTAAAGGAGACAGCAGTAAGACTAGGGCTGTTGGTTGTTACTTAGAACAATTCCCACTGGCTTAACTAAGTTCTCTCCAGTAAAACAAACAAACAGAAAAACGAAAAGTAAGAATTTTTAGTCTTTTCATTCCTAGCATCCTGTCCAATGCAGCAAGTATGCTGCCATTCTTTCTAATTCCCGTGGTTTCAGGTCATACCAGTTCCCTTTTTCTTATAAACTTCCCCTTCTCTTTACAGTCTTTGCACTGGAGCCTCAAAACCTCCAGCATCAATACACAGACCTGTAAGCTTTAGGGGAGATCAACATGAAGAGTCGAGATGTCTTCCCAAAGACCGCAGATCAGAACTGCAGTAACAGTTGTAGTCACTGAACTGGATTTCATTTTAACTGTGTATCCATTACTTTCCTTTCTTCAGAAGTAAAAGGGATATAATTGGATATAAGGGATATAATGTTGCAAAATGCTAAGATACAAACCTATTGTTATATCGTACAGTGCACATAGACCAATTAAGGTCATACTCATAGTATACGTGAACAAATGACCTTTGTCAGGGATCTTGCTCCAAAATACATCATCAGAAATATTAATTCCATTAAGGATGGAAAATTAGCTCTTCTACAAACAAAAAGTGGATATGAACAAAAGGAGTAACAGTGGGATGTGTTTTTTCACTGAGGCTAACAAAAAAGTGGGGTGACTAATAAGAAGCTTTCTTTTGGTTGGCATATCAAAAGAGCTTTCTACATACTGTTTGGGGGGAAAAAACAGAGAAAGGAAGGCTGGATTTGGCAGTAGAGTCATGAGATGAAGTGCCACCCAGTGGGTAATACAGTGGACTAGAAGAGAGGGATTTTCTCACAGCTCTTCTATTTCCCTGATGCCTGCATTTGATTAAGATCCATGAGCTCCTTGTACCTGTGCTCTGCTCTCCTATTTGTTTGGCCTTTTAGACAGGAGACTGCAGGCAATAAGTCTTTGTATGTGGCTTCACCATGATGGAACACTGGCTTTGGCAAAGGGTTATAAAAACTATCCCAAAAACAAACAAACAAAAAGACTACCCAAAGAACCCCAAAGATGAACTAGTTCTGAAGATGGCATTAACACATTCCCAAGATGTACCTTTCCAGAACATAACCTGCAGAGCAGACTGTACTGACAATGGCATGCAGACAGAATATATGCTGTGTGCCACAATTTCATGACTGAGCCCGTCAATGCTTCATACATTCAAAGAGCAAGTCATTTTAGTGTTTTGAGTCCTCATCTGGACTAAGATGTTGAGAAATAAATGCCAAATGACAGCAGCCATTCTAGCTACAGCCAGGCTTGAGTGTCTGTCTAGAGCAAAGCCTTTATAAAACTTGAAGGAAATGAGCCATGGCGAGCAGAACTATTGCAATGACAATAAAATTCTTCGCTGTCACTTTGTAACTCAGCTACTGGACAAGAACCACTGAGATCTGCAGTGGGACCCATATCTGTGGGCAACTTTTATTACACTGAGATCTGTTACAATGGTCAGGGTAGGTGAAGATGCCATATCTCTCTCTCCTCCAGAATTTCCCCAAAGTATCCTTTACAGCAGACAACAAGCCTGCAAATGTGGTTCTGCACCAACTAAATGTCCCTCCCTAACAAGACAAACCTTCACTGTCCTTTTAAAGCAGCTCTAGCCAGCACCAAGATATAGACCTTTCTCCTCAGTAAGAAAATAACATATAGTGCAGGATTCTTCCATGAGCAGCATTTTCAATCTGAGTACATTGTTCTGCTTGAAATCACTGGTATCTTGAAGAAAAACAGGAAAGGTTTCCCAGATTCAGAATTGCTGGGAACTCTAGGATTGAAAGTCTCTGAAATCAAGGCGCTAAACAAAAATACTGCTGCTCTGTACTGTCCTGAGGATGCTCAAACCCAGCTCAGACAGTCAGTTAGCCAGGGTTAAGGTTTCTTTGCTGTGAAAAACAACCTGACTGCACCTCTGGTCCATAGTGCATGGCTTATCTCCAATATTAATGTGTTATTGCTGCAAAGTTTCACACCAATGATAGTCATAAAAAATCTAGATCTTTTATCACCCTGATCAATTTGAAGGAAGAATGAATCCACCGCTGTCTCTCTACCAGGCATTACCCTATACCATGCTCTCTGACATACACGTTACATCTAAGTCAAGTGAAGCATGAAGCACACAGCTGGCAAAAGATGGTTAATTCCATGAACAGACTAAGGCAGCCCCACTCTAAGCATAGGGGAAATGCTGCAGATTAAACCCTGCCACAACGTATCAATTGCAAGTTTAGCCACCCAGCTTTTACATCTGGGAAACGTCCCTGAGCACCAGTTGAGCATTACCTTTGCTCTGCAGAACCTGATGATGACAAACTCAGTAGAAGGTTGCACCCATCCACCTCTCCAGGATTATTTCTTCTTGCAGAATCACGAGGTTCTCTCAAGCAAAAAAAAAAAAAGAGAAGAAAACAGTGTTAAGATCAGAATCACAGAATCACAGAATCATAGGGTTGGAAGGGATCTCTGGAGATCATCTAGTCCAACCCCCCTGCCAGAGCAGGGTCACCTTAGAGCAGGTTGCACAGGAACGCGTCCAGGCGGGTTTTGAATGTCTCCAGAGATGGAGAATCCACTACCTCTCTGAGCAGCCTGTTCCAGTGCTCTGCCACCCTCACAGTAAAGAAGTTCCTCCTCATGTTGAGATGGAACTTCCTATACTCAAGTTTGTGCCCATTACCTCTTGTCCTGTCACTGGGCACCACTGAAAAGAGCCTGGCCCCATCTTCCTGACACCCACCCTTTAAGTATTTGTAAGTATTAATAAGGTCACTCCTCAGCTGTCTTTTTTCCAGACTAAATAGACACAATTCCCTCAGTCTTTCCTCATAAGAGAGGTAAAAATCTTGGTTAAAGACTCATGGAATTCAGGCACAGTGAAATTCCTTCTGTTTCTCCTCCTCATGACAACATTTGTCACAGACACACTCACAGCCTATGTATATTTACATATTAATCTCTGTAGTGGGAATTTGGTTTGCATGCTAGCAACGTGTCCTCAGCAGGTAAGTCCAACCTTGACTAAACCAAAGGAATCCAACAAAACAATGGATCTACATTCAACTGAGAAAGAAGTTCTGCACTTTTCTTCCCACAGACTGCTTGCAATTGCCACCCACTTTCTAACCTTTTCTGTTTCAAGCCAAGAAGAGAACACAGTAGCCAGCCAATTGAACTACCATATAGGGAAATAAGTCAGAAAACTGCAAGGCATCATTAAGAATAGAACATTGCATGCAACACATGAGATCTTTGATGCCTCATTTTCAGGACAATAAAACATGCAATCCTAACATCGTACAATATTATTTCAATCCACTGATAAACTGTATAACTAGAATGATGAGCGCTGAGCCTTTAACCAGTTCTCAGATTGGACTTCATACTAGTAATATAACCAAAAGGGTTATAGCGATTTTCTCAGAAATACATTGTTCTCTCTGAAACAAGCATATATGCTGCAGAGACAGGCAAATCCCTTCCGTGTAGAAATCTGTAAACAATAAACCCAAAATAATCGGTTTAAAATTATTTGTGTTTTACTTCTGTGTCAAATAGGATCTCATAGTCTCCAAGTGTTTGTGCAAACTGGGTTTATCAGTTTAAAGCATCTTTAATTCAGGAATTCTAGAAACCAATCAAAAGCTAACTCAGTATCTAGGGCAGATAAATATTAGAGGACATTTACAGAACTCTCTGCTCTTGAAATAAAATCAGCTTGTATATCCATATTCTAAAATGGGCTACCATGTATCTAGAGTTAATGAGGTCTTAGTAGACAAGCTGGTATAAAGGTATTTTCCAATAAAAATATTTATGTATATCTATATCTGATATAGATATACAGATATCAGATATATAGAGAGAAACATACACACTGAAATTTGTTAAATGACCCCTTTAATGGTTTTGTAACTGCACAGTGTTATGTACACACCATGCACAGCCTGAATATAAGACATCATCAAAACATTCTTTAAAAGTGTCATTTTTAATTTAAAAATAATTACTGGTACTATACTTTATATGATTTTAAATAATTTAGGACATCAGTTTAAACTTCAGTGCTGTCTTTAAAAGTTATAGCTCCAGTAATTTCTAATTCATAAAAAAAAAAAAAACAGTTGAAAGCTTTATTATGCTTTAGGCTCCCAAATACATAGAATTTCTTCTAGCAGAAGGACTTAAAGGGTCTGGGATGAATAAGAGATATGTTTGATTTATTGACTTACAGGGGCATTTGTAAAAGGGATTTGGCATTTGGCAACCATTCTATGAATCTTAAGTTATGATTGGACAGCTTGGGAGATAGAGTAAGAAAAAGAGAGTAATACTGTTTAAATCCAAACCCAGACAGAGGAGGAAGTCCTTCATCTCCTTCATCATTGATTTTTTCATATATATCTATGTATATATATTTTTATTTTTTTTTAAAGTACATTATTACCACAGAATTTGGAAATGAGTGTGTATAAGGTGGAAACAGGAGCACAGTTGTTAGAATCAGTAATAACCAGCCAGAGACCCAGAGCGGCTACTCAGCACAAGTAATAGCACTGATTGCAGATACGTCAGGCAGATACATTATTGTTCTCAGAGGCATTCTCAGGCCTTCAGGTCAAAAAGGGTTTGAGACAATTTCTAAATGTATTTCTTACTTATGCATGCTTTTGGAATTGCTCTCATAGAAGGGAATCCTTGAAAGAGCCTTAAACAGTGTGGTCTTCCATACAGCCCAAATTAATGGTTTTGGCAAGGGAACCTATCATCCTGCCACAGGCTCAGTGGCAGATGCTTGGCTAATTTGCTCTTGAAAACCTCCAACAACAGAAGTCCCAACTTCCCTAAGCAATCAAATCTGATGTTCACCCTATCTTCGTGAGAAGAAGGCTTTTCACAGTATCAACTTACCTGGCACGGATAAACCAAGGCTTCTTATTACAACAGCACAAATAACTTTTTGTTTTGGTTTGTTTTACCCTTATCACATATTTGCAGGCTACCCTGAGATGTCATCACATGCATGCACATGGACGTGCATCACTGAGCGGGAGAAGAACTCTCACAAAAGTAATACAGTTCATCTGTTTGAAAGATGCTGCCTCTTTCCTTTTGCTAGTATTTGTCAAGGTTACACTGATTGCAGATGGTCTGGGAGATGTGAATTGACAGTAGCACCCAAAAACTTCTCAGCTTGTGCCATGACCTCAGCAAAGAACCTGCAAAAGGCTTCATTTTAAAGCCATTTACCAAGTCTTTCACTATAGGCATTTTCAGAAGGTCAAAACACTTTCAAGCGACTCAACCCGCGAACCCCAAAATGTGGATCCTCAGAATGACACATACCTTTGCAGAGTGTCAGCCAGGGAGCATATAATATGTGCTCAAGGAAGTCAATGTTCATTGAGGCAATTAAATATCATACTTTATATTCCTGTCACTTGTAATCTGGTTAGACTGGAAATGAAGAATGGGTTGTCAGTGCAATTGCTATGATAAACATCACAGAAACTGTGTGGAAAGATTCACAATAAAATACTAAGTTGCTATTATCTCAATGGCAGGTCTGTCCTCTTCCAGAGCGGTAAGTAATAACTCTTTCACATTTGCAAAAGAAAGCAATATTTGCACTGCAAGGATGTGTCCTGTTAGTTTGAAAATACTGTCAATAAGGTGCTCTCCTTAGAAACATCTCCACCATCCAATTGTTTCCCAATCACAATTCATTTACTCAAGGACTGCACTCTGCTATTGAGTAGGAATAATCCTGCTTTCATAATTACTACTCCTACGTACAAACATTGACAGCACACAGGCAATTCTGCCTGATTTAGCCAAGTGAAAGGTTAATGCTGGGTAACTGCAGGCAGAATATTTCTTCCCGCTGGAAGACATACAGTGTGCAATAAAACCTTCTCCCTGGCTACTGTTAAGCCATTGTGCCAGGTCCTTGCTAAACACGGCTTCACAGAGAAAGCAAGTGCTGAAGCACAGGGCCATTCACTTGCTTGCATCATGCATACTTTGACACTGCACAACAAAAAATCCTATGAACTTGCACAGTCAAAATCCTCAACAGTTCTGAATTCCCTTTTTGTGCTGAACTGTACCTCTTTGGCACTCCACAAAAAGGTCTTTAAAATAAAAATAATTATGTTTTATCCTCTCCAAGAGGAATTGCAGCCAGAGACAAGACATTTTGTCAATTACTGTTTTTTTTTCTAGCTGTGACCTCAAATACAGCGCTCTCACAATAGCAAGGCAGTTACTGCGTGCTAGCTTAAACTCTTCAAGAGGCTCCATCCAAGGGAAAGCACTCAAGGGATTCAAGTGCCAATGCTCTTGATGGACAGTCATTGATCTTTCTAAACTTTTAATTACATCACCTCAAGATGCAGGGTATTTATCGTGTCTGAAACATACTAGACAAAAAGACTAAATCGAGTTCTTTAAAGAAAAATACAGTACCCAAGTTCTTGTGCTCTCCCAGACTAGAAATAAGTTGAATCAACACTCATCTAGACAGATAGATATATATGCACGCACAGTGGCAGCACTCCCACATTACATGCTGTAGGCACAGAGTTGTTCACATTCACACTAGAGCTATATTCACCTGAGACCCACACTGAATTACAACCGCTGACTTCTTCGGATGCCAGATACAGTCCTGGCCTCAGCGAGGTGAAGGATCCTTTGGGAATTTACTCTAGTCAACATTTCTGCAGGCAACAGGTGATCTAGGGTGCCCCGTGTGTGGTGGTTTGGAGGGGACTGATCTTTAAAAACTATTATCCAGTCCTCCAAAAGAAGCATACCCTTGTACCATGTCTCACACTGAGCAGCCAAAAATGGATCCAGCTGAACCACTGCTTATTCCTGGGCTGCATTTTGAAAGGCAGAGGCTAAATCAGACATTGCCTCTGAGAGCGAATTCAGGATGTTTTAAACAAAAATAAACCGCCATAGAGGTCTAATATTTTGCTATGTTCATTGAAACTCTCAGCCTCTTTTCAAGGAGGTGATACTCTCCTTTGATAAAAGACAACTTTAATTGCAATAGGTGTAGGTGGCCACCTGGTGTATCAGTTGCTCTCTCCTTCTCCAGTGAGATAAAGCAAAGGGAATTGAAACTGCTAATGATCATGCATATGAATACATTAGACAGCAACTGAGTTAGTTCTCATGTACATGTACTGCAGCACAGCTGTGAGTAAAATGAGTATTTTTTTTAACAGTAGCCCTATTTACTCTGTCATCAACCCAGGGTTTTTTTACCATTCTTCCATAACCACTGATAATTACCTAATATATTTTGTAAACTGCAAGTCCATTTTCAGAGCAGAAATGGCACTTAGGCACGGATTGACTCCAATTGGCTTCGCCGTCTGCTCCACAGAGGAACGGCCATCATATGACTTTTAATCTCATATGAAACAAAAAGATTAAACTGTCAATATTAGGATGAGCCACCATGACGGCTGCCCTGATGGAATGGCGCTTCCGAACTGCTCCTAATAATATGTATGCAAGGAATAGATTTTTCTTTATAATGCATGTAATTAGAGTACAGGACAAAATGTTCTGTTCAAATTCATGACATGCACAACTAATAGAGAAGGAGAGAATGAGGCCCTTGGCTATTTATTTGCATGAAAAGGCTTCAATATAGGCTATACTTTAGAGAAATTAGTTTTTAATCTAGGTGACTAGATGAGATTTTGACCCTGAACTGTTTTTGAGTTGACCTGGGAGAATTTATGCAGAAATAAATGTGATGCCCTGGAAGCCAGACGGGTGTCGCTTTTTTCATTAATTTTTGAATGTCTCATGTAGTCAAGAGGAGCAGAAAATCGCTCCTTTTAAAGGCTCACCTTATGTGAATTTGCTTTGATGAGACACAATCAAAAAAAGCAGATAGAAATCTTAGCAGGAATGTATTCTTTGTAAATTTGGGCATTGAAGGAGTTAGATACATTGATTCAGCAGCGATTTCCCCTGCTTGACCTGTATAAAAGAGAAACCTACAACTGTAGCTTTCTATGAATACATTAAGTAGGGCAACTTACTCTCCCAGAACAAGTCTATTACATAGAACTATTGTTCTACAATTTTAATAATAACTGATCCAACAAATCCTTAAAGGAGGGTTTCAGAACACAACTACTTTTTAAATAGCGTTGCTCATTTAATGGCTGATACGGGAAATGTATGACAACTGATTTTGTATTGGGTCAGGGTACAAACCTCACATCCCCAGGGAAAAGGTACTCCAAGGATGCCTGAAAAGGACCCACATCTCCACCACCTCACACTTTGTTGAATCACTGTTAACAGCATGAAGTAGGGACAACAATTATTTCTGATGTGTCAGACCGTTAAACTATTGCTCTGTCTAGATGTTATTAGCAAGTCGTAGCTTGAAGTCAGATCTTTCAAGTTATTTTTATACAAAAGCAATCTTTTCAATAATTGCCAGGGACTTGGGAGGCACGCAACTCACTGATGTTGGTGTTTAGGGGGCTGAATGATCCTGGGCACTCATTAGGGCTGGTTCTTGCTGACCTGCTCCTCTTCACCAAGCACTGTGTACAAGCTCCAGGGGAGACCCAAAAGCCCACAGTGCTAGACACTGTTCAGCATCTCCTCAGCATCCCACCGTTGGGAGTTAATAGCATGTTTCTGCTCAAGGGAGTCCTGGCCACCACCGGAACCAGCAGTCAAACTCTTTCAGACAGGGAAGGAGTAAAGTAATGAGCATACAGGCCTCACAGCAGTAAAGGACACGGAGACATAAATTATTTCTGTAAAAATCACCACATTAATTAGGAAGAATATATCATTTCTTTATGGTTTTAGGCTTTGAAGATGGCAGAGAAGAAGGAAGCTTTGATGGCTGGGGAAAGGCAAGGGCAAAATGTCTCCTAGTAGTTTGATGAATGAACAGGTCACAGCAGCAGAGGGAAAGTGAGGATTTTGTTCTAGCTGATGAGAAGGGTGTTTCTGTGAGCAATTGCAGAGGTTGGAGCAGGCCAGAGCCACTTTGGACTTTCCCTAAGGCTCGCGCAGTTTGAAAGACAATCTATCCACAAATTTCTGTGCTAATTGCTGAATCTGCTTTTTAGGAAACCCAGCTTCCAGTCTTTGCTCTGCTATGATCTCCTGTGAAATGTGAGGCATGCTGCTTACACTCTCCATACTACAGTCCTGCTTGCAAATATAGGAACAGTAGCCATTGAGTAATATCAGTAATAACTCACAGCGGCGCTGTGAAGTGGCAGGTGCTACCGTAATGGAAGGAGGGGTAGGAGGCAGGGATAGCTATCCCTTACTCCTGTGCTTCCTCATCTGCAAATGCTCTTCTATTTTTGGAGTGCACTTGGAATTTAACATCATATAAAACTGCTCTATTCATGATTACGGCTTGTCATAACTTTCCAGTAAGAAAAGCTGGTAGAAACACAGCTCATTAGATGAAGATAAAGGAGTCTCCCAACTTCCTTCCTTTCATCCCACAGCAATCACACTGTTTCTCTGCAGGGTTTGGAAGCAGGTGGATTTGCTGATGCGCACACTTTTCTGCTAGCAAAGATTCATCTGCCTTTAGATTTGAACCTGATGTTGTTGTCTCTTTCCTCTTTTTATAACCTTGGTCCACGAATCCCTCTCCAGTCTATATCAAATAGCAAAGCAAAGACATAGAGTTAAAAGAAACTGCACTCTGCTATTAAACAAGGGAAGCATGGTGACAATTTTATAGCTGTGGAAATACAGATGGCATGGGGATATGATAAAAATAATTGGCCTCAGGTAAAGGTTCACAGGACTTTTGCCGCTGGGGGAACTGCAGCCAAGTTGGTTTCTCAGCACAGATACAAGTGAGGGAGGAGGAGGAGAGATGTGGAAGGTCCACCCTGGAGGAGGAAGAGCCACGAGATGGGCTGAGTGAAAGGACATAGAGAGCCGAACAGCGTGCATGGGACACATACTGCCCTCCCTAGCCCACCCCCTCTGCGGGCAATGCTGGTGACACTGCCTGGTCTATGCTGATCACAGAGACCCAGACTTTCTCCTCTTAGACCCCAGCCTTGAGCCAAAGCCTTTCCCCCTCCACAGTGCTGTGAGATGCACTAAGGCCAAGGGAGGGACAACTGAGCGCTTACACCCTGCACCATCCCCTCCAGCAACACTTGGGCACTCCTTATTCATACACTGCCCCAAATTACACTTCCTCCCAGGCCTTCCATACCCAACATATTCCTTAGGGACATCATGAAGGTGTCCAGTAGATCACCACACTCAGCAAACCCCAGCTCTGCCAGAGAAAGCTCTTATAAACCAATCTGCAAAACCTTCAGGCAGGTAACACTTTAATTGCAACCTGCCCTACTTCCGAACCTGAGAAAAGGAGTGTTGGCAGTGAAACCCTACGCCACCTAGGCTTCACCCAGTCCATCCTCAAGCAAAGGGTTAGGTCACTTCAAAATATCTATACCAGCTCTACACAAGTTGCACATAAGTAGTTGGTGAATTGGATTACTTGTCAAGCTGTTTTCATACTCATTTCTGTGCCATTACTTTAATAAAGACTTTTGCTAATTTGTCACTTACCAAAAGGCTCTTCTAAGCCAAGTTCTTCTGGATGCTCAGATAAATGAATCCTTTCAGGAATGACTGTGAAAATATTTCCAGAGAAATGTGTCAATTTTCTTTCCCTTTCCCAACATTATCCTCCACCATTGTCAATAGTTTTTGTGAATATACATATTTTTTTAGCCTGGAAAACAAAAGCTTATTAAAAACTCTGAATTTGTGGAGCAAATAACACAATGATTGTGGAAAACAACATCACCTAGACAAGAAAGAGGAAGGTGAGATAAGTCCTGAAAAGCATTTTTTCCTTCTTGCACAATTGGATCATGGCTTAAATAAGAAAAAAGCAAACCTCAAAGGAAGTAAAGGAACCTCAAAGATGTCCACGAAAGAAAGGTGAAAGCTCTTCCTTTGACATTTTACTTTGAGTACGTGTGAAGAGAAGGAATAAAACTAAAGTGTAGAATGTCTAAAGTATGTGAATTATGTGAATTCAGGAAAAAAAAAAAAAGGAAAAAAATAAAACACCTGTAAGATATGTTGTTCATGTGTTGCTGTACCTATGGCTGTCCAGAGCAAGAAGTTTGACTTATTTCAGTTAACTCATGGTGTCTCTTACAGCATGCATCCAGCTCTTCATACTGCCTCTTTGTGTGAGTTTAGATTTTATAACAGTACCTCACCTGCTCAGATAACACTTGAAAAGCCAGTTCAGCTGAGCAGTTCCCATCACCTGGGGAACTAAGACCCAGCATGAGAAAAGGGACCTCATTACACAAGGTCTTTGCTGACAGAGGCATTTGGTGGAAGCAGCTTCCCAGGTCAGTGCTCACACTCTATTGCTCTAGAGGGGAATTAAAAAAATCCAAACTTATTTAGGACCACATCCGGATTGTGCTGGAACTGATGGGCATTTCCGCTCTGACTGCACTGTGCATGCACCAGCCTGGGAATTGGGACATCCTGGGTGGAACAAAACACTTTCTGATTGCTGTGACGTCCAGAAGCAACAGATCTGTAGGCAGCTTGAAAGCTTTCCTGAGTGCTGAGCAAATCTATACAGCACCTGGCGCATCTGGGTGGTGTATTTCCAGCAGCGACCGTGCTCATGTTGCTTGATACAGTTGGATTTTTGTTTTGTTTTTCTAGATGATCTTGGCTGGTGAAAACGGGAAATGCAGACAGAAATGCATTTGGAGAATGGTAATGAGGGGCCATAAAGAGTTTGCTAATACAGTTTGTACATTCATCGTATCCTCAGCTTTCTTTACGGGCTAATCACTATGCAGGCTCATGTTTGCTTTCTGAGCAGTTGGGAAACTAGTTGGAAGGTGTATGCTGAAGCTACACTGTCTCATTATGCTACTTGCTTCCTCAGTTGGAAAAATCATCTCTGACAAGCCACTTTCCCGGGTGCAGAGCTCAAAAGACGCCAAGAGGCTTGGGGCTCGATGAAAGGTATTTGATGTCAATAGCATTTGACATATGCGGGTTTGATATGTTCCTGGCTTCTAAGTGATGCCAAAAACGTAGCTTATGAGAATAATATAAAGACAGAGGACAGAGATCTAACCTCCATCAGATAATTGCTCTGAGTTGTTGCAAGGTGACCTTCATCCCCACACAGACAGCTTATTGGTGAGAGTGCAAAAACATTTATCTCTCCCCATTTTCCACAGGCACATAAGAGGCAGTCCACGCTGCTAAGAAAACATTGATGACCCTGCATCTGCTGTGCAGGTAGGTTAGACGGTAGCCTTTATAGGAGCACAAGGGTAGCCACCCTCAGACTTCCTGAACAGTTATCACTTGCAATGCTTTGTAGTCCCCTTGGTAAGACCAAAAAATTTGGTTTGTAAGCAGAAACAGTCCTGCAGCATTAAATCTTCCAAAGGCGTAAACCCACCTCTCCTGTCAGCCTCCTCCAGCTCCTAGGCACAGAGAAACAGGTGCTGAGGGACAAAACCATTCTTTTTTCCTCAAAAAGCAGGAGACAAGGCTTTCAGGGGCGCAATCCTGCACAGCTTTGGCTTGGCTGGCTCATGTCTGCATCCCCTTTCAAAGGTATGATTTACTGCAATTAAACGAGTCCTGGACTGGGTCATTAACTGATTATAATTAAATTAGAGGTGAGCCAGGACATTAATAATACAAAAACACTCAGTGCTTGCGCACTGAACTAGAGTCTTGCATTCCCCCTTGGCAGTCATGCAGAGACAAACACTGGCATCAACATGAAGGGCTCCATTTTCCACCGCCCTCCCGTGGCATGGCAGTCACCGCCTCTCCCCAGGGACTGGCACAAGGCTGAGGAAACACACTGGGGCACGGCACGGAAGGGGAAAGCTGGGTCCACCCAATTTCACAGTGTTATTCGGCAGTGGGTGTAATGCCCAGGGGAAGACATCCTTCCCGCCTGCCCCGAGTTGGCACCGCTCACCCTACCAAATGGCCCTGGGCAGCACCAAGGCGTCTCAAGGCACAGCTGACAACCCACATGGCTACTGAAACTGTTCCAATGTCTCTAGATGGGAAGAAAGGGCCCCCAGCTCTCTCCTACCTGCATGGCTCCAGCCTGCTGGGCAGTGAGCAGGGCCTTGGCAGCCATGACGGTCCCTGTCATCACTGGTGCAACGACGAGGCTGGCCGCCATCTTGGCCTGGCTCCCTGCCGTGAGGAGAGGCCTTCAGGGAGCCTGAGGTAGATGTGAACTCCCCATCAGCTCTGCAGCAGGGAGAGAAACCTGAGGGATGTGCGTATCCCCCAGCAAACATGTCATTTGCTATTTCACCAGCCCAGTCACACACTGCTGAATTTCTCCCTCTAAGTCCTCAGTTGCCTCCTCTGCGCAGTCCCTCCTGGTGTACCTGTGCCTGGGACAGGCTTAACCCCATGCTCGGTAGGAGACGCCAGCGCGCAACACCCACCGCAGGCCCTTCTTCTGTGGCAATTTTGGCAGAGAAACCCACGGCAGGAAACCCAAGATCGCTCCTCGCGATGAGGGTGAAGGATGGCTGAGGGCCCCCCCGGGACAGTACGAGCTGCTGGCCCAGACTCAGGTAAATTAATAGCTGTAATATACAGAGGAAGTCACACAGAGTCTTGTTGTCTGGACATTTCCATGAAACTTTGCTCCAAGGTAAACAACTGCTTTTCACACCGCGCTCCCAAATGTAGAAATAAACAGGAAAAACAAGCTTCTCTTTTACTGATTCATTTTCCTCGGTGTCAAAGCAGCACAGAGCCGCAAGCCAGGAATATTAATGGTGCCTGGGCTGGGCCGGGCAGCGCTGCATGGCCCCAGAGCCCCTTATCAACACGTGCATCAAACACCAGGAGGGGAGAGGGAGCAGGTTTGTGCCTGCCTTTGCTCACTGAGCATTTCCGTAGGTGCATTCCTTCTTTCAGACGTCCAAGAGTGACTTATCTCTCCCCAAATGTCATTGGTTGCAGTTGGTTCTCAGCAAATTGCTTTGCCGTTTAATGAGAGCAACTCCTGTGCTTGCTTAGATTTTGCGTCTCCTACTGTTGGGGCCTAAATTAATGTGTCCTTCCTTTGGGAAGAATTCTTTCTGTCCTCCAGCTGCCCCGCTTCAGATAGATCTGCCTGCTGACAGCCCTCACCCGTGTGAGATGCAGTTGTTCCCAGTAAAGACACAGACACTTTAAAGATGTTTTTGAAGCCTAGATCACTTAAAAACTTTTGCAAACCACTGCCCTAAATCTCATAGCTAGAGGCCATGGATGGAGACAGGACATGGCTGGGATGGCCCCACAGCTGCTTTTTAAAGCAGAGTGTAACATACTGCAACACACTTCAGAATCAAGCTCTGTACGTGCATGAAGTGGTATTGCATTCCCAGGGATATCTTGCTAAAATCTTTAGAACAGAAAATCACTATTTTTTACCATAAAATTCTATCTATCTACCCCTTTCTAGCCTCTTTTTGTAAGCTGCAATTCCCATCTATTCAAATTCATGCCTTTTACCCATTGCTGCACTATTTTACCGAGATTTGTATACTTCTAAATACTATGTAACATCTAACTGTTTGAATTCCCTTTGGGCTAGGAATTGTATGTACACATAATAAGACATAATTGTCCTGATTTGAAAGACGCAGACAGATAAATGATAGGGTACAAAACTCCAAAGTGGAACTGTTGCATACAGTTTATATAATACATGTAGGTCTTACAGTAACTACCCAGCTGGAAATCCAAACATCACACCTGGAAATCACTTTTGAAAACACAGGCCAAAGAGAATGAGCAATTTGCCAAACACATACAGGGAATCTGCAAGAGCACCAAGAACAGGAGCAAGATCTCCCAAGTGAAACTTAAAACGCTAATCATAAAACTCTCCCTGGTACAACACTACACATCTGTTTCTCTGTTTTCTTTCTTGGGTACCCTATACCTGTTTCTTAAATATTTTTAATAACATTAAAAAAGAATACAAAAATATGCATGTGCTTCTATTTGTGAGTAAGAAACTTTCTTAGAAGTTCACACGAACAAAAAAAAAAAAAAAAAAAATCAATGGGTGTTCCAAGGCACAGTAAGATTTCTGAGCAAGCCTTCTTTATTATTCAATTTAAGCACAACTAAAATATATAGCTGTTTCAAATTTGGTTCCTGTCTGAAGCATGCCTTGTAGAACAATGTTTCTCCCTCCCTGTAATTCTGGCTCCACAACACCAGTTTTATTTGCCAGGCCTAGCGAACAATGATCTATGCATCCACGTCATGCATATTATGTCAAATTTATTACGGCAGCTTTTCAGCATATTTCCAGTCAAGGCTTCATTCTTCTTACAGATTCTGCAAATGAACAACAGTTTTAGTTACAAATGCCTCCCCGTGAGGCAGCGCTCCTGACAATAGAACTGAACTTACTGTATTTCTTGCAGTATTGTGACACCCGTATAACCAATCATTATGACACATTGCTGAGAAACACCGTTTTACTCTGCGGTTGATATATTCCCAACTCAAAATGAACAGGGGTGATACTGGGAGTCATTCAAGCCTTGATTAGTACTTGAATAGATCAAGCATTCATCTTCATGGCCCAATAGAAGAAGACAACCCAAAGAATTAGCTGCCCGCAGCCAAGGCCCTGAACCTTGGGAGAGGTTTGTCTGCAGAACAAATGACACATATGTGGAAACATGAATATCAAATATGCACAGAGCATAGCACGGAACAGAGAGAACTGCAAGATGTTCTTGACAAATGGTGGCAGTGCTAATGAGCGTCTGGACTAAATTATTATATTCCCTTTTTGATTGAAAGCACTTACAGATTTACATTAGCTCTGACCCAGTAAAGCATTAACACCTGTTTATAGTGAGGCTCACTGACTGCGATGGCAGCACTCACGTGCAGGTAGATAAATGAACTGGGATTTGGGCAGGAAAATGCCCTGCCTGGCTCTTCCCAGCTGGCAGGGCAAGTACCCAATAAACATGCCAGTGAAATACTACTCTCAAGTCAGAAAATAGAGTCCAGTCCCTGCTTTGCAAATTCTGAGCTGGGAACAACTCTGCGCAGATCGGCTTTGAGCTGCACTGGGAATAAAAGAACAGTAATAGCATCCCCCCACAACACTCATTGCCTTCTCCTCCCTGGCCACAGCTCTCCCCTGTGCACTTCTCCCCTTCCTATGCGCAAGCATCCCAGCCCTGAGCTCACCTCTCCTTTGCTTTTGTCTGCAGAGGAACCTTGAGCCAGCCCTCGATGCTGAATACAACGTAGACAGCTGTGTCCAGGAGCCAGGCAAAGTGAGAAATGTTTGTGAAAAACTCTTTTTCATTTTGCTGAAGGTTTAACTATGGTTTCCCAATCCTCTCAACTCTGCAAGCCCCACAGTCCATACAAAGCGTAGCAACCCTGGAATTTCTGTTGGCAGAGGTAGAGCAGGAGTTCTAAATGCATCGGAGCATTAGTATACACGACATTCCCTGCTGCTCTGATAATCTGCTTCTCACAAAGAACACAGGTATGCTGTATTGTCACTATCAGACCCAGAGAGGAAGATTAATGCAATTAGTCATAAATGGACCGAGGAAAACTGATTTTGGAATTCAGAGGTTGCTTTTGGAGAACTTTCAAATGCAAAAATATTGAGCACCAAATAACTATTAACCTAGCATCCCAGCACTTCTCTCTGTTGGAAGTTTATACCAGAAACTGAAAAAAAGCAGGATTTAAATAGCTGTCAGAGAAATTGAAAAGGCTTCACAATTCCAAAGGTTTGAAGAAAATAAATGCAACCACTCAGAGCATTTTATAAATCATGGACAAATGACATTGAATAAGTTAACAATGGTGAATTCCACACAGCAGTAAATAGGAATATCACTCTTTACAAAAGAAACCAATGTCCTTCGGCAGATAGCAAACTGAGGTACAAAAAAATAAAAAGTTTCTTTGTCCTGGTCCCCAGGAGACTGGCTGGGAGTCACGAGAAAAAGACAGGTCGCCTGCACAGCATTTCAGTGCCTTTCTTACTGAGCAACACTGCCCATCCACACAGCTTTGTGTCTACTACTGATGATGCTCACCAATACAGCAGAGCTCGGGTCCGCAAGTCACTGGGCTTCTTCATTGCCGCTGCAGCGGGGCGAGCCCGTGAGTTCTGGTTTCGTGCCAGCTGGCATTCCTCTCTCTTTGGAGCAAGCATGCAGGCTAAGCCACTCAAGTGCTGACAATTGCTAATTCTCAGCCACGGGGCAGCACTAATTCTATCTTCCAAATCCTAGTCGTCTCAGGACCTCCACCAGATGTTTCAGCTTGCTGGGAGAATCACTGAGCCCTGTGGATGTGCTCTGGAGGGAAGCCAGAATATGTGGAGTGCTGCACAATGGAGGACCCTATATTGCGAAGGGGACTCCCCACCAGGTCAGGTCACCAAGTATTAAACCATGGGTGTAGCTTACCAGAATCAGTTCTCCAGCAAAAATAGCCTCGGGGCTTAATCCTAAAGCAGCAGTATTGGGTGACAGCACTTAGAACCAGACGCAGGGGGACATCCCCTCTTCTGAGGGGATGCAAGCAATAAACTCCTCTGCTGGTCTTGGTTGCAGTACAGCTGGAAATAGGCGAAAGTCTAATAAACCCCTCAGAGAACAAATGAACTAACAAAACCATCAGCATCCATCCATCCTTTGTCAGGGAACACAACTACTGTCTTCCATCTTTGCTTACAGCAAAGCACATGCTTAAGTGGTTTCCTGCAGTGGGATGTCTTTGCTGAACTGAGGCCTGCAGGAGCCATTGATCATTTTTCCACTGGTAAACAACCTTGTTTTTCACCAAGCAGAGAACACACAGATGCAAAAAAGGCTGCGGACTAAAAGGTTTTGCAGCAAGCCCAGAATCTCAGGGAATAACTGTGGCCTAAAATAAAAAAAGAAGGAAAGAAAAGGTTGGACTCCCCCTCCCTCTGGCATCCCTTGGAGACCAACATTTTCTTTTCCAACAAATTACACAGAGCACCTTCCAAAATGTAGCATCATAGGTTGAGTACAATTTGTGCACTCAAAGTTTTCTTACCAAAACTGGAAAACATCTGGAAAAAAAACCAGATGTTGACTCTGCTACGGGAAAGCTCAGGTTTTGTCCCGTGAATCAATCGAAACCAGCACAACATTCCTTTATTTTCAGTATAGACTGTTATTTCCTAACTTTCAGTGAAAAACATCCATTCCAAATGGCCATTTTTCTTCAAGTGCAAAAACAAATCTTCAACCACAGTACTTCAAATGAAGATTATTGTTCTCATAGAAAAAAAGCCCCACATTTTGCAGTCACCTGTGAGTAAAACACTTTGCTTCCTATTTCTAGGTAGGACTCTCCTGGGCAGAAGGTTATCTGTGACTGCCAGATTGTGGATTTGAGGTGTTTTAGGGTTGATTGGGGTTTTTTTTTTTTGCTTTGTGCTAGATTTATTTTTGTGGCCTCCAAGTTTGGTAGTGTGTAAAAGATATTAGCATTTCAAATTAAAACCCCCATTAATAGAAATTTAAACAATTACAAGGTCAGGAATGTTCATTTCGTTTACCGAAGATAACCAGGATCATTCAAAATAGTCTCAGTATGTGAAACACTGGAAATTTCTTGGCCCTTCACATGATTTTCACCCCGTGAGATTTTTTTTTCTTTTTTTTTTTTTTTTCCTCCAGGTTTCTGTATCTTTAGACTTATTTCCAAGCCTGACCAACATTACCCAAGGTATGCGAGCTACAGGAAAGCAAGGCCAAGGAAAATAGCTTAAATCAATATTTTTCATATAGAGATATTTTTTTTCATCAACTTAAATGAAAAAAGCAGAATGACCTCTTACTTTAGCAGCTACTGAGTATTTAAGAGACCAGCAGGAATTTAACAATCCAGTGCTGTATTTATCCCAAAATTAAAAGCTGTCCTTCCTAGGGGTTTAAAAGATTCTTCCTTGAGTGCACCATTTTTTTTTTCGAAAGACATACCAAGATGTTATTTTCTCCTTAAATTTCCTTCAAAGTGTTCCCATCTGTCACTGCCTACAAGTCTCTTATACCTTAGGGAAAGGATTGCTATAGCTGTGTTTTGGTTATCCCTACTTATACCATAATTGCAATGTTTTTAAACAGAAAAACACTGTGATTTTCTGTTTCATACAGAAATTGGAATCTGTGCTAGAGCTCACTCATAGCATTATGGCCACGCTCTTGTTCTTCCTGTTCATGCCACATCCCCTTCCCTCTCATGGAGGTAACGCAAACATGGAGATAAGAAAAAAAAAAAAAGAGAAAAAGGAAAAGGAAAAAAGAAAAAAAAAAATCACTGTCAAGTTTCTTGAAATACATCCCTCCTTGCTTTGGGCTGTTTTTGATTGGCTTCCGTATAATTAGTTCCTGCTCACAGTTTCTCTGATAATTGTACTCTCTATTAATTGAGCATATATTGTACTCCATGCAGTCAGCAAGTGATGAAGCTGTCAGTATTTTGTTAGCTATTACACTGCCTGATTCTTATGGGCTGTTTGATATTGGTAACAAATTAGCCAATTTATACGTCATAAATAAGATTCAAAAGCCCTGCTTTATTAGCTGGAGAGAAAAATACTGTTATCTTGTTTGACAAAATGCTTGTACTAAGATTTCCAGTGCCTTTTGGCAGGAATTAATCAGAGCAGATGTATTCCTTCTATTGGGCACCATTTGGTTCAATTATTCTTAATGTTTAATGGCAGAATAATTGGACAAAATGGTAATATATACTCCAATAAAATACTTCCATCAAATGCTTTAATTGCTGGATCTCTATAACTGCTGTGCTGAGCTCTTTATTCTGCTTATTGACATTTGACAGACCATGATCTTAATACGTTACTTTCATAAATCTCTTGATGAGCTTTATCAGAGGTGAGCACTAAACCCATGGAAGCAGGTCCTCCTCCGGTAAATGGACTGGGGAATTGGAACAAATAGGGGAAAAGGCAAAGTGACATGAAGCTGCCCCTTCTGGCACTTCTCTGCAGCCACCCCAGGCAGGAGGAGGCATTGTTGGGGTGGCCATCCTTGTTCTGTGCAGTCAAGACATGCTCCAAACAGCTTCCCCTGCTAGTGAGCAGTTGGGTCTAAGGGGCAAAGTGGCTTCTTGTTTTCTACTTACCAGGCATCTAAAGTGCTTGTGCTCAAAGTCCTTCCTTGGGCAAAACTCTCGCTAAACTGGACAAGAGTTGTGACAGCGATAACCTGGGCTCTGATCCACGCTCCATGGAGTCAGCATAGTCTAAGGATGAAAAGAAAGGTCTAACACACTCCCAGCTTCCACTGGTATTCTGGATTACCTGGTGACTGGAAAACAAACAGCAGGAGGATGCCAGGAGACAGAGCGAGCAGGAAGGAGGTGCAGAGCCAGGGGAGAAGCTATAGGAAGGTGATGGAAAACTGTCTTCACTCTCTGCTGTATGCTGCAAATAAACATCTATCACTGGGGCCTAATGGGGAGAAAGAATGGCTTAAAAGTCAGGGCAAGGCTTACAAACCAGAAGAGGATCGCTGGTTCTCCAAGGCACTGCCTGACTTCAGTTTTGGTTGTTTAAATGATGCTGGGTACAATGGGCCCTCGGTCACTGATCGAGGCTCCTCGCTGCCAGGCAAAGGACACAGTAATCCATTTATCATGCATCCAGAAATGGCCAGAAGTCAGTGAGAAGGAGATGAAGCTGCTTTATTCCTACTTCTGGGAAATTCTCAGGCTATCAATAGTGACAGATTTTATTTTTAAACTGAGATAAGGGAAAAGCACAGAAACACCTGCCAGTGTTACCTGCTCTCACGTAGCCATGTCCTTATCTCCACACCACCAAAATCACTGCAGGCAACACATTGGTTTCAGTAAGTGCACCGGGTCTGGGACATGGACATGCTCATGCAACCAGGTGACATCCCAGTTTCTGAAAAAAATAGGGACTGCCCAGGAGGATGGAGCAGCAGAAAAGACAGCAAGAAAAATGAGTCCCTCCTGGGTCCCCAAGCAGCCCTGCTCTGCTGAGACACCTGCTTTAACTCCAAACACTGAGCAAACAGTAAAGTGGAGAAAAATCCCTTGTGAAGAATTCTGCTGGGGATTGTTAGAAGATTAAACAGAGCAGAAGGAATGGGGAAGAGATGCATTTTTTAAAGCCTCTCAATTAGTTTCTAATTGCTGGCATCCAGCCAGTCTGGAGAGGCAGTGAAGGGATGGGAGCCGAGGGGCCGCAGCAGCTGCTCCCACCGCCAAGAGTCCTCCCACAGAAACGCCAGGGCTGCTCCGGCTGCGAGGGCAGCCTTCACCCCGCGCTCATGCTCGTAGCTTAGGCCTGAGAAATGAAACATTGCACTGTTACAGATGTATTTACTGTGCTTAATTAGTAAGTAGAATTTTATCAGAAAGTTGTTTTGTTTTTACCAGTCTGGTTTCTTTTGTCCTTTCCCAGGAAAGACAGAATTGATTGAAAATTGAAGGGGGAAAGTGTGGTGGAAAAATCCTGCCCATTAAAGTTTTCATCACAGTATTATGTTTATGTATACTATAAGGAAAAATAGGAATCTTCCAGGGATCCTTTGGCTCCAAAAATCAGTACTGACAGTTCAGTTGTGAACAAATCTAAATGTTGTCCAGTTTTTCACTCTTCAAAATTTTCATTTTGCCAAGAATCAAAATTTCAGGTAAAAGCTTTCAGACAAACATTTCCAATCAGCAAATGCACCAAACTGTATTACACCTGACTGCGTGGGTCACAAAGTCCATCAGGCAGTCCCATTAACAACTCCATTTCTACCCCTGATGGAGTGCTGCAAACATGTCAGGACTTAGCTAATATTTACCCCCAAATGTCTTTGGTGTATTAACAGCGCGTTCGAAATAAACTCAGCTCTCTGACCTCCACAACTGAAAGGCCAGTTATGTCCATTCAATAACGCACATCAGTTTTAACACTGGTTTTCTACAGCAGAGGTATTCCACAGTGACTGGATTTGAGACATGCAACCAGAGGATGCATTCGAAAGGCATCTCCATCACACGCCCTGTAAAAATATCAGGCAGAAGGACCCAGTGAGCACATTTCCAGTGTAGAGGCAGCTCAGCTTCACTGAAATAGAGGCATTTACAGACATGGTGGGTCTCAGCAACCTCTCCCTACCATTAGAGCAGACACGGTATCGCTACACTAGCAGAGGAATGGAAGTTACTGCAAACCATGAAAGTAGCACCTACTCTTGAGTTGTCAAATTCACGTTTTATTGTGAATCCCACATACTGAGTTAGGGATGGAGGGGCCTGGGATGTCTGTAGAGGTACTACACAGCTGGTCCTGAAGGCTGGGAGCGACACAGGCACTGTCTGAATTACCGGCTTTTAAAACCCATCTTAGAAGAGACTTGAACACAGTGTGTGGGTGGTTCTGTTACAGCAGCAACAGACAGCAGAATAAAAGGGACCATACATAAAAGTCCTGCTGTACAGGCTGCAAGCATGGGCTTTGCTGCTGCTGCCATTGCTGCATTTTCAGATCTGTGCAAGATCTGGAAACTACGAGGGCAGAACTCGAGCTGTGATGTGAAAAAGCTCAAGCTTAATGATGAAACCTGGAAATCAATCGTTAGAAGGAGGCACAGCTCTGGCAGACCCCTCCGTGTATTTTGAAAGCAAGCCGTTTTCAAAGGGCAGCCTCATGAGGATGGAGATGGGAATTTCCCAGCTAGAAAAGCCAGTGCAGCTGTCATGCAAGAACAGGCTGGCTTCAGCAGATGGAGCATGATAGAAAGAATTCTTTAGGCTTGCGAGCAGCAATTTCTACAATGGGTATAATCCAGAGGATAGTGGAAAAATCAATGGATGGATAATGTTAAGGAAATCAATAGGATTGAAGCTCTAAGGCCGAGTTGTACACATGGAGAACTGACACTGACACTAGTCTGCCGTTGTCCTCAAAAGTTTTGTCTTGAGGAGGAAGCGCTTGGTGTTCTGGGCATCAGCATGAGAGCAGCAGTATCCTGCACCCGTCAGGGTGACAATGGAAAAAAGATTCACTCTCTTGCAAGTGACATTCTGCATGTCTGAGAAAATTTACTTTCTGCTCTGAGTATTCTCTGAAGCGAATTTAAGGACCGATTACCAGATATTCAGCAGACAAGCTGTGGAGGTGTGTTATGTCAAACTTTTCACCAGGGCTACAAGACAATAGTTATGGAAAATTAAATGCAAGATAATGCATTGCTTCATTTTCCCTATGTTTTGCATGTGCTTGTTTAGAGCACAACTCAAAGAGGATTAACATCTTTGCATCTGAATTGTTATTTCTCCTGCTGCACAATATGGGAGAAGCACTTGGGAAAACAGTAGAAAAAGCCGCTGGCACCAAGGGCTTTCCAGCAGGAGCTTGGGGTTTAGGCTGAGAGGTGCTAATTGATGAAGCTGAACTTCAGTGAATGGACAGGTTAAGAAGGTCCAAGAAGAATATTGGGAACTTGTCTGACTTTCTATTAATACCGGTTTCTTTGGGCCAGCCCTAGTAATTTCTATTAACATCAGTCAGGAATGTTCCTAGGAATGCTACAGTCAGAATTCCTAAAAACCTCTTATTTTCGATTTTCCCTCAGAAAACAGAAAACCATAACGGACAGTGAGAAAAGCATCCCATCAACCTCAGCGTGAGGGATAAGAGGGGGAGTTCACAACTCCGCTTGCCCAAACATCTCCAGGAGCTCCCTGCACAGAGTTGCCAACACCAACCAGCTTCTCCGGCACCCTTTTCAGAGGCGAGTCAAGCACATCCTAAAGACCTACACAGGAGCAGAGGATTTTAGGCCCAATATCTTCTTGTGATAAAGAAAGGATTTACACCTTCATAGCGAAGTTTGAGCTTGTCTGTACATGGCCGAGAGGTGCGTAAGGGCAGGCTCCATGATGCTCTGCATTTGCTATGCAAACCCCATCTTCCCCATTGCTTGGTGGCAGAGTGAGGATGAGCCCTCTGATCTCCGATGGCAGCGCTGCTGCTCTCCTATTGAGACACAGCATGAGTCCTCCAAAGCTGCAGGTTGTCTGTTTTCACAAACCTGGCTCCCCTACAGACCAGGATATTACAGCTGTAGGAGATTAACACCACGCTGCTGCCAATATCCTTTGAATGAAGGCTCTGGTCCCACGTAGCTGGGGCAGAAGGTCAGTTTTGCTAAGCAAGCAGCCCAGGTAAGGCAGGGCAACAAATGCTATTTATTTCCTGAACTGTGCTGCCTTACAGGGGAAAGTCTTTTAATGGACGCAAAAGGGAGCGTTGTTACGGGGACTGAGCTGCTGAGTATTGACCAGTGTTCGGTCACGGAGCCAAACAGAGCAGCGCTCATGAACAAAATGGCATTTTCTAAACCCCTCTACTGACCCATCTGTGAAACAAAGGAGGAACGTCTCTCCTAAGTACTTGCTGCAATGCCCTTTCTTGCCTCTTATTTTTTATTTCTGTTTTGGAGCGGCTGGAGAGCAGCAATCAGCATCTAGCTGTAAAGAGGCTGCCACATGCAATTACAGAGGGAAAGTCTTGAAGGACACAGTGCCGAAGCAGAGAGACATTTGAAATAAACTTAAAGGGAACAGCTTTGTTTAGCTGTGTGCCCTTTTGCTGCCCTGTAATTCTTTATGTCGATTATAATAGAAAGATCAAATTTCTCATTTTCCCATCTCTGTACCTAGAGAAATGCAAAAACTCTTACACTTGATCTCTCCGACCCCTCCTTTCCCAGATTCACTTACCGATACTTTGTCACTGTCACCTCTTTGACAATGGCCTGCTGGTACGCATGCGCGCGTTCAGAAGAGTTGCTCCGGTAAATACAAAGGACCCAGTTTCCAAATCCCATCATGCTGCACATCCCAACAGCACTTAATTTGTGGAGTAACCTATTTCTGTCAGCTGCTTCCTTCTCTCCAGACTTGGCTATCCCTGTTAGATTTCATCACAAATTAGCCGGGATTTAATTGGAAATTAAGGTCCCAGCAATTTCCCTATCTATGCAGGTACAAGGAGGTGCAGAACGATGCATCTCCTGTGCCAAGATGATGGGAAAAGGGAATACCGTCCTCATGGCTTTGCTCTTGCTTTCTCCTTCTTGATGATGTGGAAGTATTCCAAGGACACAAGAAAGGCAGAGGTTGGAAACCATCACAACTCCCATGTGGAACTTCTTCCTTGCAAGCAGTGCGAGATACAGAAGACATGTGGAGCAGAACCTTCCCTGAGGCCCAGTGAGGATCCATCTGCCATCCCCATCCAGTCCTGTGGGCTCTCCACATTTTTTTTCCCTCTGCCTGCCCATAAAGGCCAGTTTGTACTTACATAAACAGCACATGGAAACGGTAGCTCATCGGAAGCAGCCTTTGCCTATCCACCCACCAGAACAAAGGTGAGTGCTGTCTCCAGCCTGGCACTGTGATCCAAGATACACAGAAGATCTTTTCCCTCTTCAATACTCTAAGTCCTATTCCCCAAGGAATGGGGAGCACCAATGCTATGCAATGCCCTACGGTTACTGTCCCTATACCACCCAGCAGCCACAAACGCGGTCAGAATAGAGAAATGTAAAAGGCCAAAGTCAGAGATGCACGAAAAATCCTTCTGCAGTCTGCAGGAGGGGACTGCCAGGTCTTGGATAAGTCAAATCTTATCTGATAGCAGTTATCCCTGAGGAATAACAGGCAATAATCCATGTATATTTTTATTTTTAATCTTTAGCTGGTACTTTGTGAGGCTGAACAAAGACACCGACGTGTTCAGGATTCTACCAAGGGTGCATCTGTCTCCGGATGAAAGGATCCTGACATCAAACTGACTGCAGCTGGGCTGGAAAAAGTTTTAAATCACTGCGATCAACACAAGTTTTGCGCCAAAGTACAAATACACATACCATGATTTCCTCTGGGTGACAGGCAAATCCTGTTATTCTACTTATGAATGGGCCTCATTAAGTAGAAAAAAAAAAAATCTTTGGTGCAACCTGTTCCCTTTTAAATTAAACATATTAAAGTTGATAGATATCCCTAATTCGCTGCTCAGCCTTTTATGCATTGCAATAACACTGCTCCCATTGTCAGGGAAAGTCTTGAGTTTGCATAATCTGCTTTTCATTTCCCTGGCAGCTGCAGATCATTCTTGGTGACTAAATTAAAAACAGTTTCTTTCAAGAATCCACCAGATCTGTCTCCTTTTTCCTTCCTGTACCTACAAGTTAGGAAGAAAATAAGAAAACAAAACCTTACCAACAAGCATGAAATCCTATCGGATCAGGCTGGAAGGTCACCTCATCCATCCGTAAGCCCTGAGGCAAAAATCAACTTTTCTTAAGCCTTCTCTGACAGATGCTCATCTAACTCTGAAAGACACCCATTGATGATTTCACAGCCCGTTCCTTGGCTTACCTCATGGCTACAACTCTGACCTAAACGTCCCTTATCACAGTCAAAGCTCCTCACTGCTTGTCCTGTCCACACTGGACTTGAGGAAGACTATTTCTCCTTGAAGAAGAGTATTTCTTCTCTCTTTGAAGCAGCCCTTTACACGCGTGTCAAGTTTCCCGTGCTTTTCACTCCTCTTATCTCTCATAAAAATATTTGTCCACAACTTATTCTGAAACAAGGCCCCATTTCAGAGCCCAGCGCTTCTGAACAGGCAAATCAAACCGCTCCTCAGCCCGTTTCTGCTCCTGCCTTTATTCCTGTTGTATAGAAGTAAGCGGAGAATGCACGAGGTCAACATCTTAGCTTCCCAGGACAGCAATGGACGGGTAGGGAAGAGGCATTGAGAGGACCGAGAGGACCCGGTCGCTGGTCCTTGCTGGTCGCACGGTGTTAGGCTGGGGCTGGCAGACGGGCTGACCAGAGCACACCCAGTTCCCAGGCAGGCGGCTGGACGCTCACACAACGCACCCAGCTCCAGACCAGCCAGTCCAACCTTGCAAACATAGCAAAGCCCAGCAGCGCGGACTCTGCCAGTTTTGAGGACGACACCGCAAGTAGTGAGGAAGCACAGGGAGTGAGCTATGCGGGTAGAAAAGTGGGGGAAAAAAACCAGGAAGTTTAGTAGAGGAAGGGGAAAGAATCAGAGACAATAAATCAAAAGGTGCAGTGACCTGCTTTCCTCCGCTTGCCCCCTTGCTAGAGCTGACCTTGACTTCAAAGGAAACTCCGATTTTCTGAAAGGCAGCAAAAAGATAAACAAGGCATGAAATCTCCCAATCAGTTCAGAGGCTTACAGCAGCACCCGGTACTAGCGTTTTACATGTCATGCAATAAAGCACTAAGCCTAGGAGGTTTTTGGATTTCTGTAACGAAGTTGACAGCTTTTATTATAGGTGGTGGTTTTGCCGGCACCTACCCTTGTGCACACAGGCTTCCTGGCTCTTCTGGCCCAGCGAGGCTGCTCACACCTGTGTTTCGGGCCACTCTTAGTACGCTCAGGTAGTGCTGTGCTCAGCTCTCAGCACAGGGGAACCATCCGGGCCAACCCGACACACAAAACCCAGGTTATTTTAAGTGCCCGGGTCTACAAATCGCCAAGGTCACCAGGAAGGCTCCCGTCGGAGGGCAAGGCAAGAGGCACAGCTCTGCTCTTGACGGGGGAAGCTGACTCCGCTGTGAAGGGATGGCCCCGCTCGGGATCTCATCTGGTGACTGATCTGCACTGACGTGCTGTTCCAACCGCAGCAGTTTTGCACGATACCAGCTGCTTTTCCGGATGTAGGGAAGAACAGGCCTGACAAATAGGATAGTAAATGCACGTTAAGGACATTACTGCAGAACTCCCAGCTGTTATACTTTCACTGTGAGAATTTAAAGGTATCTTGTTAAAGATGTAACACAGTGTCAGCACTAACAGTTTCCTCCTGTTTTGCCTTCTAAGTGCCCAATCCTACAGAGCTTTATTAATACAGGCTGAAATTTCAAGATTTAAAGGCTAATTAAATCCCACTTAAAGCTTTCACGAAGGGAATTAACTGCAACTTACTCATTCTTACACTGCTGTTGGCTTCCTGCGGGAGGGGCGATCCTCAGGTATGTGCCTTTTGGGTTTAAGCTGTGTGGGGCTGGCTGGAGCGGAGCTTGCACCAGCCCCGCTGAGGTGGGGACAGCAATCGGGCAGACAGCTGCTGGGGACAGCAAACCGCACTCTTGCCGGGTCGCGACTCCGCGTGCTTGAGCAAAGGCAAAAGCACCCCTTCTAGGTTTTGCGTTTACTTGCAATTTATAACAGCTAAAAATCACAGGAAACATAAATCAAACGCCTCTCCAAGGGAGACCAGAACTAACTTTACACATTTCCATACACGGAAAAATGACCCACGCAAATAAAACCTAACCAGTTCACAAGGCCACACCAAGGAAGCTGGACACAGAAAGAGATGCTCTGGTTACAGAGAGCGAACAGTGCCTTGGTGCAAGCGAAACGCCAAACGTTCAAAAACACTAACCCAGAGCTTATGAAATTTTCCATATGACATCTGAAAATTAAAAATTATACTGTTCTATTCTGTACGTGGCTTAAGAGGAATAAAACTTCTACGTACTGTGATTAGCCTACATATATATATATGATATAAAAGATATCATATCTTTTATATATATATTTTTATATATGATATAAAAGATTATATATAGAGAGAAAAATACTCACTTTTTAAGCTAAAAAGCACATACATAAGAGTATACCAATATTACACAACTGAAATTAAGTTCCTATGCATTTGATTTCACCCACCTGTAAAAAAATGCTGAACGGAAAACCACAGAATACAATAGACAAATTAAACAATTTTTGATTTTATAGAAAGGACGAAGTCATTAAATGGGTCCATTTTTACATTTATTTGACAAAACAGTGTACACAGTGTTAATCTTTGCAGAATAATAATCATGTACACACACAACGAATGGTTTTGAGACCAGAAGTTTGATACAGTGTGAGACAATTTTGCATAAACAGTTCTTCCACAGAATGCTTCCATTTCCAGTATTAAAATATATAAAACAGAGTGTGACTTCTTTAGTTATTGTGGTGAGGTAAACATTTCTTCCTTCAAAGCAGTGTGCTTTATGCACCTTCACAAGAACTGCTAACGATACCCTTCTCCTTCATTCAGTCAATACGTACAGACCTAGTGGCATATTTATTGCTATTCTAACGGTCATACGTTTTTTCCTTGGGCAATACGTAGAGAAAGGAATGGAGAAGAAAAAAAAACTACAGTAACCGACGATAGCAACCTATCTATACTATTTGTGTCAAGAGCCAGAGATTAGTGCAGATAACTTATTTTGAATGTAACAGTTTTAATGGAAATGTCAAGAAAAATTTATTTATGTTTTTCTAAGTAGAACATGGTATTGATTAGAGCTGCTCAAAAATCACAATTAAGAATTTATTACACAAATTTTTACCTCTCTGCCCATTTACAAGATCAGATCATAATATACACTCATTTGTTCACCGTTCAAATTTATTGATGATTTTCAGCATGTAATTCCTGGGCGGAGTGAGATTTGTACCGAGTTCTTAAGTTACACAAGCCATTTGGTACTGTCTTCTGTTCCCTGAACGAATGATTTGTGTAACTAACAGCTTGAATTTTGACTGTTACAAAAGAATATATAATCAAAATAAATCTCGGTCAATATCTGAGTACTGAAAGTTTGGGTTTTGTTTTTTTTTTTTTCTTCAACATATTTTTACTGATGCCTGAGAAATAAATACTTTAAAGATGGAAGAGGTCATTTGCGTTTTATTCCCAATAAATCAGAAATGGTTTTTGGAACTGAAATCAATTGAAGAATACTCCGTGCTCCTGACAGAAAACTGCTTCAGGTTCTCATCTTATTTTAAAACCTCAGAGCAGTAACGTACTTATGAAAGAGGTTATTTTAAAAAGTTAGCAGCCATTTTCTTACTGGCGGACACATCCTCCTAAAGCTCTCTGTATGGCACTGTGACACCTGGAAATACTGCACCTCGTTTCCAAAAAACTAGAGAAAATAAAAAGAATCACTTTTCCCCGGCTTATAGGCACAGTATAAGAATGGAAGGTCCTTTCACTACCAACTATTCAATCCCTTTTCCTATTGTGAGGTATACTTTGGCATCTACAAAAGAAAGTAATCTTAAGGCAAAATGTGTGATTTCTAAAAAAGAAAATAAACATTATTCATTTCAATAAAAATAGATATTGTAAGCACAATTTTTCACATTATTGTAAAAGTCCATAAAAAATATAAACCCATTATTAGTTTGCTGACTCTTCACAATATAAAAAAAATGAATGAAAATATTGTGAAATTGGTGAACTACATGTGTTTGATTGACGAATAATCCTGTTGATAGAAGTCAATTATTAATTATTGTATCTCATCATGAGTTTATTAGTGACAACCTTGGAAGGAAAGCAGAAAAAGAGCTTTATGAAGTAATGCGTATTATGATCCGGAATAATAAAATTACCAAAATTAGATGGAGACATACAAACTTTTCAAGAATGCCACTGCAAAATTTCTGAAGCCTAACTTGCAAGCCTATGGCCTGAGTTTGCCACAAATCACAAATTAAGTCCACCAACATTGATGACTGATTAGGAAAACTCCACTAATCCTCTTTGCAATAACACCAGGAATGACGTCTTGGGAAACACATACGCTTTCATTGAGATAATCTTCAAGCTGTTATTTTTTGGCCACACTAGCCACCACCTTCTTTGCTGCATCCTCAAGGTCATTCGCAGACGTGATGGGGAGTCCACTTTCATTCAGAATACGCTGGGCTTCATGAACATTTGTTCCTAAAAAAGAACACTGACTATAATTAGTAATTAATATTAATGAATAAATGAGCACCTTCTATTAAATCTCTATAAAAGTAGTTAACGCTTCAAACGACACATCATTTCAGTTTAACAACATTAACAGTGGTTTAGACTGAGCTGGGAAGAAGGAACTCTTAATTTCAATGACAATTTTGAGAGACAATGCAATCTGATAGCAGCACTTGCATCCACAAGAGGGGCTTTGTGAAGATCAGCGGGTCCACCCCACATCCAGAGTCAGTGGGGACATCCCGAAGAGCAGTGGGTAATGGATCAGGCATCAGCCCTTTAAGACACTCAGAAGATTTAACCCATTTATTAGCAACAATCAGCTACAGCTAATCAGCAGTCAGTGAATCAACAGTAACTAAAATTCACCCATGTTAACTGAAAGCTGCAAAACGGGCCATTGAAAGACAAATATTTGGGTAATCCTGGAAATCTAGCTGGTTTTGAGCCGCTCTTGAATAGGCTTTTTTGCATTTCTGCTAAAAAGGGAGAACACAGAGACCTCTGAAGCATTCAGCACGACACCACTCACCCCTCTGCTGCTGCAAGCGCTCCATTTTGTACATAAAGAATTCAAATTTAGTCACCGGATTATATGCACAGTAAAGGAAAAAAATCCCATAAATTTAAACAGGTATTTCAGGAACACATGTTTTTCACATGTATAAAGGACAAGTGCATCGCCTTCCTGTTTACTCTGGCTCATTCTTGATGGAAAACAAAAGACAAACAGAAAAGAGGAATTCTTCAGAGCTCTCTCCAGCGAAGCCAAGTGACAGTTTTGCTCTCCGATATGCTCTGCACCACAGAGGAACCTGGGCTCAGGTACCCTACCGAGGGAGCGGAACCCACACTTCGGGGTCACACACTACTCAAGAGCACAAGACCCTGAGCTGATCCTCTCTAGGATCACGCCTAGCCCCCTCCTCCACATCAAGTTCCTTGTTCATTTGCCGTGTCAAAATACTTAATTACTTTGTAATTCCTAGACCTAGCAAAATGAATTTTAATTATAATTGGAGCTATACGCTAATTATACCCTCAATTATTAACCAAGCAAGGAGCATACTCTTTACTATGCGACTTCCAGAATGCTCATTTTAAAGGGTGATTTGGGGGTTTTGGCAGCCTTTATAAAATGTCTGAAACTGCACACAGAGGTAGAGAAATTCAGAAGTCCGTTTCATCAGCGTGCTCGAGTCAGGGTTCCCTCTCCTGACACTGAAAGAGACCAAAGACATCTCTGTCGCAGCAGGTCCCGGCACTTTGTGCTAGGAGAGGCAGGTGTCTGGAAGAGGAACGCGGGACCCCATCTGCTTGCTGTTTAAAAGCGCTGGCAGAAGAGGTCACGCTTCCCACCGATAGGCAGAGGACACACTGTAGGACTGGTGCAGGAAGGTCAAAGACATCTGAAATCTCTGACAGAAGGGGGATTTGGTTGCATAGTAACATTCAGAACTGTACAGGACTTTTCCTAAAGAAAAAAAGAGTATTATGGGCAAAAAAGAGCATACTCTTTGATTTTTTTTTTTTTTTTTTTGAACCATCCTATATAACATAATGTGGGAGCTGCTAATTGCCAGTACAGAACCATACAGGGAAGTTAGAAGGCATTACAAAGGTTCTCTTCTCTGTTAAGTTCCTCACATTTGTATAGCGATTCCCATCAAGTCTTGAAGGTTTTATCTGTTATGTAGATACAAGTGTGATAAACATTTAGAACAGTCAAGATTGTAACGATCTCACAAATAGGATCCTACAAGACAAAGTGGTGTATGGAAAAAACAATTCGAAAGAGGGAAAAAAATGTCCCGGAAATTTCCCACAGAGAAAAATATTATGCTGTTTGTGATAGCCGCATAGTATTTAAAACTAACTTTTGCTCTTCACTAAGTGACCAATATTAATTTACTAACAGGTCGGAGTGGGAACGATACATTGGATCTGTGCTGCTCTGCATTGATTGCTCTACACGCCACTTGCCTAACGCGCATTGCAAAATCAATACGAAACAGTCCACTGAGAAGGGAGCGGGGAGTTTATGCAGACAGATGAAAATATGAAAGCTGAAAAAAAATCTCTCTGCAGTCAAAAGAGAAAGGGTATACTTTGCGCTTATTAAATAAAGTACTGCTCTATAGGTAGGCCATACAACTAAACGTGTTTTTCAGCAAGCACTTCCTTTGCTGTAATTTTCTTTTTTTTTTTGAATGATAGCTTCTTATCCCATCGTGGTAAGTATTTTAGATATATGGAGACTACAGAAATTATAATGAGATCCTGCTGAAAGCAGAGGTAAGAGTTTTAAAATGAAACATTCAGAAAACACTGGAAACGTTTAAGAATCTACAAAGGGTATCATCTTATTGCAGTAGATGTTAAAATAAACAAATAAATAAGCCGGCAATTCTAACATAAACCTCCTGCCACTGGATGGTGTCAGAGAACTGTAAACAGAATCCCATACACAGGCTATCAAAATAACCTGCCCTTCACCTTCCACTGCAGCCAGCTGAGAAACGGTGAAAATTCACAGAACCGAAGGCTATCGGTCTTTTGCTGCTGTTGCTGGGGGGTTTTGTTTTTTTTTGTTTTTTTTTTTTTTTTTTTTTTTTTTTTTTTTTTTTTTTTTTTTTTTTAACTTGACTCCTATTAAGGGAATGGCTTTCTGATGAGAAAAGTAAGTCTTTTCTTCTGACACATTACTGTCAATGACACTCCATGGCAAAACAGGAAAGATAATTTCATCAACAGATGCTTTCAGGCTTTTTAATCTAAATATCCTCCTCCTGAAACTTGGGTTCTGAAGCAACCTCTCTGCCTGTGTACATGCAATCGCTCACGTTTACACTTCTATCGCCTTGAAATCTCTGCTTTCACTAGCAAAGCGAATCTAATCAACTCATTACCTAAAAATCCTAGTAATAAATATCCTATCTAAGCGTGTTTCTACAAATTGTAAGATTATACATTGTTACACATTGTTACAAATGAGCCAAGAGGACTGCACAGGTCCAATGAAAACAAGGAAATAAAACATCCCCAACAGGGATCCAACAGGATTTTGAAAATGTTCATTTATTCACTTGCACTGTCATAAACCCACTAGGAACAGGCTGAATTGCCGCTGTTTAATGCTGGTGGCTGGAGAGGATGCAAGACTCTGCCATGCCACTTCTGGCCTGTCAGGTAAATAGGATATAAGGGGAGATGGCAGAGTTACGTACATTTGGTACATCCTAAGAAACAGAAGACTAACGTAAAAAACAATCTGGTCTACGCAAAACATTCTGCTATGACAAAATGTTTCCCACTGTGCAGTAGGTCTGACAGTATTACTGACGAGAACACATTGGGACCGTGTTACATTACCAATAGCAATGGCTCAGCTTTGGGAGGCTACACCCATGAGCGCATTAAGAGCCAAATTTCCCCCCTGCCCCTGGCACGGATCCAGGTGATGTCACTTCTGCCAGCCCACAAGCTGGGCACTCACAGCCTCTCAGGTCCCAAAGACAGAGGTATTGGAGAAAAAGGGACAAGGTTTAAAGACCACCTCTAGCTAACCTTCAGTCAACAACCGATTTGAGGTTTGGCTAGTGAGAAGCTTTAAGTAATAATCTTCAGCTTGGGAACCTACGAAGGTTTGGTGGTTCCCGCACCACGTTGGCTCTGCAGTCAAGAATAAATCACCTTTCACTGCCTACTTATAACAGGCAATTAAACCCTTTCTGTTCTGTCCACACCATTTGCCCTTTTCTATCTTAAACTTTTCCCAAATAATATTTTAATATTTTCCTTTGCCCCATGTTTACATCCGAACTGGGAAAGACTCAAGCACGTTTAAATCTGTGCTGAATGCTTCAACCCAAGATGTCTGAAGAGATACGAATTGGGTTCTAAATGTGACCTTGCAATAACCCGTTCTTCTCTCCTGGTAGGCCATTTGGGATACTAAAAAACACAGGCATACATACTAAACAGTATTTGTGAGCAAAATACACAAACTGGAGCAAAAGTGCACTGGTGTGTAAAAGATTTCTGAATATATTTAAAAAACCATTAGATCCTGAAGAACACAGAAGGTCGGGAATAACATGGCTGAAAATATAATAGGAACTTTTGGATTCAGACATTTGAATAAAAGCCAACTTGCTTCTAGCTGTATTTCAACATATTAAGTAGTCCTAATTCCTCCCAATTCCTCCCAATTCTACGACCAGAGAAGCAGAGAATTCATTTGTTGAAAGAGAGAGAATGGAAAATTTCTCCTTTTTATTCTTTCCTCTTTTCATCTAACTCTGAGCTACATAAACGAGAAACAAGGTTTGGCTTTCATTCAGTGCTCCGACTTAGTTTTCACAGAACTTAATTGAAGCACATTACACTTTAAAGGGGAAAACTGCTGCATAAAACCAGAAGTTAGTTTTCTACATCTGTAAAAGATAAAATTTGGAATATGTCCATGAGCTTTCTAAACAACAATAATCCCGCGTCTCAGCTGGTGAGTTCTTTACTGATAAGGCAAGTAAATACACGTAATAATAAAGTTACCATTTTCAAACAGGAGAGTAATCCTTTCTTTATCCACTGGTAAACCAGCTTGTAATTATTATACAACTGAGAACAAAGATTTGTCCACAGAATCCTGCTAAATCAAGACAGATTTGACTGATTAAAACTCTAGTCATCAAGACATTTGTAATACAGTGCATGCGGGCAAAGAGTCTTTAAAGTGCAGGTCACAAATCTGTTAGATTTATGGGAATAAATCATGAACCTTCTGTTGGAAAAATGTTCAAAATGGAAATCCAAAAAAAAAATAATGCTTGTCCCTTTTTCTCCTTTTGAAGTATAAAATGTTACCCGTGATGTTCTAAAAAGTCTTGGGTAGCCTTATTACTTCCACAGTACTCATTATTAATTCAAAATCCTTATATATTTGGATAACCCGGTGTGAGTTCAAAGAAGAACAACGAAGATGATTAAGGATCCAGAGGGATTGATTTCTAAGGAAAGACTAAAGAACCAAATATATATATATAGATATATATATATTTTGCTTGGTCGGGTGATTAAGGAGGCAGAGAAAGCAGGAGTTACAAGCTAACGGTTTCTAAGTACAACATCTGAAGGCTGTAAACATCATAGCTCTTCGTTTAGTACGAATTGATGGGTAACACTAGGAATGAGAGAAGGAATTTAAAAATTTTTGAGATAAGTATTATGCAAAAAGGAGATTTTGCTGTATTATACTGGGACAGAGCTCCCTAAAGAAAACGTGCTAACGCCACCTCTGGAGTCAGCAACTACTCTAGGAGAACCTCGTAAAGAGTAAGCAATCATGGGAAGATGACCAAGAAAAGATGTTTGCATTAAAATCTGTGTTAGACATTTTGAAGATTCAGCTCTGGCCTCTGTGGATGCAGCAGCGCACGACTCTCGTAAAGGTCGCAGGCACTGGAGGAAGAGGCTCCATGCAGCCACCTCTGCAGGGCTTTGTGCAGCCCCCAGGCAGAAGCTCTCCCGCTCCACACCTTCTCTTCCAGACAACCTCCATGGTGCAGGAGTGCTGAGACTCTCCTCGTTCAGCTCAGGGACTGCTTTGCCTCTTGCAAGCTCCCAGCAGTCACATTAAAAAAAAATAATTCACCCTTACTTGTGTACAACCATGGAAGTATCAAAAGTACTGGAGAAAGGTCAAGAAAACCCAGTGGCAGACCGAGCAGACTGAAGTTTAAAATGTGCAAGTTGATCTTGTTTCTCTTATACCGGTCTCAGAAACTGCATAAGAAACAACTGGCAACTCTCTTGCTTATAAGGAAAACTAAAAGCTTTTCCAGTATCTTCACTTAAAAAGTAACAGCTACAATAGATGAGAAAGTCTTTCAGTTCTGATGAACTTTTTGCCAGCTATGACAGACAGGAAAAGTTTTTTTGCTATGACAAAAAAAATAGACCAACACTGCCTAGAGCTGATAAACAATGAGATTTGACATTATGAAACTTTCCTGCTTCAAACCAACATCCATCAGGTTCTCCTTCATCCATATTAAACTACCTACTTAAGTTTCTTAAGGTGTTTAGTGGTGCTGCATCACCCAAAGAAAATTTTCATGATTTGTTTCTAAAATCCATTTTAGAGTATTTAAATTTTCCTGCACTTACTGTAGCAAAAGGCTCCCCATGATAAACCAAGAATGCCCTCTGGAAAGCATTCGACCCCGGCAGAGGAATGCACGGCAGAACCGTTACAGGACAGAATCGCATGTCACAGGCCGTAGTCTCCCCTGACGTGAACTACGGATCATGTGTAACGCAGCATGGGAACGCGGGATGGGAAACCCTGCTTTCTCGTGGCAGGCAAAAGTAGTACCCACCTAACCAAAGGGCTTCCTGGGTAACCTGCATCTTCGTCAGTCCTGGTGACTTTATTTTTTGAAAAGGAAAAAGTTTGGTGCAGTCAGAACCATTTTTTCCTCCCTCCTCTATCGTAGTGTTAAACCCCACCTTTTTGTTTTTGTACCTCAGGCAGACAAAGGGATCCATTCCCTCCTTTCACCACCAAGGCTGACTGATAGGACATTTTACCCCCTTTACACACACTCAAAAACAAATAGTCATGTTAAGGCCTTAAAAAAACCAAACAGGATACCCTCTATTTTCCAAACCTACTTAACAAAAAAGAAATGCTTTAAGTTTACCAGAGTTGTGCCGATTTCATCCAAAGCACTTCACTTCAGGCTGCTGCTCAGCAATGACAGACAGAACACCACATCCACTGCCACTATATTGAAGGCAGTAACTGCAAAAGAGGGCCCTTCCTCACCTCTCTGGTACTTTTTTGTTTCCAATTTAACAATGCTGGATATACTAAAAAAAAAAGGTAATTCCTTATCATTACCAAATCTTCTGGTTTTTAATGGATTTTAGCTGGATTGGATATTTGGGCAGAAGAACAGGAATCTCTCTTTCACAAATACTGGTTCTAATATCTTTCTTTTAATTGTGATATGGGAGTAAATTTAAGAAAACTGTACATTGCTGCAGGTTTAGCAATAATGGATTCAGTAAAAAATCATTTGAAAAAGAAATACCTTCCAGTAAATAGGAACTCGCATCAAAATAATTTCTACTTGCACCGCAAATCTTACAAGCAAACCCATAATGCTTTCATTACCAAATTTCATTGCTTCAAGTACCACCAGGGATACAGGAGTATGTAAGGAAAGAGTTTATTGACTTCAGGTCATGCTACGGATGAAGAATTGGACACATTCTTATCGTGCGGGACTAATCTGTTCAGAGCGTAGAGACGGAAGAAAGCCAAAATGGATTACTGTGCCCCTGAGGGACGTTTTTTGCCTGAAACCATTAGCACTCACCTTCCAGCCTGACCACCAGGGGTACTTTCAGCTCAAGCTCTCGGCAGGCTTTGGTAATACCATTGGCTATGATGGCACAGTTCACGATCCCACCAAAAATGTTCACAAGTATCGCTTCAACCTGTAAGAAAGAAACAGAATAGGAAACAGGTGGGTTTTTTGTTTGTGGGGGTTTTTTTGGTTGTGTTTTTTTTTTTTTTTAAATAAACATAGGTAAAAGATCCAAACCAGGGTACAAATTCCCCTCTGTCAGGCAGGTTCTCATTTATGGAAGGTACGAGCTTCACCTCTGTACCCAGAGAACCTGATTCTGCGTCTACTGTTTCTATAGTCTGTGGCAGTCATTAATTGCCTTGGTCTAAACTGGCATGGAAACTAATGTCATGAACACATTATTACACAGAAAAGAGGAGTTTCTACTGATAAGTATAAATAAAAAGAGATTAAATAATATTTCAGATTTTTTTATTGTATTGAATAATCATCAGAGGCTGGAGCTCAGAAAACACAGTGTATGAATGTGTATACGCACCTGCAATGAAACACTCATGTGGACACTTCACAAAACACTCTGGATATGCACTTTATCATAAGCAGTACAGAGGAAAAGGTAATATGCTCACCCTGACTTGACAAAGAGGAGTAAAAATCCCTTCTAATTAACGAGGAGAGGCATGCAATGACGAGCATTCATTACAACAGATGAATTGATACCCTCAAAAAACTGCTATTCATCAGTTTCTGGAAACTGAAGTTCCTGCACCCAGTTCACAATTAAATTACCTTTCACAACTTACAAGGCAACACACACAAGATACTAATATGGTTTCTTTCCACTTGGTACGGTAGTATAATATTGAACCTCAGTTCACAGACCAGGCTTCCCACCATGGCTTATTAAGTCAAGGGGGACACCATACAGATGCAGCTACGCTGTTTCGCGTTCCACACTGGGGCTAAATCCACACCATTTGGGGTCCTCTACAATAAGCTTCACCAGGTGTCACAAACAAGTTTTCCCAGAATCGTGTTGACTCAAAAGCAGACAAGATAAAGAAGGGATTAGGTTTGAAGGAATGAAATATCACTGGGTTTCACTTGAGCATGATGTCAACCGCAATTATGCTTAACTCATTGCACAAGACGAACAGATTCACTTTGCCCATCTCCAGGTAGCCAGGCTCATACCGGCACCAAGAAAATTCCCTGCAGTCACGCACGTTTATAGCTCTGCACAATCAGGTTTAATATTTCTCTGCAGACACAACATGACAATTAACTCCTGGGACGTGCAGTCACACACACAGATTGAAAGCTCACCACTGTTAGCAATTCTGCCATTCACAATGCGGCAATAAAAAAGGGGGAAAAAAAGTCTCAACAAATACTTTGCTTCCCACAAGAAATCAGCTCACTCATTAAGCAGTACCCTAGATTGCAAAAATCTCACTTATTATAAGCATACGCAGTGTTTACATTGCGCTATTGAACTTCAACTCTAACACAAGAGTTGTAAAATGAAGATGGCGATGGCACCACCTCGTTGACATCTCTCTCATCACCCACTGCTCCTTCCAGCTCCACGACTTCTCACGATGCCACCCAGAAGCGGCCAGAACAGTTCCCATCTGACCATATGGGACACGGCCCCATTTTCTCCTCTCAAGCCTATTAGACACCAACTCTTTTCATCTAGTGTTCCAGTGCTGATGTGCTAGGATGCTGCCTACCGCTGCTACTTACTATTTGCAGTGGAGTCACACAATTAAGATTTGCTCACTCTTCTGGGTGTCCTGATACTACAAACAGAATCTCTAATGCTATATAAATAGAGCAATAGTTAATAATAAACTCCCTTAAAAATCCCGATATCCAAATTTCTCCCTCTGAAATTAGGTACGATGATCTGGTACACGCAATACCAACTGCTTCCGTTCATAAAGCCTGCACAGGAACAGCCTGCATATGGGTCATCATACAGCTTCCTCATCACAGGCAGCGCATACTAGGTATCAGAAGGAAAATAATAATCCAGTCAAATCAGAGCATACAATTTAATTGATTTTATAACTCTTTCTTACAGTTTAGACATGGGCCAATACTTCAATGTCATGTTAAACGCATGCATTTACCAGTTTAGGGTTTTCTGGATATTAAGTCGGCGATGCCGTTGCAATTATTTATTTCACTTTTGTGTTATTACAAAATGTGTAACTCTGTAGAAGCTACCAACAGTAAAACCTTAGGAGGCGCCTTCTCTGTCCTGCTCCTGCTGCCTGTGCGCATGCAAACACTCTTGGTAAAAACACATAAAGTAAAAACAGAGCCCTTCAAACTCTCATCGCATGAACCCTTATGGTAAGGAGATACCTATGCAAAGCACTTTGATGTTAAACTGCTCCAGTGATGTATTCTATCAGCAGGACAAGCCTCAGACGCTGTTCTGCCCTTTCTAACACATGCTCCTAATTCAGGGACACTGCACCAGGCATGTGACAGATCAACTTAACCAAGCGTGTTTACATTATTAGAGATAAGGAGGAGGATTTTATGCCCAGTACAGATATTTTAATTCCTAATGCAGACATTCTTATTTAAGGATCTGCTTTTCAGCTTTCAAGCTGAATTCTAATCAGGTCTTCTAATCCATTGGCAACAAAAGGAAAAAAAAAAATCTTGAAGGAAATTAGATGCAGCTTGGATAATTGATGTTTGTATGCTCGGGTTTAATAAAAATACACTGTTAAATTAGAGAGGAGTCTAAAAGGATTCAATCAATAAGAAACTGAATCAGGTAGAGAATTCAATCTTGGGTTTTATTGTAATCTTCCAAACAAGCCAAAAGATCAGTCCAAATGATGCTGGGATTCACTTTAACTCCGCTGAAATTTGTGAACACTGTTTATATATGCTTCTGTAGCCTGACTAGATCTTGCATTTCCAGCTGAAAGAACTTTAAAATTCAGACCCAGTAGACAGATGAAAAGGTTTTCAGTATTTCATGTGCACAGAGAATGCACAATCTCTGTATTATTTAAGTCCATAAGAAAAAGAAACCTCCCATTGCATAACAGAACCACTACATATTAACATGCTCAGTATCTAATGCATATGGAACATCGGACATATTAAGAAGAGGAGACGCTGTCTACATACAGGACAGGTTACTTGATAGCATCATTATTCAAATAATCATTTTTACCCAACAGCATGCCTCATAAAAGTGTTTTGTAGTATCAGCAACATTATTAAGGATACTAAGGATAGCAGTACATCCACAGGTTAGGTTCTTTCCATCCACCAAAACAACTGATAGATGTGGAATCACCACCAAATGCACTCGCAACTGATGGTGGACTCCTCTGTAGAACGAAGGGAACCCACAATAGCAGGAAGACATCACCATCAGTGGTGGTGGGAACCCACAGCCTGCCAGGTCTAAGCACAGATGCCGGGAAGCAAGAGAGACAGAAACTAAGCGAGTGCTGCATTATCATGGTCTTCATGCCAGATACGATACTGAATCTTTGGAAATACTGGAATATCAGCACCGACCTCATCCACGAGGCTGCCAGGGTCCACACAACCAAGGGCATTTTACGTACAGCAGAAGCAGCTTTAGCGTACCTGCCTGCACTCCAAAAATTTTCTTCTTATTTTTCTCTGAAACGTTCTTAGCCTTAACAAAATGGGCACTGACATCTGATCATCATACACTGAAGGATTAATACGGGCAGCACCTATAAAGCATTCCACCTTTCCTACAGCCCGTTTATAAATCTATACGCAGGACATCTCGCTGTCTGCAGCCACTGCATTCCAGTCTGCCGAGTATACTTCAAAGTCCGCACTAACACCACAAATCCTGTACACAAATAGAGACAGGACAAAAACTTGACACTTGCAAGTTGTTATTTCTCTTCCATTCTCCACCTTTGTTTTTACCACAGAACAATTACAACAGGCTGAGGATAACAGTGCGCTGTGGCACTGAGCAATGGCAGACACTTCATACAAGGTAGAGCTCTGAATCTCACACAAAGCAGAAATCCAAACACAAATGCAGATTAATTTAGGCTGAGGTTTCATAACCATCTGAAGATGACCTAAGCACAGGCAGCCACCAAAGCAGCTGTCTTGCTTTCCCCTTCCTTCCCCCTGCACAGAAACCCCTCTGCCGTGCTCCTGCAGCGTCCGAGCCTGAGCATCGTGCGGATGCCAAAGCAGCTCCCGGACCCCACGGGCCCTGCAGACACACCAACGCTGGCCCTCAAGCAAGGAAGAACCCCCAGCATGCCGTCAGGACCTGGGATAAGGTGGGAATGGGGAAGCCAGCTGTGAAACCACCTCTTTAGCTATTGCCTTTCAGGAGCGGAATGAAAATTAGTTATGTACAAAAATGTGAGGCCAGAAATACAACTAGAGAACCATCCAATAAAAAATCAAAGCCCAAATCACCAAGATCATGACTGTACAGCACCAATCTCTTCTGAATACTACAGAATATGTATACCGGAACAGAGTGTGGGTTTTTTTTAAATATGTGTTTTAAAATACGTGTTTTAACAAAATATTTCAAGATGGCTGACACAAAAATAGCTCAAAACCACAATTATTCCAACATTCAGATCCCTTTAATCAAGTTTCTGCTAGTGTATTCTTTATGAGAAGGTCTTTAAAACAAACCAAAACCCTCATTATCTCATCTGATGACAGCAGGAAAGACTTGCAACAGTTTTCCAACTATTAGCGGTGTCAGATGCGTGCCTTGTGACTCTGTACACATCTTTTCCCTTATATGCACACACAGATGCATGAACACAGTGAACAAAACCACCCATATAATCTCTGACCTTGCTGTAAATTGTTGCTCTGAAGCTCAATCCACCTATTTTAGGTGAAAACAAGCTATTCAGCAACTGTCAGTAAAACTAAATCTGCAGCAAATTAAAAGCTACACTAGCAAAGAACTTGCTTAGTTTGCTTTGATTGAAATCTGAAAAAAACAGCTTTACATTTCAAGCTAACTAAATTCATTTATTGACCACTCCTAACTGTTTCATCAGCTAAAAGTGTACCCAGACAGTATGAAGCAGACCATATTTGTCAAGTTTTCTTCTTCAGGATGCCACAGGTCACATCTACGCAGGGGACAGTGGGTTTGCACAGTACAGCTGGCAAACATGTTCCCGCGTGGAGGCTTCTAGCATTTTTTGAGGTGAAAGCACGTATCATGTCTCCCAATCCTTCTGGTCAGCAGGGTCTAATTTTGTGTCTGCAAAAACATGCTCTTTTACCAAACTAAACCATTAAGTTGCCAGAAAATAAATAAGAAAAGCAAGCCAGCAGCATACTGCCAGGCATTTGTTTCCTCTCTCCTTCCTTCAATGTAACAAACACGAGTGGAAGGACGAGATCCCAAATCGCTCAAACATGTCAAAGAACGCGGGGAAGCTCTCATTGCAGGATGCTGGGACACAAGCACTGAAGATGCAGATGCATTCCCAGATCACAGAGGGAAGGTAAAGGGGCTGTAACCTACAGCTGGATCCAGATGTCCAGTACCGCAAACATACACACAAACCTGACAAGCACCGTCACTTCAGATTTTTATATTCCCATTCTGATCTTCAGAGATGCTTAGCACCTCAATGCCCAGGGAATCCCAGTTCAAAAGAAGGGTATTCACCACTTCTAACATGAGATACCCAGGCTGCAGTTTGGCCTCGCAAAGATCCATTGGCCTTCGTGACACGCAAGAGCTTCTTTCTCACAGAGATGGAAGATTGTGGGAACCTTTACCAACAGCACAGCATCGAGAACTGCTGCAGTTTGGAGACGTACAAGGCAAGACACACTTACATGAACACAACTTTGCCAGGATTAGAGAAGCCCAGGAACATACATTTAATTAGCGACAGGTAAGCAATGAACTTTCTCTCATTCAACTCCTTAGTGGCCACACACTGCTTTTATGAAGAAAAAAAAAATCTTCAGCATGACAAGGAGAAAGTGAGTCTCCTCGTTATCTGTTTCGGAGACACAGATATGGCGGCAAAGAGGTGAGGACATCTTCCAAACCCTTTGGAGACGGTTGAGTTTGCCTGGATTACAAGTCAAATGTTCTCGTGTCCCAGACAAAGATCTATCCCCCTCTGCCTTATAAGAGGTAGGTAGCAATACCAAGAAAAAACCCAAACCACTGGGTAAAATGGGATGCATAGTTCTTCACTTTGAATCTAATAAGGTGCGTTTAATCCTTCCTATCATGCCATTGGTTTCTACTGTTCATTCATTCATTCATAGTTTACAAAATTTATTTCAGTATGAGAGAAGCAGATTATCTCCAACTCTCAATGCAATGTAATAAAAATGTAATAAAACACAGATGCCATACACTTGCGTCTTCACTCTATATCTTTCTGCTCCAGCTGATAAGACAGATACAAACATTTTTAAATGTCTCTATATCATTATAACTTGGACCACAGGTCAAACGTAACTTTTTCTTATCCAGTTCTGAAATATTACTCTAATTCTCTAGCTTTTTATATCTGACAACATTTATGATTCGTTCGAAAATAAAGACTAAACCCACTGTATCAGAGTAGTGTGAAAGATTTATAAACACAAAACCAATTCCTTCAAACATCCACTAGAGGACAGTGCAATTCAATGTGGAAAAGGAATATAAAAATCCCCTCGGAGAGAAAAGCAGGGTTATTTTTTCTACTTAAAGCCAAACTATCTCATTTTACTTTATAAAAATGATGCAAAATATTATTTTGCCTCTTTGGATGGTATTTTAAGCCTGAAGGTGATAAATTTAAGGAGGCTGAATGAAAAAAAAAGCAAAGCAAGAAAGCAAGCTTCCAGCCAGGTGAAGAAATACTGATACAATACAATTTTGAATGTTTTCACTATTTTAAAATAGGTCAAGGTTTAAAAGTCACTAGTAATGCACCCTTATGCCACAGCAGGAAAGGAATTCTGATGAAACCCCAAAACAAAAATTAAGATTTTCTGTTTGGGGGGACTGGCTGAAAGGTAGGAAAAGCAGATTAAGGATTTTCTCCAATGTTATTATTTGGCCTGTATTTAAGAGGTTCCTGAGGAACGCAAGTCTCACCGAGAGTGCGCGCCGTGTTTCTGCTACGTGCAGCTGTTGTATGGTGAGCCCTCTTCTTGAGCGGCTGGTGAGAAGGCAGTATCTGGCCTGCGTAGCAGCCCACCGGAGGAAGGCCTTTCACTAATGCGACTCCTTTGGTGCCGCGCAAAGTCCCAAACACCACGGTTTTGCAAAATTAAAACTTTGTGGCTCCATTTTTTGATGCACTAAAACAATCAGACTACGGTCTTCAGTCTTTTCTGCTTATAGCAAATTCAGGATCTAGAAGAGGACACAATTTTATTGGCTTTTTCTGGCTTGAAAATGATTCAGCAACAATCCTCCACTGATTGACCAGATCCCGGTTGCTGCCCTTTGGTGGGGTGAGAAAAGCCATCAGGTTCACAGGGCTCTGGTAGCAGGGAGAGCTCTGGTGCCCTCCGATACCAAAGCTGGCTCCCAGGACGGATCACGAGGAACATCTCCATCCTGGGATTGTGTCTTACTCCTCTGTGGCACTGACATAAGAAAAAAATTAAGGGATCAGAGCTCATTAAATTAGAGGTATGAGATGAAACGAGGACTAGCAGATTATGCGTCACAGTATGGTATTTGAAACAGTCCCTGGAGACCTTCCTTTGCCCAGCTGCGAGGAGCACATGTTTTAGGAACAGAAATATTCCAATTCTAGGCATGAAGTCTCCTTCAAATTCCAAAATATCATGGTAGGCAGCAACGTGACCTTGGGAACCTGCATTTCAATATTACTTTTCAGCGAGGCAAGTCTCGCATTGAGCCAGTTTTTGGAATGTTTCCTCCTCCACGGGACACGGGCTCTGCACACCCTGAGCCCAGGCACAAACACATTCATCACAATAACGCCGTCATCCCCCTGGAGCCCACGGTATGTGATCGCACTTCAGATGTGTTTATGAAGATGCAAACAGTCACGTGCTTCCCACGCCCGTGCTACCGCCTGGCAAGACATCAGTCAGCTCCTGTCCAGAAACCACATACACCACGTTAATACAGTCCAGAGCGTGAGCTAATTAATCCTACTGCAGAATACAGGCAGAGCAGGCAAGTGAGTGCCTGCAACCATGAAGGCATGTTCTTTCACTGATAGGAAGCACAACCACCTCCTTACGTAACCCTTATTTATGATAATAAGGGACAAAAAGAAGGAAAGAGAGGGAAAGAAAAACGTTGAGACCACAAAGTACTATTCTGAAATATATTTCATAATCAGGACAACGGCTTTTAGTATTGTTTTAGGGACACAATGCAGCTGGTAGTTGCTAGAAGAATTGCATTTTTGGTGCCAATATGGGAGGATAAGCTCTTCTATCAGATCATGGGTACAAGGAATCAAAGTACATCAATTTGTTCTGTCATTTAAATATCCGAGCTTCCAGGAGATCAAGCCCCTGGATGAGCAGATCAGAATGTAGACCAATATAAAATTAAGGAGCGATGACTACCCACATGACCACATATTGCAACACAGAAAAAACAGACATGATCAGTTCTTGTGTGTCAGACGAGGGTGCGATATTTCAGATTCAATTTCATTCCCTCTTTGTGCACCCAGAACAGTTTAGGTCTGATTTGGGGGATTTAATTCTAGCAAAAACAAGACGCACCGCCGCCATCCCCCTTGTAGGCATAGGCAGAAAGCACTGGTCATTAAGTACTTAGAAAATTCATGTTATTTGACTGTGCCATATTAGCATGATAAGTTATAGATACCCTCCAAACCCACTCAGTCAAGATCGTTTATACAGTAGCATGACTGCAAGTAGTTCCTCCACTACAGCAAAGTCTATAAAAAATGATCCAATATTTGCTGAAATTTGCCTCTGCACTTCAGATTAATTTCTCAAAGGCACAGAGTACAGTTTCTCTAACATTCTTAACGTCCGAAGTTCAAATCACATTTTTGCTAAATAATAATCAGCTTTCTGAAAAGTAACGTAATAATGTGATCATCATTTAAGCAATGTGATACCACAGGTCGCATGTGTTCTGTTATTTCAGTAACGTGCTATGCCCTGGGGTGCATCTGTGTACAGTTTCTTCATACTTTACGATGCGTTAAAAGGTGAAAGGCCGAATGATTTTAAAGCATTTGAACTTAAAAAATGCAATGTTCCTCAAAAGATGGAGTACCTGGAGAACACAGGTAGATGATCAAAATGGACGTGGTGCAGAACACAATCCACCGCACGGGCTGCTGTCAGGTGAACTGTTCCAACGGTAAGTTACACTGGGGAGTGCCTTGGGGTGTGTTACAGACACTTGGCAAACTACCAAAACCAATACCATTGAATGATTGACAACCACAAATACCCACAGAAGGGCTTGACCAAATAGAAATGTTGATTTTATGACAAGTTCAAGTCTTCATGTTTATTTCAACAGCCAGTCAAAAATGTATGTTTTATAAATTTGGAAACATCTGAAGGCATGCCTTCTCTCTACCTGTTGGTCATTGGTCTTGACGTTAAGTCCAGCCAGAACGTGCCTTACTGTAAACAGACAGTTACTTCAAAATTCAGCAGGGGGAAAAAACAAACCCAAACCACACTATGATCTGAAATCTTGATATGAGTATTATTTGAGGACCACCAGTGACATTTCCAAAGCAGAGCATTTCAACATGTCACTTTAAACCCTTCATTTTTGTCTTTGTTTCTGGACTCTCTCCATGTCTGATACCTATGTAGCCGCCAGAAGGCACATGGGATCCTATCGAAGTAGCCAATCCAACAGGAGAGGTCTGGGGAGACAGCGAGATTAGTGTGAGTACAGCCACTCTCTGAAGGACGGCATATCTATGGCTGATGAGAATACCCACAGGTCTACTAGGTCTCAAAATCTCATGCTTGTGCTCTCAAACATCTGTCATCCACTATCTGGAAACAGTAAAAACCAGTTTGTCCTAAAAGCTACTGAAATGATATTTGTTCATTGCAACATTACTACAGCTTTCTCTAAAGTATTTGGCAATGGCTCCTTTCAAAGCAATGACTTAACGCAAAACAAGTTCTGTCAGGTCTGTTCTAGTCTAGCAATTTTTAGACCTCCCCGTCTGGACAGTAAGAATTGTGCCCATAAAAACCTCAAATACAAAATAAAAATGTCTTTTTGCGATCATGCTTGATGCTTACACTTTCTTACCTTATGAACAAAAAATGCCCCAAACAAAAACAGGGGTCAAAAATCATAACAGAACCTTAAAAATGATTTTCAAATGAAGCATGAGAACCTGTTTCCACAAACAGAAAAATGCGGTCCTAAAAGAATGGCCACGTATACAAAGTTAGCAAACAAAGAGTCTGATGAATATTGCTAATTCCCAGGAAGAAAAAAAAAAAAAAAAAGGCAAGTCAATCATCATGACTTTGCATTTCCACTCAGGAGAACAAGAAGAAAATAATTCTTTATCTTTAAAACAGACTTCCATTTTCTCCCCACATTGAAAGCTGGGAACTCGCTTTACAGGAAGGTTTCATCTTCTGTTTATAGAAGGCACAGGAATCAAGGAACTGGAATTTTAAGAGAGACTCCGCATGTTGAAAGATTGACACCGTAAGACTTCACAGCACCACAGTCATCTGTGATTTCTTTTTCACATCATTACGTGTTCAGCTCTACACCTTGTTTTGAGTAAAGGACAGGACCAAATGCCACTTTTCAAGCCATCATGGCAAGGGATTTATTTCCTGAAACCAACAGTCAACAAAACCTATCTTTATTGCCTCTTCAGAAATAGTCTTAGAAATATAAATACTGTATTTATCTAGAGTATCAAAATACTAAGTGATCGTACCCATCACAAGGGAGAAAAGAGATGAAGAACAGTTACTCTTGTGCTCTAGAGAGACTTGAGATCTTCCTATTTTGTCACCTGAGAAATCTCTCTGACATGTATTCCCCCCGCAGAAGAGAATGAAATGCCACAGAAGCTCCTATCTAGGTCACGCTGTTTTTCTTACTGAGACAATGGAAACTTTTTAAAAGGAATTCTGTACTTCAAGAAGCTTAATTAAAGTACAAAAATGCATTGTCATGGGTACTGAACTGCATATACACGTCTGAAATCTCCAAATAATTAAAACTCGTTCTTTTATGGTAACATTGTAGTCATCAAAAACCTGAATTACTGTGCTCATTAAGTTCCGAATAACTACCACATAAAAATCAGCTAACTATTAAAACGTAAGTAAATCAAAATAGAAATAGTAAAACTGAGAAAGGTACAAAGAAGAGTGACAAAGATACTGAACGAGCTTTGTATACAGAAAGACTAAATAAACTCTGACTTTCCATCTTAGAAAAGGAAAGCTGAAGAAGGATAGGTATCAAAGACTGCAAGTAGAAAAAGGAACATGGTACAGCCATTTCGTACCTGTTTCCAGGTATTTTTATTGTTTAGTCCTTAGTTCTTGTGATGTCAGAGATGGTGAAAATACAATACATTTTGCTGTTATTTTTAAATGCAGCATATAGTTACTGTGTGAAACTCATTGCCACAGGATATTGAGTATGTGAAAAGCTTACACAAGCTGAGTAACAAATTCATGGAAGGAAAGCCACTAAAGACTGGTAAATACAAGGGTATCACAGGTCACTAGAAAGCAGTGAATATATCAGGAATGTACCTTCACACGCCCGTCCACTTCTTGTGTTCTTCTCTAGGAATCTGCTTTTGGCTACTACTGGAGACAGAAGATCAGACCAAGACAGATCCAAATCTACTTCCCTGGGAGGTACTAAGCCCCAGATGGAAGACGGCACAAGTCGGATTAGGACACTTTCCTCCCACCTTGCAAAACCCAGCCTGCAGAGATGTGGGGCAGATTCCTTCCCATGTGCTCAGACCCTTTCCCAGGCTGCACCAGCAGCAGGTGACCATCAGGACTTGTTAACACCTAAATGTTGGTGACAACTTTTGTCCCAGAAACGTCTCTTCTGAAGACTGGCCACGCTAGCACTAATATATTAAAGACATTCAGCTCAGAACAGAACTGCTGAAAGATAGATAATGATCTTTATCTTCTGCAAGGTTTATATAAAGTAATTTAAACCAAAAAAAAAAAAAGTGTCAGTTTAAAAATTAATGACCAGTAATAACATCCCCTGAAATAGGATGCTAAGCTAAGAACTGTATTATTGCAAAATAGGATGACTCAGGAGTTGACAAAGTGATTCTACATACTTTTTGGATTGTCTTGCTACTTGCAACATCATAAAAGGCAGCTTAACTTTTTTTTTCCTCCTTATAACAAGGGGGCAAAAAATTGGCCTGACTCTTCGACAAGTACAAATCAGTCATATCACTTTACTCCTCCTATTAATTTAACCTATCAATCATCTTCATTTTCACTCAACTTTTTTCACCTATTTTCTATATTAAAAAAGGGAATCGCCTTCACAGAAATAATTATTCGATAATGATCTACCAGCCACTTTTCACAAATTTATCGAAGCATCTTGTAATAAAAACAGAGCTGAATGTTTTAACCACAACCCCAAAGTGATATAATCAGCAAATCTGAACTGTGAAAGAAGTTATAGAGCTACATTAAGAAACAGATGGAGTGAGCATAAAACAATCACAGATAAGCCAGCATAAAGGAACTTAACTTTAAATTAATCAAGGTTGAGATGCTCCAGGCAGCCATGGGGAGTCATACACATTAAAATTAACAGGAGACGCATGTATATCACAGCCTGCTGCTTATATCTCAGCCCATTTCTGTACAGAACACCACGTGGAATTGTAGGTCTCTGTTAACCATATTCCCTTGCTTCACAAGTGTTTTTGCAGTACGATCAAGGAAAATGTATCTAGGAGAACAATTTTTTGAGTTTTTTAAGCCTATCTAAAAAAATCTAGATACCTGTTAACTTCAATGAGAATTAGAAAGTCTTATGGGGATTTAAAACTCCCACATTAAATTGTAAAAAAATGTCAGAATGAGCCTCAAATGTATGCAGTCATAACACTTGTAACTAAGCATGATGAAAACAAGCAAAGAGCCAGCAAATATTCAGTTATAAAACTGACTATCATACTGCCAAAAGCTGTCACTTGGTTTCAGAAGCAGACTTGATCTAAATTCAGATTTTCTGCAGTGATCAATATTCTATTGGCAACTTAACAGTAGCTCCTTGGCGTAGGAATCTAAAGACACACATAAAGAGTCAACTCCCAAACAAAAACTGCTTCAGAACCTTAGTATAGTGCAAAACTCAATCGTAATATTTAATGCCAAGCAAACAACTAAGTCCAGCACTATCTCACACCTTTTGATCTCAAAATCAGACAAACAAGTACATCCAAAGCAGATTACTTATTCTACAATTTGGTAGCATAAAAGCGAAATTACAGGTTTGTATCTTCTTGTGGTGACTTTTTTTTTATTTATTTCATTGCTGGATGATACACGGAAAGGAAAAATCTCCTGTTGTCAGAATCTATTTCATCACCTGAGAAACACACCTTGTTCTCAGATACACACAGTACCTGGAACCGATCGTGATCCGGGCTAAGCTGTAAAAATAAAAGCGAATTCAAAGTCTGTATTTCAAAAGAAAACAATACAAATGGTTATAAGCAAGGAAATTAATGCAGGCAGAAACAATTTAATGTATGTATTGCATGTAGTTTTTGTTAATTACTTTTTAAGTACTTAAGCACAGTAGTAGCTAAAGAGAATTTGAAAGAGAGATTACATAAAAACGTTTCCAAGTGGGTATTTCACGCTGAGCCACAGTCTGCCATAGTAGTGCTGATTAATCAGGAAAGCCTTGCCTTCTCTTTCAAGGCCCTTAATGGCCACCTTAATCTCATTCCCACCCTCTCTTTTCAAGCATCAACAGGGTAGATTCCTGCCTACATTCTGTCCCGCCAGTTGATGGCGGCCACCACTTAAAAAGTCATCTTTAAAAAGTCATCTTGATGCACTTTCTCATGTCTGAAAGAAGCTTTACATTAAGATTCCACAGTGCTACTCCACTGACACCTTTTAGTCGTGACATCTACAACCTCCCAAAAACCTCATGAGCTGGCAAAAGTAAGACTCTTGGCAACCTGAAACCACTCTGACTGTTATCTCTCTGTCTCCATTTTCTGTCTTGGATCCACTGGAACCTCAGGGCACAGGTTCCTGTAATGGTTTTAATCCAATTAAAGCATGAATGGAAGGAGAGAGGAGCAAGTCCTTGCCTTTTCCCCTAACGTGACTTAGCTGTAATGCAAAGTCATACCCTAGGACTGTCAGCTCTTTGAATTACAGACTTGGTTCATGCTGCGTTGATATACTGTCTGGCACAATGAAGTCCTGGTCCATCAAGAGCTAATATAAAAGGAGAAATACTACCAGTAACAACAACAGTAACGATGCTGTACTGTAGCAGCCATTAACCTAATCCAGCAGCTGCAAAATGACAGTGGTTCCACTGCGAACTAATATACCAGCCCCGAAAGCAAATGCCCATGGGCTTCCAGCGATTGCCTTGTAATTCACTGTAGCTGCCACTTCAGTGCTACAACTCCCCTCCACAGGAAAGCACTTCAGAGGGACGCAGGCACTTGCAGCCCCCCAGCACGGCGACGCGTGGCTTTATCCTCGTGGTGCTGGCCCGAAAGAGAGACAGGTCACAGCTCTGGGAAGCGAGCAGATGACACAGGGAGGTATGCTCAGAAAACCTTATTCAGGTCCTTTGAAAGGGATGGGAACTCAGTGGTGCTTGAAAAAAACCCAAGGATGGGCAAACTGAACACCTTTGCAACAAGTTCCTCTTCCCGAAGGCCCTTTTTTTTTGGGTGGAAAACATCAGAAATACTCCCGAGTCTCGTCAGTCCAAAGTACTCTCCCACGTTTGGTCTTTAGGGCACCATCACATAGTTGAAGAACTGTTTCTGGAATTTACGGTTTGATTTGATAAGGCCATCTACCAATTAAGTGCACACACACACACACACACAAACTCAAGCTGAGTGCTTTTCAAACGCCAGACACCCCACAGGACTCTCGACAGCTCTCACCTCCGCGACACCTTACGGCGTTTACAAAGAGCAAACGAAAGGACTCTGGTTTACTTCTGCCTAATTAAAACGTTTTAAAAGAATTTAATTACAATATGCCAAACTACACAAATGTAAAGATCTTTCCTACAGAGAATTAGTGATGAATTGAATGATTTTTTTAATTTTTTTTTTTTTAATCAAACTGTTGGCAAGCGGTGTGGGTTTCCTGTTTGTAAACAACCATACGAATGCTAAACATATTTATTCACAACTTGACACGAAGTACAGCTCTGTAATTAATCATTTCCCTATCTAATTCAGACAAATAAAACCCCAAACTTGTACCCCTCTCTTATTATGAAATAGTCAGTTACACATGAATGAATAATTATCTGAATTATCAACTATCTACAGATGTGCGTCTCTTTTCAGTCCAGACAATGGCATACCCCTGATGCATGCTGGTAATCTCGCACACATTCACTGATTCTTTGTTTTAAGTGAGAAAATCTCCTTACATATTAAATAAGCTCAATCATGGGCTATTAAAACTATTGTTTCCAGTTATCTATTAATTGCAGGCTTCCCTATCTATATTCATTGCTAAGATGCCAGCCCTCTTATTAATTGAAAAATGCCTGCATGAGTGGGTAAAATGTTAAAGGCCACGGGTTAAGATTAATTCTGTAAAAATAAGGTAACTCTTAAACTGTGAAAAGTTGTCATTGGTATTAACTGCTTGAAATCCTGTCTTATTTTGAAAATATAAAGGCTGAGTTTCAGATATAAAAAAAATATTCATTAGAGCTTATTTAATTTCACAGGCTCAAATAATTTGCAAGAATAGTTTCCTTTCCATATAAGCAGATGTTTAGATCTGAAAGACTGTATGATTACACTTCCTGTAAAGCCTTATTTTCATCTTCTGAAAATAAAACAATTAGGAGTCAATACGAAGACAGAATAAACTATGTTGCTTATGTTAAAAGATTAAATTCTTTGTAGGAATGTTGTATTAATCCAAAATAGACCAGAAATGTAATCTGCTGCTTGAATACGGTTTTGAATGTAATGGCAGCATTTGTACGCTTTTTTCCTCCACTTAAATGGGAAAAGTAAATTTACAAGATCTTTACAAGCTCATTACATTCAAACAGAATAAAAGTAATATGCAGGCATATTGCACAAGTGACATCTTTGACAGACAAAAAACTTCTGCTGGTGAAAAAAACACCAAACACCAAAACAAAAAACCACAACACAAAAAGATGTGCCGAGTCCTAGACTAGAACAGCACCATGCCACTCCTTTCTAAATGCTCTTTTTCATTATAGTTAACCCTTGAATTAACAAAACACCAATTTCTTACAGACTTAATACAACATTGCTCCAGAAGTCTAGTACAGGAACTTAAAAAGCAACAACATTGTTTAGATACCCGTAAGTCATCTACAGTATTGCAAACTGGCTTTCCTTGGTGTGACGGAAAGAGGAGTGGGAAAGAAGGGGAAACAATTTAACTTTATAATCCATGCAGTCGACTGAATGATTCTTGAATAACAACAGATAATAAATAATACATTCATTATCAAAGTTTCACTTTGTCGTTTGTCTTCAGTGTCTGCAGCTGACAGATATGGTCATTTATAATCCTTTGCCAGTTGCAGACTGGCAAACTCTTTTGAATTAGTCCCTTCACTTGAGCCTATGAATTTAATTCTTTCCACAAACAACTGGGCAACGTTTCAAAACTTTGCTTCAAGACACCCAAAAAGTCCTATATTGTACCCAACAGAAAAAACAACAGGCTATTACCTGGTGTTTGTTGGAATGTTGATTCTCTTCAGAATTACACACAACCTGGATTAAAAATTTAAGAAGTATCAAAAGTAAAGTATCAAGAAAATCTCTTTGCTCTACAAACTTCGGAACAGTTCCAATTTTGATCCAAATTAGAAGCATATCAAAATCTCCCAAGGACTTTCATTGAGTCCAAAAAAAATTTCTTTGTTTTTAAATCTGTTCCACTGCCTATAATTCCTTCTCACCATAAACGCCTGAAAGAGTGAAAATTGTTGTTCATATCAATGAAGAAAAATACTCTCCTTTTTGGAGTTGCAAACTCTCTTCTTTGTTCCAAACCCAAGAGCGAAACACTATTGAAATTGCATAAAAAAGAATATATACTTTAAAAAAATTTCTACAAATTAAAGCCATGGTAAATGGAACAGTGATTACTGTATCACTCCTTTCATTTGAGATTATTCTGATCATATGGAATTAGATAGATTGTTCACAAAATCCTCTATGAGCACATGATCAAAGCTATCTCAGAAATGCGATGATTACCAATCGCGACTCCAGGCAACGCATTGCTGCAGACAAAATTGATGCAAATCAGAAATGAGAAGCACTGGAAAAGTGTGATAGATCCTTGTTGAAACAACCAGTACATTTCTCTCAGAAATACTCAAATACTTTGCAGTCTCCATTTCTTGATTTTTCAACTAGCCGGATGACAAACCCCAAATATTTGATTAACAATATATCAAGAGGCTTTGGAGTTCAGAATTAAAGAATGAACTGTGTCAGCAAGTTATGGCTACTCATGCATTGTAATTAAAATACACAAGCATTTGTAAAGGTTCCTTTGCAAGAGATTATCAGAATAGTAACTTGATGTGGAAGAAAAAGCATTGTCATGGATTAAGAACAAGACAGGTTGGATTCAGAAAGCAAAATGCAGAACGAAAGGGTCAGTGTTCATTTTGGCAGGTATCTAGCAGTGAATGTCTCAAGGTTTCTTTTGAAATACGTACAAGTTCCCTAGAAAGGTGAGGAGTCATACAGCCAGTGGGCCAAAGAAAGCAAATTAACTGGACAGAGTAGACGAAAATCAGAAGGAACAATAATACAGCAATATTGAAATGATCCAATTTACCAGTTCCTGCACTTCTTCACCCGTGCATGTATTCCTCTGCTCAAGTAGAGCACTAAGATTATTCTACATGTTAGTCTTTTGTTCATCCTGTCAAAAACCCAGCACCTGCTCAAAGTCCAAATAAGGATGTCTGGATAACAAAGCACCTAAATACATGTGCAAAATTCTTCATTTTTCTTTATGTTTTCAAATAGCCAATGACGCAGAGATTACGAAAAAATCTCATGCAAAACTGTTTTGCAGTGGATTCAAATGTAAAGAGGTGTGGTATTCACAGGGCAACAAGCACAGCTACACTTGTTTTTCATTAATCCTCACGCAATGCATAGATTTACTTCTTCACATAAAGAGAACATTCTTTTACAGTCACCACTATCAGAAGCACAGAGAATAGATAAAACAATTTTTAAAAAGTCATTGCTATTGAAATTATATTCTCAGTTCGATATTTACAAAGATATTTAATCACTCCAAGCATATGGATTTTATCGTTAAAAAGCCAATACGAAGTTTTAGTAAATTAAAAATATATTTCTGGAAATATGAATAAGATTTTTTTTTATTTTTGGTTTGTAACTGCCTTTTATGGAGTTTCTTTAACCTTTCTCTTTTAGGTGGTCATCTGTTAAAGGTTACTGTCAGAGATACAATGGCTAGCAGAGATGACAATTCTGATCCAAATTGGTAATGCTTTGGCTCACCTCCTGTGTTTGCTGATTCCGTATTCTTTTCCTTGAAGGACAGGCTACTTGGGGTAGAGAAAGCTCACTGTATTGGTGTTTCAAAGGCAGCTTATTCAGCATCGTTCTTTAGCACAAATTGCCAAGACAAGACCCAAGGATGTGACATATCACGGTCACAAGGATGTCTGGATTCTTAGTCTAAACAGTTATGCCTCAAACTGGTCATTGTTTTTTGCACTTATTTACAATGAGCACTCATTCAATGTCATCATTTCAGTTATCTTCTGGCCTGGACTTCAAGTTCCCATAAAATTTCCCTTCCTGCAAAACAACTGCGGTCCAGTTACCTGCTAGGTTTTGATTACCAGGACCTCAGCAAATCCAGTATCACTGATTTCCTCTTATGGCTGCAGCTGTGATGATGACTTCTTGAAAACACCAGAACTGGCAGAAAATGCTGAAGCAGTTCTACACTGAGAGCTTGCTGCTTTCCCTTTGGTACAAGATTCACGCCTGAGTTACAAAGCTACTTTTGAAATAATTTTTTACTCTTCAGGCTTTGAAATCAAAGCCCACCAAGCCCTTGCAAGTCCGTATCTGTCCAAACTCTTCTACCATATCCAACACTGTGGATTTGCAACCGTCCTTTACGTCCCACATTTATGATTTGACGAATGGATTTCACAAACCCATCTAACGGCAGAGCTGTGAATGTTCCCAGTTAATAAAGGTTCACGTGAAGAAGGCACCAAAATTCTTTCAAACATTTTACAGCTGAACAACTAAGAACCCACGTGTTGTTAACTCACTAAATCAGGCAACTGCCTTGGTCAGGACCTACATTTAGCTACAGCCACGAGTTGCAGCATGGGCAGGACAAACTCTTTTAAAACGCAGAATTCTGCAACAGTTCTTCTGCTTATATATTGCTGAATACGGATGCCACCAGGATGTTTGGATTCTCAGTTCACCTACTGGTTATTTTCAGGCCTTCACTTGTATGGCACGCATTTGTAAGGGTTCCTCTAAAAGCCCGTTGGTCCATCCATATGTCAAAAAATAAGCATGGATACAGTTGAACACTACACACAACTGCAAATGTTAAACCCTCAAAAAAACAAGAACCATTTTATTGATTTCTGGATAGCTCTTTTGGTTTTCCAATTATGAAAAGGCTACAGGTAGCAGTTTCCTTCAGTATAACGTGATGCTGAAGTTGTCGCCTGTTTCTCATTAATTTTTCATTTCTACAAGAAAAAGTCTTTTCTGGGAGCACTCAGTGGCAGTACAGGTCTGTTTCATTCACTTTTCAACACCAGACACGTATTTATTCCTAAGTTTTCAATTTCATTGCATAGCTTGCTATGCAACTTGCACACATCAACCACAGCAGCAGACAGCTTTTCACCAAAAACTCGTAGCTTGACATATACCTTGTCTTGCCTTAGGCTTAAATTGATTAATTCATCTTTCACTTGTGGTAAAGTCTTCCATTTAAAATGTTTTAGTAGGAGGAGGCAGATTTTACAAACTGAACCAGAAAGAGGACTTCCAGCATCTTTGTCACACTTTCAAACTTGCTATCATCCACAGCTGCTAAGGAAGCCTTTAACTCAATTTTGCTATTGCTATCTACACAAGTTTATTGTTTGGAGATACTTCTTCCTGTGCAAAATACAAGGACTACAAAGCAATGGCTGTTTTTGTCGTTTCTTCGCTTAGAGTTGAGTTTAGCTCTCACGTTCTTAGATTTTTGGCAAGAAAATGGGGTCGGAGAAAGCAACCAGAAGAGTTACTCAGAATCTCAAAAATTCACTTGACTTAAACTCAATCCATTACACTACTGAATGGAAAATTACACAATAACTTTTGATAGAAAATATCTAATACTTTAGAAGGTAACAACATACTACAATTGGAAGCACAAACTCTGAAAGTTCAAATGCGAAAAGGAATCACAAGCATAAAAACAGATTAACTATGGAAAAGCTTACAGGTGTATGCGCAGTATCTGCCTAAACCAACGCAGTACATATACCCAGACTGAGACTTTCTTCTAAAGAGAGACATGCGCTCATTCAGTCACAGGAATTTGAACTCAAGGCAGGAATTTTAGTCAAGAGTTTGCAGGAAGTCAGACTAAATAGTATTAAAGGTCTTTCCTAATCTTCAAATCTGTCTCAAGGAGCACATATAGATTTGGCTTTGTACAACCTCCATGTACCTTAACATATCGAGCATATTATAGATATAAATTTGTTTTTTAACCTAGAGTAAAAGGCTAGCTTTTACTTGGATTTCCCCAGCATAACTCGTTATGGGTGTAGAACCAGCAGATGCAAGCACTCATTTTGGTGAGGCTGTACCAGATGAGCAGTTGACCCACAGTTTTTGAAACGAGTTTGTCTCATTAAAGTACTGCAGGTATACAAGGAAACCGAGTTTAATAAAAAAAACCAAACTGAACTGGAATGGCAGATACTCAACATGATAAAAAAGGAATACGTTCCCTAATACCAAAAACAATAACTGAAAGAGATTCTCAAGCAAGCAAAGTAAATCAAAGCTAGCGTTTCCCTGGATATACATTCAAAGTCATAGAAACAGGAACAACTAGGGCATCTTCTGCAATAGTGATGCTGACAGTGCATCGAGAAGGAAACGGAAGAGGCTACAGTAATTTCAGGGTTCATTAGAAACACAGAGGGTGGGGAAGAAATCAGCGTTTGCCAAATAGAAAAAGGGCAAAATCACTATAGGAAAGAAGCTTTAATTTCAAGCTTCTAAAGTGAGTATTATGAATAATGTGAAGTTAAAAAAAAAATTCCCAAGTGTTTGTGTCGGTACGCTCTAGAAATGCAGACACTAAGTTACATAAGTACAAGCTTCTGCAAAACATAAAGGCAACACCCTAAAAGTGATACCGCAGTGATCCTCTCCCCTGCAAGCCTTGAGCATCCTGCCTTGCTCTCCCTAGACATTCCTAGTGGGTGAATACCTGTTGACTGGAGCGCACAGCACGTGCTTCCTGGGGTGAGACAAGGAGAAAATGAGCCATGTAGCGTCTACACGCCATTCCAAAACCTTGCCTGGTGCTTCCCAGAATCCAAAGAGAATCTTCCATTGACTTAAATAAGGACTAGACGTGAGCAAAGGCTAGCCCACTTTTCAGCAGTATAACTATGCCTCACAGCAAAAGACATCCCTTCAAATTCTTCTGCTGGCCTTCAATAGTCCCAGAAGGCTGCAGACATTGTCCCATAGGTGGCACCTACTATAAAGGAACACACATTTTCAACGCTCATCTTTGCAAAATGTAGTAGTTTAGAAGTCAAGAGTAATTTAAGGTACTGAAAGAGAGTGACATAGCATCATCCTAATGAACACTAAAAGCAGCAGCAACCTATAGACACAACAACCAGATGACTGATAGTCAGTATATCCATCAGCTGCCCCCTTGACAACTCCCTGTGATAGCAGGACATGGGATGAGAGCAGGAGAGTTCAACCTAGAAAATAAACTAAGTATATACAGAAAGCTATGCTGAAAGGAGCAAACAGTTGAAGAAAAAATCCCAAATATTTTGTTCATGTTTTGTAACCCTAAAAAGATAAAGACAAGCTGATTTTCATCTGACATTACCCCTTTAATAGCACAGACTGTGGTAAAGATGCAAAATATTCCTCATGTGGTAAACGTTGTACAAACAACATAAGCGCAGTGCATTTTGGAGGTTGCTGGAAACACCTGTTTCCAGTTTACACTGCTCATCGCTGTTCCAGGTGACACTGGGCTCTGGCTTGCAGCTGAAGGGCAGAAATTGCAAACAGCAGCAGTATTACCACCTTGATTTTCACTTGTATTTGAGACACAGAAGGCCACTTCGAGACCTTTTCATACACAAAGCAAGTCTGACTAGCAGGAAATAACATGCTACAGCATGCTATTCTGCAAAGAATTGTAGAGAACACCACTGCTGAACACCGAAGACAAGGAAAGTTATGTCCCTTGACAGGGAAAGGAGACACAAGCATGTACCTACCACGTGCCTGAACAGGGAATGGGGCTGCAGAACGAAGGATGTTTAATGGCAGCCACCGTACCTCATTTCAAAAGGAAAACAAAGTTAGAAGCACCGCTACGTGGCCTGTTCTCTAACCACGCAGCTGTACACACCTTACCTTCACATTTATAAAACTGTATTTACCCTGATGTTAATGGGCTTTACAGCCTGAATAAGTGAATAAAAGCAACCTGAGCAGTGGAAATTTAAAACTATTATTAATCCTGTAGATTAATAATATTAGCGACTGTTCACCTAGCACAACATATGATAGACAGGGTAGCTACTAAACTATTCAAACCATGTATTTTAGAAGCCTGTATGATCCTTCCGCCCTCCCCCTCCTCAAATATTTATTTTCTAATAGCAATAACGAGCTCAGCATTCAAGGCAGACTTTGAAGATTAATGACCAGTGGAGGTTAATGGTCCTCAGCTATTCCTCGAGCCATCAACTCCTCCCAGCCAGTCATTAATCCCCAAGAAATGCCTTAATGCTTCACTTATTACTGCTTAAGCATCAGGCTTGTAAATTTTCAGGGCATTAAATCTCAAAAAGTAACCTTTTTCTCTTCATAGGCCATTATTTCAACAAAGCAGACAGATGAGATGAAATGAAAATGACTTCATTCTGTAGGGATTCTCCTCAGCTTTACAAAACAAAAGCATTTATTTGTGTTTATTTGCATTTATTTGTTTTGGACACTAATAAACAACATCTCCTTTCTCGTCAATTCAGTAAATTTCCTGGCAAAATGCTGATATCAAACCTTCTTCAGCCAGCATGTCAGCAGGAGAAAAAAAATCATAATGGGAACAATTTTTATTCGTTTCTTTCTGCTGCAGGACAAACAACAGCATGGAGGAACTACTGGTACTCCACGCTTCTGCTGAATATGTCATGTGATGCCTATATAAATACATACACGTGCACTGGCCGCCCCAACTCAGCACCAGTGACGTGTGGAGCAGGAGCCCACACTAGAGGATGCGGCATTGCACAGCTCAAGGCCACGCAATCTGGTTTCTAACAACGGGTCTGCCACTGACTGTTGGGTAACCTTGGGAAAGTCTTGCCACCTCCAGAGGCCTTTTTCTTTTCACACTGTTCAGACCAGAGGAAAGGAAGAGCTCTACTGTATGATGCTGACTACGAGACCTTGATTTCAGCCCACGTTTCTACCCAGTACTGCCACGTAAACAATTACAACAAATCTCTTCCCAGGGCCCATTAAACTCAATATTTACATGGAAGTACTGCTGTACACTGAAGTGCTGCAACATGTAAAAATTACCTTTCCTCCAAACTATTTATTAGTCTTTTGGAAAGCTGAGGTACGTGGTAAAGTACGTACTTAATTGTCTCTGGATGCCAACAAAATAAACCAGCAAAAAAGGCAAAAAATAAAGCCTTTATTCAAATAGTGACATCATCAATCAAATTTAGTCTCTATCCATTCAGAAGGTCAATTATCCAAATGTGTCTAATTTAGACTGTACCTGATCTAGGCAGTCCATCAGTCATTTAAAGGGCAGCCTTTCTTTGCCTTTTTCTTTCCCTTTCTCTTATTTTTTCAAATGGACACCAAGTTTTACATTCTTTTCCTATTGTCATAGCCTGGCTAATAAGATGTGTTTTACAAAGCATTCACAACTTGAATTCCCTGACGTTCAAAAGGAAAAGAAAAATTCTTTGTAGGGTTCAGTGTCCGCAGATATGACAAACAAAGGAAGTTTTCATTATTTCTCCATCATTTTCTTTGAGGAAAACACCACAACAGATTCAGAAAAATGTTGACATTACATTTAGAAAAAGACTAGACATAATATCAGACTATTATCATACTCATTTATATTGGCAGTCAACTAGCATTAGTTGTGAAGGCAACAGGGCTAGCTGTCAAACATGCGCAAATTGACAAGCTATTAGAATGCCAACTGGATGTATTCAATTAGAAAATTTACTCCAGCACTGAAAAAGCTTGCTTTTAAGATAAGGTAGAAATGCGGTATGTGTTGACCGGGAAAAATGATAGAAAATTAATAAGCATAGACAGAAATTTATCTCCTCTTTTCTGCAATAAGAGCTACAAACAAAGAGATTAACTCCAAAATATTAACTCTAAAAAAGGTACTATCCAAAATGAGTCAAAGGAAAACCGCATGGGCAAGTCTATGCCACGGTTCTGCCCCAGAGCCTGACAAGTTCTGTGACCTTTGAAGTAGGGTTTGATATGTTAAAGCTGTAAACTAACTGAGGTAGGTGCTTAATAGGAGCTTAATTTAGGAGACTGGGTGCCTTAAGGCTGTACAAAGAGCAGATGCAACAGTTGTAGTACTCAATGTCAGAACTTATCTCCTATTTTATTAAGAAAGAATGCTTTAGGACAATGTAACCTTGTAGTAGAAGCTTATCTCTCAAAACAAGGGGCCCAGGATTACTGAGGAATGCAGAGACTAGTCGAAGCTAACACTTTTGATGCCCCAGCAAGAATAAAGAAGTAGAGAAAAGGCCTGCAGTTAACCCAGAAAGTCACAACGATGAAGAGGAGTGGAGGAAGTAAACGCCCACCAGATGTCTCTGAAGACCACCGAGAGACAGAGACTCTAATGCCCATGTGGGAGTGGGCAGTAACCTGTAATAATGAGTTAATGAATAGGTAATCATTTCTTGGAAAACTAGTGAACATGCATACATAGCATGTATTTAAACTGTACATCTCAATCAGTCGGGGCACACATTAGGTGGACCAATCTCCTGTGCACCCGGCGCTGCAATAAGGAATACCCGCTTCATAGTCACCGAGGCTATTGAGTCTTAACTTCAGCATTTCACTGCATCACCTTCTAGAAACCACTTTGGGATCCCGAACTTGGGACCCTTCAGCCTTTGACGCTGACTTTTCCCCGAAGTATTGAATAAATTTGGTTCTCTATTTCAAGCAGAGCTGGGGAGGGTTTAACAGCTCTGAAGACAAAACAACGTAAGACCCACAACCCAGATCCATAACACCACTTAACCCCCTCCCAGACACATTTTGGCATTAAATCACACCATGCCCATTTCCTTACTAATATTTCAGGGTAATACTGATTTCCCCCACGAGTGAGGTGTGGAACTGTGGAGCTGTACACGGTCACCACTTCCTACCAGGAAGGGGAATAAAGCTCCGTATTCGGAAGTGCCAGTGCAAAGCAGAGTGCAGGGGCTGAAACGGGAATCGGAAAAGGAGGAATAAAAAGATGTTAGGAATACAGGTTCCCATATGGGAAAGGATGAATACACAGAGGAAGAGGGAGGAACTGTAGAGGTAATTCCTGTAAAAGTTTGGCCTTACTGAGAGAACACATTTGAAGCCAGATTCCGTTACCAGATGCAAATCTGGAATTACGCCACAGCCTCTAAAACCAGCACTTACCACCTGCCACCTTCTGTACATGCAACAGGATCACTAATCAAAAAAATACCTACGAGAAGTTCCAGTTACTCTCTTGACAGGCCGTCAAATACCTTTCCTTTTTCAGCCTACTTCTTTGTAAAGTTTTCCAGAGAGATGGCTTCCATTTTATTTCAGATATTAAGCGCCTTTTGTCAGGATTTTGCAAAGAGAAATGCAGACTGGGTAAGTGAAGAACCTACTCAGCAGACTCCTCGCCTGCATTAGGAAGGGCACATACCAAGCTAATTTCAGGATCAAAGTCCTACACTATAGCTCTTGCTGTTAGGAATTTTTATTTTTTTTTTTTATGATATTCACTGCTCTTTGTTTTTTAAAAATGTTTAGTTCCAGTTTTACTGAGATTAAATAACTCTACTCCCTCCCTCATGTTTACACCTTTTATACGCTTCAAAATGCTCAGCATGTCCCTCTTCCCAGGGAGTATAATTTTTTAACACTTCCCTATAACCCTTTCACCCCCTGCCTCCACTATTTTTCATGCTCCCTTTGATTTATTCAGACACAGAAGTTTTACGGAGGGAGAAAATGAAGGCATTTATGCCAGGTCCAATTTATCAAAACCTACATGGGAATGATTTCAAAGGGTAGGAAATAAAAGTTTTCCCTAATCACATATTTACAAAATGCAATCAAAATTCACCACCTCCTTTAAAAAATATTAACAAGGAAAAAAAAAAAAAAGAGTGAACACTTTTACTGTACCTCAGGGTAGGAAAGGTACGGATAGAGCTTAAAAAACTCTGGACTGAAGAATAGCAGCAAGATAAGGCAACTTTACTTGAAACTGTTATGATAAAAATGTGTTTGGAGCACGCATGGAAAACTGGTATGTGTGATACAAAAAAAAGAGAGTAAAATTAATAGGAAATGATGTGAGAACCTCTAAAGGTTTCACTACTGCGAGCTTGGAGTGACAACATCTCTTATGGGTGCCAGAGATATGAATGTCCTACGTGGATTTCCCCCCATGAGTGACAACAATCATGAAGATACAGCATCCGCACCATCACGTTTTATTTCATGCCACTTATTCGGTTTCTGCTTTTTGATGTTGGCCTTTTGAGAAAATCAGTTTCTATAGAAACAATTCTGTCACCAATGCAGCATGTGAAAAGTTGTGTTAGTGAAAAGTTAGTTTACGTACTATTTTGAAATCAGAAGGGGGGGTTGGGTAAAAAACAAACAAGCAAAACAAACTGTACTGAAATGTCTGTTATATCTGTGTCTGCACCAACTACCTTTACCCAGTGGAGAGTCAGTGCTTCACTGTACTGTATCCAAAGGAGAAACCGCTTCCCTTCAGTCTGCAGGCAGTCAGTTGCTGAGGAAGAACAGGATCTCAAAAATTTCCAACTCCAGTAGAATCTGCACCTCTCAGGCACACTCCCAAAGGAAGGATTCTGTCTTAGCATCCCACCTTATGCAAGAGAGAAGTCCTGCATTCAACAAGTTATCTACCCTTAATCCTAAGTCTCGAGATCGACCCTCTCTCATCTATTCCTGCTGGCTTTTCTGATCTCAATGGAATGACTACAATTGTTCTTGAAAGGTATGAGGCACCTCCTTTTATTCTCCTGTTAAGATTTTCCAAGAAGTGCTGCTACAGAGTTGTTGTGACCATAGGAACCCTGTTGTGCTACCAAGGTGGCTGGAGCCCCAGTTTTCACCAAGGCAGCAAAGCAGTTTTAGTAACTTCTTGGTGGCCCTACTTTATTGTCCCTGCCACAGTCTGTTTCCTTCTGGAAAACTGAAGCTTTAAAAGCACTCTTAAATCACAGTTAAAAATACTATTTGGAAAATAAAACCAAAGAGAAATCTACACTTTATGAAAACAAATCCCACATTCCCAAACTATCACAAAGCCAACACGCAATATTTGGCTTCAAAGTGCATAGAGTTATGTGAACACCGGTTAAGACTCTGTATACATGCATGTACATAACTGCGTATGTGCATCACCTTGAAGAAAGTCAGTTTAGTTCACTCTGCACAAACAAGAACTGAGCAGGTATTAAGGACCCAATCTGATTTTAGTTAGATTAATACAAAACAGCACTAACACTCCAGTACCAGAAGATTTATAACTAACAGAAATATCTCACTGAGAGAAGAATCAGACCTTGACTGCTCATGGAAATAAATCTTTTCCTATGACAGTTTTGAAATTTCATCTATAACTCTGAAAACAGAAATTTGAAAATTATTCTCAGTTAAATCCATAGAAACACTGACCTTCAGTATCTATAACACTCAAAGAAAAGACACTTCCACTTCTGATTGACAGATCCATTGCAAATACAGTCTCAGCGGCTCCAGAGCCAAGAAATGCAAGCTGACTGTCCATAACTCGCTCATTCTAACTCATTCAAGCAGTTTTTCCTCCGTCAAGAGAATTGCACGATTCAAGATTCAGGCCTACAGGTAACAAGCAATCAGGAAACCACTCCCATGTATGAAGTGATCTTAAACATCAGAGTGACAAAATAAAGCACACGTTCCTATAATATTACAAATCATAGGGAAATGCATGCCTCCGATTCAAATTTCAAATTATCCTTTGTATTGACTACTTAGAGAATCCATAAGCAGTTTAGGTGAAATACAAATTCTGAAAAAGCCCATTATAGTTTAAAATGAACTCCAAGCTGCAAATCAGACAAACCCCAATACAGTACTATGCAAGTCTGGTTGTCATAAGATAAACTTATTATATTCATTCCGGAGAACTGTCCCATATAGAAACTGTACTTGATATCTTCACGTTGAAATATTTAGTTGAAAACAAACATTGTGTTTGATCACTTCCGAGCTTCTGGCCCACTACCATGAAGCAACAGGCACGTAGCCTCAGCTGCAAACACTGCTTTGACATCAGGTCTTTTCTAACTCTGTAGGAGCCGAGCTGGGACCAGCAGCTCCACTGCCAGGAATGAAAAGAGTTTTCTACCATAAGAACTCCTCCCTGGAGAGGCTTTCCTTGGATTTTCCCATTTTGAGGTTCCAGAACTGACTACGACAAACTAAGAGCAACCTTTCCCAGCACAAATCCCATTTCTTTGATACGCCAGCCCCTACGCAGACAATGTAGTGCTAACATAAATGAAAACCAAACCATGCAAATGTCACAGCCCCCGTCCTGCACTCCTCAGAGCAACCTCCAAACCAACCCAAAACAGAAAAATACATCCTTATGGGCTAAGGATTAAGAAAGAAGCACACGATACCATTTACTTCAGTGAAGGTACTGAAAAACACTTGAAGAACTGCTGTAAAACCTTTCCAGAATTGGGAAACGTTGTTACAGCTTTAAGTCCTTTTGCCTCAAAGCCTTCAAGACCCTTTGCTATCTGAAACAGTAGATAACGCCTCAGCGCATTACTAAGTTAAAACCGAGCTGAGGGCTGAAAAGCTCTTGGAATATACGAGCAAGATCAGAGCAGGTAAGCTCAATAAACTGTGTAGTCACTGTTTAGGGGCTTGAGGAGCATCACTTCCACAGCATGTTGGAAGTAATTTTCTCTGGTGACATGCTATGTTTTGTCTTAGTGAACATTTAACCTCTAGATTTGGACAGCACACATTTGGCACAGGCACATTTCTTTAGGGAACACCAGAGTGGTTACTTCAAGTGACAGTTTTCTAATTATTCTGTCAAGCATCAATCTGTGAAGTTCCCAGTTCCTCAGCACCCTGACTGACAGGGCAATCAGTGCTTTACTTAAAGCCTCTAGAGCTGTTCTGTCCTGACAAATGCTTTTTAAAAAAACCCACCCAACCAACCCCTCCTCCCCAGTGTTCAAAGAGAGCGGAATATTTGACTTCCAAAACAACTCCCCACTTTCTGCAAATACAGTTCCTCAAAGCAACAAAAAAATTGCATTAGTACATATAATGCAGCTGGCAAAAGAAGAACAGACCAAACCAGTATTTTCTTTTATATTACAGTATTTCATTTCAGGCATTTTATTGTGGAGCAAATCAGCTGATAAAGGTACATCAAAACCAGAGAAGGAATCACTAAGAAGTTTTCCTTCTCTTCTATTAAGGGAGGAAAAAAAAAAACCACCCTCACAGCACTTCTAGCTGAGTTCCCCTTATTTCTGATGAATATAATTTTCCTCTGTTGAGGGTGGTATTGTGACTTCTCTTGGGGTCTTACAGCACACTGACACTAAGAAGTGTGAAAATGAGACTTTGTGAGTGATAAACAATTAGCCCTGTACCAAGTTCAGGGAATAACACAAGCTATTTAGTAGTCATGACCACGATTTCCTAAATAACACGAAAGTACTTCATGCTCTTTATCTACTGTGTAATTAAATTCAACACCAGGGCTAAGATTTTGACCAACAAGTTGGCACTACAATTAGACAAGGTTTGATTTATATGCCAAGATGCTGCACCTGAGAATTCAAGAGTGGAGTTGCTTTTCTTGGCTTGCTGGGACAATCTCGTATTGATGTTGTTCAATTCAATACAAAGAGAAGACCTCCCACCGTACAGAACAGCAGCATCAATACCCGTATGCCACTAATACTAGTTTCTATTGCGGTCAAATTTGTGTTAAAGTTGCTCCTTTGGTTTTAAAACATAAACTACGAATAATGCAGGTTTGCTGACTAGCTCTTGATCGTGAGCACTACCGAGTGCTCTATGGTAAAACACACTGATTGAACTCAGCAAGACTAACCATTAAATGAAATATCGTCAGGTGTCAAACGAAGGGTGGAAAAGTACAGCACATTTGATCGCTAATCAGAGTGACTGCAGAAAATCTCCCTCTAAATTTAATGCTTAATTCTATTTTTTCTGAGGACATTAAATATGTAAATATATTCACACACACAAAATTCATTTTTTTCTTGGATCAGAGTCAAAACTCCCAGTACACAGACTACCTGTGATTTATGAAATGAAGAAAGGAAGCCTGTTCTAATCAGAGCTCAAACCCAGTCATAGGCCAGCAACGGCTGTGTAATTTTGTTCTTCTGGCTGAGCAGCTTAATACTAAATGATTTTTATACATATAACATTACCCTCATCAACAATATCAAATGATTAATTGTTCTTAATGGACCAGATTCCTTTTGGAGAAGATTATGCTGCACAATGTATGTTGCTGCACAACGTGGTTTTACTGAATTCAACAGGAGCACTTGAAGACGGAAGCATTGCACTGTGCAAGAAAGAACGCAAGACTCTGGTGTGAACAAGGGACCAGCGGTAGGTGTGAAGGACCGAACCTTATCTAGACCAGCACTGTCTTCCAGGAACTACTCATCTCACCTAGTAATGATCCAGCTCAGACGGCCAATCTGTTTCGGTTTTTACAGGTTTAGTCTTCTGCCAATGTAGCTCCTTGAGCTCGTTCACTGCGGTGTCGGGTGAGTGTGGGTGCACATGGAGAGAAGGAGGGTGCAAGCATGGAAGTACCAACTTTGACACGCCCGGACTGCCACAGACCCGATTCCTTGACAGAAGGGAACGCCAGAGCTGACCGCTGAGACTACAAGTGGAGGAAGGAAGTTCTTTGATAAAAAGCCTCAAACTGCAGTGGTCAGTAAGGGGAAATCTGTCCCACTGGCAGGGGAGGAGGCTGAACTCATCTGCTTTTCTTGCTGAAGTGCAACAGACTTTTAGCATTATGAAGGGAGTTACGTGAACGTTGCTGAAATGTAGGCACCATCTTTGCTTAAATTGCCTTTATTTTATCTTTTCAGTTCAATTACTTCCATAGTTTGCAAGACAAAGTGCAAACCAAAATGTATTTGAGATTCTTTAAGTAATACACACAAAATCCCCAAACCAACTGTACAGGGCCCCACGAAAGTTTTGATTAAAGGCAAATCCTTCACAATTCAGAGAGCACATAGTCAATCAGGGGTTGAAGAGGAAAACCTCCAGGGAGCAGCAGGAACTAAACAATTCTGATAAGATTTCTGTAACTTTCCAGCAAATAGTAATTTGTTCTTTTATATTTCTTCAATGAGAAGTCAAGCATTGCAGTCCCAAACCTTTAAATCAAATGATTTGCTGGGCATCAGGCATTCAACTTTCACCACGTACTACAAAATATTGACTCTGCATGTTCATTCATTTCTACCCAATAATTGATTCTTCCTTTTTTTTTTTTTGCCAGTGACAGGCCTGTAACAGTATTCTGGGAGGGTGACAATCAAGATTTAGTTAAGAAAAAAGAGATCCTCAGCATTTTCAAGTTTTAATCTTGTCTACATCACATAAGCATGTATGTAATCTATTTTCTTAATGAGATGCTTTTACTCTTTTGCCCTCTTATCACTATTACTTCCAAATCTACCATGCACAAGAGCCATCCATAGTTTACAGGAAGGCTTCTGCTTTAATCACAACGCTGGGATTGCTCTGTCAAAGAGCTTTACGTTAACTTTTGCTCAACGACCTTCAGCTGGAGCCTGTCTGTAAATACAGCTCAATCCGGCCGAGCTGGCACAACGGAGATTTCATCCCCTTTCCTGGTAAAGTGAACACTGGCTTACGTGGTCAGCCCAAACGTCATCCACTCCGACATGCAATTTCATAGCACTGGTGGCAGGATTGCTGTGCCGCTTTGCCCGGAGGGACCTCAGAGGTTCTTGGTGGGAGGAAGGCAATGCTCTGCCATCACAACTGCAGCCGGCTGCTCCTCTGCGTTCAGCACTTGCCAGCAGCACCAGACGCTCCTCCTCCTCCCCCAGGCTCGCAGGGAACACACATCTGGTGCTCTGCAGCTCTTTTGGTTGCTCAGGCTTAGCCTTTGATAATTAGAAATGGTTTCCAAGGTACAGCAACACCCACCACCGCATACAAAAAAGGCTGTGCAAACGTCCACACAACTTGTGTAAGAGCAGCAATCACACATACACACGCAGATACTCACACACGCACATTGCCATTTACACTTCACTGTAGCAAACTAAATGTATAAAATTAAGAAAAAAAATAAATCTAGTTCTCTTTCCCTGCTACTTGTTTGAAGAGTAAAATATACATATAAATAATAATGACTAGAAAAAGATATTTTTAAGCCATAGCAGAACATTCAAGGTAAAAATGGTGTTGTACAGTCAGTGATTTTTTTTTTTTCATTCATTAGGAATATCTGAAATACCACCTGCTCCACTCTGTGGAACAGAAGAAATTATACAGCAATTTGCAACAAGTAAGGCTACCTTATTCTTGATCAACTCCTTTAATTGCTTGAAACAAAATTTAAATTTTTTGCTTTTTTTTCCTGCTGAAAACCTCTGAATAATTTTGGAAATTTCAGCAAAATCTATTTGGTCAGACATTATCGACCTGTCTTTCCACACAAAGGCCCTCATTTTCTTTTAGCTGGAATTTTCAAAGCAATTTGGCTCAAATTGGTTGAGTATTTTTCCATTAAAAAAAAAAAATCTCGATTAAAACCTACGTTTTCAGCTTTTTTCATTCAGTTGGTCCTCTTCCCTTGAAGAAATGTGTGGTCTTTCACCAACCCAAAGAAAAATCAACAGTTTCCATTAAAAAAAAAAAATCTCAGAGTTTCACTTAAAACCCTTCAGTTAAAGTGACAGTTTCTGTTATCATCGAGGTATTACCATTGCAAAAAAATAGTTTACTATTTCTATTCTGCTTTGCAACAGAGACATAGGGAAATGTTTGGGAACTGGGACCCACTTTTCTCTTGACAAGCAGAGCCTATACAGGACCCGAGCTTTGTAACCTATGCCAAAAGGCAGCAGTAGCCCAGCTTGTAGCTTCCAGCCCCCCGGCTCCCTGCTGCCTTCTCCCATACTTGGGAATTCTGCACCAGAGGGAACTCCCCTGTAATTCAGTGAGAAGCACCAGAATGAGGTACATAACCTTATCCAGCTAATTTGCAAGCACACTTTACCCAATTAAAAAAAAAGAACATACAATTTTCTTCATAGATTTGTAGGAATGAATCAATCCTTGTTGGTAGAAGGCCGAATTATTCATTTCACTTTTCACTAGACTTTCGGTCCACATTTTATAAAGGAATCCATACCATCATTTTAATAATGGGAAGGGAATGAGTTTATTAAGTACAGGTATTTAAGATTACTTTCCCCTCCAGTGCTTTAGAAGGTACCCACATACCAAATGAAAGCTGGATTCTGTTGAATAAAGAGGACAGAGAAGTACCATCCTCCAAATTGTTACAAAAAGAGGGGAACTAAGGGGGAGCAAAAATTTCCTGCTTTCTATTCACCAGAGGTAAGGCAGAATCTGCTAGGGTGTTTGGGAGTACAAAACAAACAAAAGCCGATTTTTAGGATGGAGAGAAAAGTTTAAAAAACAAACAAACAAAACCTCCAGGGAAACTATTTCCCTCCCCAAAGGTATTAGCTAGAACCCTAAAGAAAATTCAAAAAGTTAATTAAGCTCAGGGCTACACATTTAATTCAAACTGAAGTCACTGAAAGATCAAGTGACCAAGATGTGTCCACTTTGCCTGATAAACAACACATAATAACGTGGTTTTTCTCAAGGATAGCTCAAAGCGTATGAAGATAATAGTGTGATAATCACAAAATCCAATACATTCGCAGAGACAGCCCCCAAGTTTTGCCCCGTTTTTGACTGATGCGGTTATTTCTGCGGACCACGTCCTTTACAGCCTCATGCTGCTTTACACAGACTCTATGCACCGCCGTTCCCCGCTCACAGTCAGTAACACAAATACTGGAGCCATCTAAATCAGCTGAACTCCTGTGCAACTGGAGGAACCGTGGTCAGACGCCCACAGAGACTGTTTGGAATATTCCTCCACCCCCCAGACTACATACATAAAAGAATCGGGCACTGGGAGAAGGAATAACTCGTGTTTTCTGCAGATTGCTATCAAAAGTATGAGCACTAAAAGAGATAAGCTCCCCACTTTTCTCACTCCTCTAAAGAAAACGCCTGATTTTAGAGACTGCCAAAATATTGAGTTTTAGAGACTGCCAAAATATTGAAAGGTACAATACAGATAACATCTTTTGAGAAATAGGACTAATTTTCATCTTCCTGTAAGAGGATAGTTTTTCTATCAGAAGATGAAACTAAACCTCTAGCAGCAAGAGGAAGAACTACTCATTTGTGGTAGTTGTGGACTTGATTTGCCAAGTACTTAAAGACACGACAAGCTTTAAAAGTGAATAGGCTCATTTATTTCAGCTTTACCCATCCACTCAGAATAATAGATAATAAAATATTAAAACTTGAAACAGGTTTGAATATCTTGTTGAATTGGAGCATGAATAATGAAGTTGTGAAATAATTCAGTCCCACCTGAAACAAAACAGAAATTCAAGGGAAAGAAATAGCTTTTCCCTCTTTCATTAAGCCATATTTCAAATAATTTTTCTTTTCCAAAGCTTTTTCATCACTCTGTGCTCAGCTATGCAGACGAGTGGACGAACACAGGCCAACGAATATTCTTCTTATTCAAATATAAATTAAATACATTCCTCTGACTGGGAAGGCAGAGTGTATCCTGCTCCAAAACCAAAGTCTACATACTGTAGAAAAATACATTCCCTTCCTCAACTCTAACAAAAAAGGAAAGGAAAAAAAAAAAAAAAAAGAGGCATTCACAGTGGAATACAGAAAATGTCAGAGGATACACTGCACCTCAAAATCCCTTTTCCATAGAAACGGGTGGATGGTCTAACAGATCTTTTTCTTAAAAAGATACCAATGAATTTAAAAGCTACTTATTTGCCTGACCTGCGTATTATGCTTGCTCACATCACTGCACCAATCATTTCAGGTGGCATATGGATTAATAATAATAGGTTAGAACAAGATCGCCTATCATAATCTATTCCCTATATTAGGATGAAAACCAGATGCAAATATATTAGGAAGCAAACCAGTGTCACTGCAGAGACAAGTGCAACATCTGTACTTTTTTTATGCACTTCTCTTCCCCAATAACCACGTCACTGAAACTGACACTGCAGTTTTTCAGCTTAGAGACAAAAAGCCCATTTTAATAAACTGTTTCAAATACCTCTTTTTTTTTTAAAGTATAGACGTATCTTTACAATAAAAGTCTTAGCAAGATCAGGCCCTTTATGCTTCTGTCTTTAAAAAATAACTTTACGATGGGAAAATGCTCATTAATTTTGCCATGTTTCAGCATTTCTTTCCCCCGAAATTAAGTCTTATTCTTCAACTAACCTATGCTCTCTCTACCTGTGCTCCATTTATCAAGGATGCTTCCGAAATTGTAAGTAAAACCAGCTGATACTCATTTCACTGTCAGAAGAAGAGCGTGTCTTACCCAGTACAAATGGCTAGAAGCACCTACTTGAAATACACAGTTCATCATCTAGGCCTGTTTCTATCAGGAACAGATGGAGGTAAGGTGGTTAAATTTCTTCATTTTGATGGAAAGAACAAACACTTTCCTAGACAGCCATAACACCTCAAACCACTTAAAAATAATGAGTATTAAAATGCAAGAAGAGTTTAAGTAAGGACACCTACAGCTTTTTTTTTTTTAATATATTATTTCCTACATATATTATCCAATGATTTGTCTTTCATTCTCCTGTAAGTTTGCTAGATAGATGATCTATAAATAGATTCATAATAAATTACTCATCTCGCCAAGATGAATTACCAAATTGAGATTCCTAAAACATCTTCTCTTTTCATCCTCACTAATTGCGAAATGAGTCACATAAATTTTCAAAATTTCATCAATTTGTAAAGTACAGTAAAGGATTAAACACTTTTCTGATGTATTATGCATGGCATTTCCTTTTACTAGGCAATACTAAGACGCAAACATAACTGCACGTCGTATGGCACATGGTGGATATGACATCGGGCAGTAGAGGTGATGCTGGCAAGGTTTTCATGATGGACATTCACTGCCTGTATCCGTCACCCTTAACTTCAGGCCCCAGTTTGGAGCTAGAGGAGTAATACTACACTACGACATTACGTGTGTGATCCCGTACTCATTACCATGGACGTCTCTTAAACATTTCCCACCGCAGGCTCAGCCATACTGCCTCATCAGTGGGTATCTCAGAAAAGTCCAGATTCTCCAGTCCCAAGCACTAATGAACAAAGAACCCAATAAAAAATTCCACTACCACTCTGATCATTAATTAAATGTACCTCCAAACAAACAGGAAAATACAGCAAGCCTTGACCACACAGCAGCCAGCTCAAGAGGATGAGGCAGATTGTCTGCCGAGGAAATGCCTGCTCCTCTGTCCCTACTTTAGAAGGGATCCCACTACAGAGAGGGCAACTGGCACACCAACATTTCAAATTCCATCCAAACCTGACAGCTCAATTTTTATTGTGGTTCTTCCACAAATTTTTCAGCGTTTACCTTTTAAGGAAACATTTGTGATTTTCCCTTACTCCACCACAAAGGAGATGATTACAAAATCTCTGCAAGTTTTCCTCTTGCTTAGGAAGTCTATTTTCATATCCAGTTTTTAGAGCTGGCTCTAATGAATCTTAAAATGCCAAAAGGCATTCAAGCTGTCAGTGCCTATAAATAATGGCAGATTCATGTTAAACTATATTTACATATCAATTACTTAGGACTCAATACTACATATGCTCTTGAAAAATACATTACTCTTGATTATAAATCAAGACAATTCAATTATGCATTTTAAATGCATAATTGTCCTCACATTTTCATAAATATTGGCAATATGCTATCAGTCTCTACAAATGCTTCAATGAAATGAAAGAATGCCTTTTCAATACTGTAAGTGCTCTAAAAGAGGACTAGCCATTTCACATTAAGTCTCGCAAAACTGCAAGGACACATCAGAACAAATCCTTGTTAAAGTTCTATTAGTCTATATTTTCTCACCAATGCAACACTAATAAAAGTGTGGGGAAACTCCTAAATTACTCCTATAGAATTATAGTTCTACAAAAGAACTATGAGCTGCTCCAATATCCTTGGTTAAAGGCAAAGCATTTGCACAAACTTCTGAGGCAGAAAATAAAATATGCCTTTGTCAACTTTTTCCAGCTTTACAAGACGTTTCTATGCTCTAATTGGTCTTTTCTACCTCTACAAACTGTCATCCTATGATAGTAATCTTAAACTTCTACAAGTTTCAAAAGCCAAGGCATTATTGCCCATATCAAACTACTCATCACAGCTTTAAGTTAGGGCCGTTCTCCGAAAGAGGAAAAGAAACCTCCAGTCCATCCATTGGCCCCAAAGCAGGATCAACTCTTCCTGAAACAGCCTGGATAAATTTTTGTTTAGCTAGTTCTTAAAAACTTGCAATACTGGATAGCCTATAAGTTCCCAAAACAAACTGCTGCAGGACTCAATCAGTTTTTCTGCTGGACGATTTTCAGAACAGCTAACCTAAATTCCTTTGCTGCATTTAAACTTTACTACTTCTTGCCTTACCGTGGCAGACACTGACCTGCAACTCTGGGCAGATTACCCAGGTTAACTGAAGGTCTCCTTCAGTTTTTTGTGTCTGGTTCTTCTTTCAGCCCTTGAGTCTTTTGTGTATGTTAAATAAGAGAAAAGGATGGTCTCTCCCTAGGTGCTTATACACCCCCAAGGCAAAAGGGGTTTTCTACATGCTATTAGGAGATAGTATCAAGACGACATAGTAAGATCCGGCTTCCAAAAATATGTGGTATACTTCAATGATTGATTAGACATCCTCTTACACAAATTTCAAAATTGCAACACAAAACCAACAGGTTTACGGATTATGACTTTAAAAAAAAAATACTGCACTTCTACAAAAACAATGCTGAGTACAAAACTGCCAGTAGGACAGGGCTATGCAATAAGCAGTAAAGGAACAGTGATAACTATCATCATTTCCGTAGCACTCATTTTTTTTAATGGACTATATAATTTTTGATCAGTGTTGAGAGTGGTCATCTATGGCAGATGAGTATCGTCACCCACAGTCCACACAGAGAGGGGAAAAAGAGCAGTCAAAGCCTGAACTTTCAAAAAGATCCACTAAATTCCCTGCCACCAGTTTCAGATACCCAGCTGGAGCTATAAAGGGCTATGCAGAGGTGTGTGCACTGGACTTAAGTAAGCACTCATGGAACACTATAACACACAGATATTTTTCACTACAATAACTTTTCAGCTACAGTTTTTAGAGAACTCAAAACAGCATATGATGCTTCACCCTCTTGTGTGAATCAGAAAACCACACAAGGCATAAAGACTTTTCATGCTGTGTAAAGAAGAGCTGGGTAATGAAGTGTGTAAAGGATGCATGATATTTGAATGAGAAAGCAAAAAGATTTCTAATGACTATGTAAGAATAGGGTTTCTCTGCATTACCTGAAATGACATGCAATCTGACAATTCAAACAAATCCAATGCTAACACTCTAATACATGTCCATAACTGAATGCTATTTACATTTCATTTTTTTCTACACACACGGACTGACATAAGCTGCATGTGTGATAGAGAAGGTTATCTGATCCTACCGATCTATGGTTTCGTGTCACTGTAACACTGAGAAATCCACCACTGACAATTAGTCAGTTAAATGCAGAAAACGTATGACAAACTATTCACAACCAGCCTATGCTCTAACTAGGATAAGGCTCACTACCACAGCAAGTGTGGCCACTTTAATTTTTGCATTTTTAAAACCTTCACACACTTTTTATTTATGACTTTTAAAGCTTAATAGTCCCCTTTCCACTCTCCAAAGCACCCTCGTCTCACTTGATACAAAACTTCCAGGACTAACAGCATTAATAACCATTCTCATCAATGGGCAAAGGCAGCTCTAGAAGAAAATCAGACGAGTTGGTTCTTTGTTTCTGGATGTTGCCTTGGATGTTCAAGCTGCAGCTCTTCCTCTTAGTCAAGACAGACTTGATAGCCTTGACTGATTGGCATGACTAATACTGCAACAGACATTCTGCAGATCACGTTAAACAGCTGTGCAAACTGCCTGCACTCACAACTTGGCTGCCGCCACTATTTTTATTTTTATTTGATGCGATTATAATGTCTCAGTGCCCAATCCTGGATCAGGAATGCTATGTGACAACATTCCCCTCTTCTTCTTCCACTCGCTTTTCTCCCAGACTGTTTGAAACGTTGCCTCAGTGGGCAGGATGCAGGGAATAATTGGTTGGGAACAGAATAGGCACCTGGCAACTCTGAAAAAGCTCATCTGCCAAAACCCCTTTCTGGCTCAGGCTTGTAACCCAACAGTCAAACACTAGGCACTGACTCACCAAATAAGACAGATTTTTGCACAATTTCCAGGACAAAACCCTCAGCTATGTAGTCAAGCCTAGTTAGAAACCAGACTCAAAAGAGCCCTTCCCCCTAAAACTGGGAGCAAGTCCTTGCTTAAAATTGCAGAGTGAGAGCAAACAGCCCAATAACTCAGCGATACAGTTACCACACTCCAAACTGCCTGAATGTTTGCAGACCTTCTGAATTGTCTTAACTGAACTAGCTCATCCAATTCTGAATTAATTCACCCAAAATAAAGACCAAATAAATTATACAAGGCAACCTTATTTTTATTTCTGAAATCTGAGAAAGAAATACCCGAAATCTTTCCTCTTAGCATAATGTTATCCCTTCTGTTGCCACATAATGGACTGCAATTTTAAGAAAACTAATACCAAAAATCCCTCAAGCCAAAAGGATAAACCGGCGATAAAAATGTCTTAAATAATAAGGATGGATAAACTGTATTACTTTCACACCAAGCACAGCTGGAAAATAAGTGAATTGCAAATTTATGATTTAATGATACCGTCTTTCAGAATTCTGTTCCCTCTCTCAGATGCCGGAGAAATAAAAGTCCCAAGGCTGCTGCTTCACACGCAACTTAATGGCAAGACACATCAGTGCCATTATTTTTCCCATCACCGAGGTGGGCAGAGAGATGCATCTGACATAAGCAAACAGGCAAAGTAAAGTGACAGGAATAAGAATGCCTACTCCATATTAATAAAACAATAATTTGAATTTGGACTAAAGAAAAGCTGAAGCAAAAAAAAAAAACCAAACAAATTAAGTTTTGTGTGTTTGATATTAATTATTCCCTGGATATGAGTTAACAGATGTCAATATGGAACATTTCTTCCGGAGAGATGTTTGTCAATCTGCCAATAGTATTTTGCTTATATGACAAGCAAAAACTTGTTAACATCAATTGATTTGATAAGTCTTTAGTTGTACCATCAATGACAGGCTTCAAAAAAGGTTGTCAAAGTAGCTTTAGGGGGAAATGGAGAACAAGAACAACAAACTGTTTTAGCCTTTAACTGCCTGTATTTCAGTGTTACTTTCTGCTAGGAGTTAATATTAAGTTCAGGACTAGAGCCGGTCAATGGTAAAACAAACCTGCTTACAGCTCAGTTTGCTTTACTCATATTTCTGTATTTTAGCTCCTGTGAGGGAGACAAAACAATGAGGGAAAAGGATGGTGTGTAGCCAAAAGCCTGAGGAAAGACTATGTAGTCCTACATCTGGGTCACATCTCAAGTACACGTACCATTTATGTCAGCATTAATGGGCAATTCTCCTACACCAGTAACGTATACAATATTATTTTTGTACTATCAAGACAGCGTGGGAGAAAAAGGTAGAAGATGCGACTTGCTTCAGGTTGTAGGTAAGATGCTTCTGGCCTTGGCCTAATTGTAGTCACGAAATACATCTCACCAAGAGCCTTGTTATTATGGGCTCTCATGCTCACTAGGGTCTTCAAAAACATGATTTAGCTAACCTGACATCTGAAACCTGATGTTGTCTCTCTCTGCAACGTGCATAAAGAAGCTGAGAGAAAAACCTGCAGGAACTTAGGAGTATCAGATATGTGGGACGACTCCAGGCCAAAGCAGAGGACAGAGACAGCAACCAGGCTTCAGCGCTCCAGACAGCAGATTTATTGACAAGATTGTTTTTTTCAGCTTTAGCCTTTCAAAAATCTTGTTGAATCCTACAAACAGTCATCAAATAGTAAATACAACAGTCCAGGTGTTCAACACGAATAAAAACGAGCACCTGTTGAGCTTGGTAAGGATGTGAGAGTACTCAAGGATGAGGACTTCAGTGGGGATGGCTGAAACAGCACTTCATACATGCAGGGGAGAGCCAGGCATCACTCAGAACCTCTGAAATACCGAAGGAAACAACCTCTTCTACTTGACTGTGGGACAAAGAGGAACAATGAAGCAGCTTGAACACCCAGAATTGAGCCATCTTCCCCTTTGCTGTTACTACCTGAGAAGAGGGAAGATGGTTTATGTTCTGCCAAAGCAGACGCAGGGTGCAAACTCATAGAAACAAGACAGGCAGGAAGGAGGGGTGGAGGGGGGGAGGGAAGAGTCTGGAATTTAGATAGTGAAAAAGAACGGAATTCAGAACCATTGCAATGACCTGTCTGACCTAGGAAGTATTGGATATGGCAGACTGCAAACAAGACCAGCGGAGTATAAAAGGGTCACTAACTCCAGAGACAGCATTTCCACCCAAAAGCCAGTGGGTAACCTTTTGCAACAAAAAAACCTC
>VYZM01012925.1:10929-36043 GCA_013398915.1 Dromas ardeola | reverse complement strand
ATTTAGCATAGTGATAATCATCAGCTAAGTTGTATCTAAGACTTTAGTGCACCTGCTTCTCCGGCACTAATACAAGTTTCAGAACTAAATTACATCTCAACCAAACCTTGATCATCATACGAAGCATGCACTGCACAACTCAAACATGCACGAACAAATCTTTGTGTAATGTCCTAAGAACAGCTAAAACTCACACAAACAAAGACAAGCATTAACAGTGTCTACTAGCATCAGACAAGGAAGGAAACGATCATGTTTTCTAGCACGAATCTCAAGTCCTATCCCGCCTCCCTTTTGCCCCAGACAAGGTATGTTGCTTCTCTACTTCTCCAGGTCCGCGTTCCTTTAGGCATGTTAATGACTTGAAGCTTGTAAGATCATTAAGTAGGAGGAGGCAACCAGTTCTTTTCCTGTGGGTCTTTGGAAGAACATAAACCTAGACCTCTACAAACAAAAGGTCAGCACAACCTAGGTCTAAGGGAGTGCAAAAAGATCCAGGAAGAATGTTTTAAATATTGCAGATGACTCTCACTACCACAGTTGAGCCGTCAAAAATGTCCCTTAAAAACATGCGAGAGTTACAACTGCAAAAAGCTTACAATATGAAGTTGACCTGTGCTTATTTTGTACTGTAAGTTTTCTTCCTGATTTTGCCTTGAAATTTTGCTGCAAACAATATCCTCCTCTATTCGAAAAGTCACAACATTTTGTCACTTACTGTTGCACAGGGGTATACAATTACAGTGATGCAATTTTCGCAGGAAGGTGGTATTTAGAGGAGTTAATATCACAGACACAATGAACATGCGGAAAATGGCTGGAAGCACTGGACAAAAGGATATATAGCCAGGTTCACAAAAAGAAGCAAAATGTTGAAATTGTGACTTCAGCAGAGATGCTTAGGTACAGGAGATGGAAAAGATGATCAAAGCCCTTCGACAGATTTTTCATTAGTAAAAAAAAAAATAAATAATAAAATAAATCTACAGCAACTTAAGTTCTGGCTAAGCACAAAAGCATAACTCTGCGCTGGCAGGGATGGTCAGCTGGTGTTGCTCCAATGCCTACGCCTGATCAATATTCTCTCAGTAGATATTCTACTTCTGTCTGCAGAGGGGACCGATGACCTCAGCATGCCAACATGCATCTCTAGAAATAACTTCTGCTCAATACACACAGACTGATTTCTTCTCCTGTTGTTCAAAAAGAAAAGAGCAACTGTACCTCCATCTGCAAAAGGAAGTGTTAGAATGTACCAGGCTACGATTCCAGCCTGTGAATGTTAATTAAACACAGACTACTATCCTGCAGTGCAGAATCAGATATTTTAGAAATCTGAGCTTAAAAGAATACAAATCAGCCTTCAGTATTAGCTATTTGCTTAATTTACATTTTCCTTCTCACTCTACTGTGGCAGTACGCTGTTAGGAATAATATTTAAAGTATCTAAAGCTCCCCACAAATTCCACTTTAGGAGCCAGATATTCAAAGTTCAGGACCGCAATGTTCAGCATTACCACATCTGCATTTCTGTGCTGAACTGCCTCGAGAAAGCACCCACTCAAGACCAATCAAACCTGAGTGTAGATCAGGAACTGAAAACTCAGTCCAGTGGTTCACAGCAAAATCATTTTCCTCTTGGATCGCCTCTCATCCTCAATGTCCACACCACTATCGGTATTTTTCAGCATACTATTCATAGTCCTGGAACACCACTGTATTGCTGCATGGGGAAGCTTCTAGTCCCAAAACCAACTTTTTTACCTTTGGATCAGCAGTGAGCAGCTTGAATGCTTGATATACTTGTGCTTCTTTCACACCTCCACCGAGATCCAAGAAGTTGGCTGGTTTTCCGCCATTCAAGGATATTATATCACATGTTGCCATTGCAAGTCCAGCTCCGTTGACTGTAATTGTAAACACCAAGTGCTTATATTTCACATAAAAGTATATAAGATTTGTGAAAAGGCTTAAAAATCTGCACAACCACATAACATGGTTCATAACATTACATAAATATTTATTTCTAAATAGGTCAGTACCTATTCAAGGATATTCAGTGCAACAAATAATTCAAAATCTGGTGCATATACACCTACATTTAGATTTCTTTATGACTTTATCTATTTTAGGACTTAGATGTGCACCTTGCCTTAAGCATGTATGAGCACTGGAATGGTAACCGTGGAAATGCAAAGACTTCTGCTTAAAAAAAAAAAAAAATAAAAAAAAGAAGAGAGACAAAAACTGGGAATAGTGATCGCGATCGCATGATGAGACGTGAAGGACAGACTGACTCCTTAAGCTCCCCTTCCATCATTCTGATAGCAGTAGAATATGCTCTGTATTACTGTAAAACAGATGACTAAATTGCGGGGACAGGTATCAGATGCTCCTGAATCCGCCTTTGATTTTGTTTTTGCACCAGCCTAGAAACATTCCCATGGGCACGAACATCCTCTAAGTAAGGAAAAGTAGACGTGAATTATTTCTGCCCACTAAGTTGCTCCTGCTGGACTAAGACAGACTTCTGTCTCACCTGTAATTCAACAGCAATATCTAATACTAAGAAACAAACAAACAAATATACTGTAGTGTTGTCAATTATTTAGGGTTTGTCTGGTGGTTTTGTTTGTTTTTTTTAATCGGGATTAAAATCTGACTGTCACTTACTGAATCAACTGCAACACATTATCAGTATCTTCTAGATTTGTGGTTAGAGTACACATCAAAGCAATGTAAATACTGGACATTTTCTGAAACCAGTCATTTCACTAAGCTGAGATAAAATGACTAATTCAATTAGATTCATAACAAAATGTTGTACTGGGTAAAAGAATTTGTACAAAATGAAAATTATTTCGAGCATAGCTGACTGTTTTACTTATCTCTTCTAAACACAAGAGTAATTTCTGTTCTACAGAAACTTAAGGAAAATAAGAAACTGGTATTTTCCTTTTAACAACCAAACAGCTTCTTTAGCAGCTTTCCTTGAAAGGAACTGGAATTCAATATTCATTTGTAAGTGGGAATACCACGTTTTTACACACATGCTTTTGCAGTGCCTTATGAATGAAAATAAAAATGAAACACAGTCTCATTTTTGAAAATTAACAATCAAATTTTGAGGACTTTTCTTGTTTTGATTACTGGAAAGACCAATTGCAACAGCTTAAAAATTCAGAACGTAGAAACCCCACAGGCTTCTCCCTTCGCCTGACTTCTCTCTGACACCACACATGCCCTCCCTGTCTGCTGCTGTGGTCTTCATCACAGTCGCAACACAATTTTAGTTTCATTCCTGCAAGAACTTGTGGAAGGACAGACAACCTCAGCAAAACAGACTGAAATACTGTCAAGGGTGGATTGAATGTCAGAATGTAATCTACGTCTACACATTGAACAAGTATGAATTTGTCTTCAAATGTCTTTTGGATTTATTTGTTCTTACCAAAGCAAGCAATATTTCCATCCAGTCCTATATATTTTAAGTCATATTTGGCAGCTTCGTTTTCTATAGGCTCATTTTCAGACTTGTCATCCATGGCAAATATTTCTTTTTGCCTAAATTCTGCATTGTCATCAAAGTTTATCTTGGCATCAAAACAAACAACTGGAGAAAAAAAAATATAAAACAACATATAGGCATTTAGAGATTGCAGTTAGTCAGAGCTTCAGAAATATTACACCAACTACCACAGCAGGGAGGGGGAGAGGGTTGCTTAGGGACCGATGACACTTCCAACATACAATCAGCTGAAGTTCTAGCCTTTATTCCAGTAGAGAAGGGTAAGTTTTCCTCAAATCCTATATTGAGAAAAGGCACAGAAAGCGTCTCCATGCCACAGGGTCATGTGCCTTGGTCAAGGGATGATCTTCTATGTTTGCTTTAAATAAAGTGTCCATAATTTATGAAGGCAGGTTTTATGACGTGGACAGGTGGTCTGCAGTGATTTCATAAGAGAGTCTACTTTCGGTATTTTGAAAGTATGACAGACATGACAGGCAACAGGTTAGCAATCCAAAGCAATGTTTGGTAACATGCACTCATTTATAGTTGAGCAATAGTAAAATGCTTTCCTTCGCCATATTTTTAATTTATAATGTTGTTAGCTGTACACACATTATTTCCCTAAAGATCTAAATTAACTTTAAGCCAACGTATGTTAAAAATGGTCAAAAGATGAGTTTTAAATAAAGACAATTTTAAAAGTAAATACAAAACTTCTGTCAATATCAACATCCTCTATGGTTGTAATAACAAATTAAGAAGTAGCTAAACCTGACTATATTAAATAATAGATACCAAAGACTAGCTAGTAGACATAATATTCACAAGAAAACCCAAACAGTAAAAGAAATGCATGTAGAGTGAACTGGTTATTTGCCTATTTACATACTTACTATTCCTATGGGTTTGCACAGACAAACACCTCATTAGATTAAAAAGTTCTAAGAAAATGTAAGACTATATACTTATCATTTCACTATTTAAGTGATTTGATTTGTACTATATCTAGGTTATAATACTGACTGAATTATAGATTTAAGGGTCTTTAAATGCTGCATCCAGAAAAATCGACTAGTTTTTCTTTCTGCTGTGTTTTGATTCATATTGCCATCGAAACACAAACATGGTGTGTATGCACCTGCTCATGAGCATCGGACACGTCGTGTACGCATCGTACACAGAGGCCAACGAAATTTAAAAGACAATTTTTAGTCTTTGATATAGATACCCATCAATTAAAATAACTAATCACACAATCTTTTTTGGTGGACAATTACCTATTATTTTTTTTTAATATACAATTGCTTAACTTAGGAGAAATTGTCTAAACAAACAGCAAACAAAACATTTATACAAATGGAGAGTCCCAGTTGTAATTCTTGATTTGCATTGGGTTTTCTTGTTTTGGATTTCCGATGTTGCTGGGGTTTTTGTGTTTTTTTTTTCTAAATACATTTGATTTATAACCAACACCAGATAAAATTAAAACAAGATCAAATTTAGTTTCAGTGACTGCAGTTTCAGAAAACTATTCATGAGCGTTTGCGTATAATAATCTCTCTTGGAAGAGGCTAAATCTTGCCTGGTCAACCATCATGTGGGAATCTGCCAAAAGGAGAAATGTCTGAAGTTCATAGTATGCTTCTACTGTACTGGAGCTGCTTTAATTTTTTTTAACAATGAACTAAGACCTGTACCATTTTTCTTCTACAAGCTTTCAGTTCCTTAAATAGCTAAAACAACTCAAAACTCCAGTAAAGCTGCAGTTTCAGAGCGCTGTTTACCTTAGACATGATCAGCCTCAATGTCACATTAATAGAATCTCATTTCTACAGAACATTCATCTTTAACAAAGGCCGTGCTGTACAAAGTAGCAGGAAAAACACCTATTAATATTTATCAAACCATTTTCACCATCAAAAGCACATTGTTACATGCATGATAGATTATACAAATGAAATTTTCTTCTAAACAAATATCAAAGAAAGCTCCAACACTTATATTCATGGAGTATTTCTGTTGTTTTTGCTCGCAGTGTAGGATTTTTGTCATCTGCCAATTCAACAGCTTACACTGAGAGCAAACAAAACAAAAAACTCCAAAGAAATTGGCAGTTACAGGCTTCTGACCCAATAGTGTTAACAAAGAATTTGCTACAAAATTAAACAAAAGGAAGTACATACGACAATGTATTTTCTTATGCAAATTCACAGAAGTGAAAACCGCAAAACACAGCAAGAAATAAATCCATCTTAACCGTTACTTTGACAGGAGTAACAGTCTTCATACAGAGACTTATATTTTATCATTAGAAATAACTGCATTAAGCTACTCAAATGTTCTTCCATTTTTTTTATCTTTATTCTTCTTTAAGACATTACAGATGGAGAAGCTGCTAGCAAAAAAGAAATAAGCCCAGAAGACTTCTGTGCATGTCTGCTAGTAAGATGGCTTTCACAGCTTGAAACCCACGCTGTTTCTGCTCCTCAGCTTCCTGGATGAGAAACACATGGGGAAAAACCTCGGAGAAAACAGCATAAAAACCCCTACCATCCTTCAAATTAAGCCCTGCTCACTAAATATGCACAGCCATTCCAGAAAAGCGAAGTTGGCAACTTATCCAAATCAGTTCATTTTTTCCACAGTGCCACCTCATAGCACTCCAGCAAGGATGCAAACTTAGTACCACCATGGTTCTTTAGGACCTTCGAGGATCACCAGGTTTTGCTTCCTCTCATTACAAACTGTCCTCTCCTTCACTTGCCCCTGCTTGTCTACCAGTTTCCCCTCTGTGTCGGGACCCAGATGAGTACGTCCTCAGCACCTCAGTGATGCCTCTGCTCTCCTCACTTCCCTCTGAGTGTCTCTACACATGTCCACCGTGTCCACTCACTAATACCCAAGACATACTTAAAGGTCTTCCTTGCAGGATCACGTGGCTGAGATGATGTAGGTACTGAACTGGGGATTTTGTCCTTTGCTCTGCCAAAATAACACAACAGCAAAGTGTTTCTATATCAGTCATCTGAGCTAGTTTTGAACCAGCAAGAGTGAATACCAGAAACAGCCTAGTCCTGGCACAAAGAGCTCACCTCAAGCTCATTTCTCCGCCTGACAGAAGGCAATTGTCACAGATGTCCCAATTTCTGACTGAGCATAAGGACTACTGAGTACCTTCCATACTGCCTTGTAGCATTAAGGTATCTTGGTCAATTCTTCTACTAAAAAAAAAAAAACCAATTTCACGAGTTTTGAGGAAGGAAATTTTGTTTTTACAATATCAGTGGTCTCAAACCCACAAAATAAACCTACTGAGTACATCAGTCATAGCAGAGAAACATACCAATGAATTTGTTTTGAAGTGAACATCATAATCCACAGCAAAGTTCCGGCAGGTTTTGCTACACATATTTTAAAGGGCCCGTTCATCCTCAAAAGGTCAAAGTGTCATGTACTGCACACCGATCAAACTTGAAAAATCCAGACCATTCATTTTGCAAGGCCCTATTTCATTGTTCTGCTTTTACTTCACTATGCAACACAAAATGAAAATGTCCTTCTCACCTCATTCCCAACTGGTTTTAATGAGGCCAGTGGATAATTTTCCATTTCTAGTTAAAATACAGCCTACAATAGAACTACACTGATCAACAGCGAGGCTTTTTGTTTTTCTCCCCCAGCACACATTTCACAAATTGCCGAAGAACCAAAGGAGCCAGAGTTAGTTACTAAGAATTTGACTTACATTTATTAAGCTGAGTGAGGTTTACAATGCAGAAACTATTGATTCAATGCGTATGTTATTATGGTACTTCAAACGAGCTGGAAATCTGAGCACACAGCGCTGAGAAAGGTTCTCAAATAAAAAGAGTTGAAGCACTTGGTGGACACCATTCTCACGAGGTAAACTCTGGACAGAGAGCTAAAGGATTCTGGTGTCAAGGGCACCAAAAAAACCCAGCCAAGACGGAATTCAAAAAAGGTCTGCTCTCAAGGCAGAATTCTTACATTCAGGCTATAAATGAGTTCTTCCAGCTTAGTTTAACCTGAAACCAGTTCATTTTGTAAAAAAATTGGACATACATTTGATCATTATTGTCACTGTCTCTGAATTATCCTCATAGACTTTACTAGAAAAGAAATTGCTTTTCGTACTTCTTTAAAAATTGTCACTTTCCAATAGGGCATTTTCATGTCCCAGAGCCTATTAAGCTGCATTAGATAAACAGGGTGGGGCAGGATTTATTTTACGTCTTTTAGAGCTTTTCACAGTTCACTATTAGCAGAATTTTCCTTTTAAGCTGTGGACAATTCTGTGCCAAATGTTTTGCATTTGGTTTGTTAATAAAAAAAAAAGAGAAAAACAAGGTTGGACAACTGGAAGAGACTACATAGCTTCTAGCCACAATTCAGCTTTTGAATTCCTGACCAACTGAGCCAAAAATACGGATTTTTAGTGAAAAGCTTTTATTTTGCAAACTAGCTGTGGGAACATAAAAAGTATTTTAAAAAATGCTAATTCTTTCAGTTGGTACTGGCTCCAATGAGGAACTTATGTTCTTAACTGATATAGCAATGACCTATTTCCAAAAGTTTGCAGAACAGCAATTAAGCAGCCACATTCCTAATGTCTGTTAAAATGGGTAAAAGCTTTCTCTTCCCATTTTCTAATTTCCATTTTAATCGTAGGCATATCTTATAAAGTTGGTGAAAAGCTGGAATTGTCTTTCTTGACAAACATTGATAAAAAATACTCAAGAAACACCCATCAGCACTTCCCAATGTCAAAGACTTCCCTCAAATCACAAAACGATAGGCAGGGCCTCTGCTGGGAATCACCAGTTCTTGTGAACCGCAGCCTTTGACACTGAAGTCTCAGCTACCTCCCCCTCAGCTTCACAACTTCTCATCCTTATCCATTTAAATCAAAGACAAGAAATAAAAAAGGAGAGGGCATGAATACCGTAAAATATTGGCATCAGGAATGCAAGCATGGGTAAAATTGCACTGTCACCAAATTAAACAGCAAGGTGGTAACTGTGATCCACCTGGATGAGCCCCACTCTATTTCAATGCACCAAAGCCATCTTTAGTTCCTCTTCTCTTTGCCTTTGTCCAAGTTAATTGGACAAAAATGACAAATGCAAGGGAAGGTTTCAGCCGGAAACCCAACTACTAGAATGATGTGAAAGCTAACCCAGCTCCTTATTTTTACCCTGTATCTTCTTAGCACTGCATTCATGGTGGAAACAGATCAATTACCCTTTTTCCTCCCCAAGGATGTAGCTAAGTTCCAGTCAGTTCCAGCTGGACCTTCTCCCATGCTCTAGTAGGTTGCAGAGTCAGGCACTTTTAATTTTAACTTACCCATATGTTTAAAAACATAAAATAACAAGTTTCTTTCCACATAACCTCAGTAATTCTAGCAGCATTAACAAAAAACCCAAAAACAAAACCTACAAAAAAAACCAACTTTGAACACACAGCAGAAGAGCAGAAAGCGTTATTGTTTCTCACCAAGCATAACATGTAGAAGCCGCTATTTCCAGTATTTGGATGAAATAACAAAAAGGTACTGAAATGTAAAATCTGCCATGGGAATATTTATGAATGTTGCTTAAATCACATTACAAAATGAAATTAATGCAAAGCTGCTGCTACAGCCTTCTATGCAATTTAATTTATAGTTTGCATAAATAAAGAATTATAATGCATTCATTTTTTTCCTTCACTTTCTTACCTTGCCCTTCTGGAGTTTCACCAAAGGGATTCACTTCAACCTGAGTGGCATCAATTTTCAAGAAAAGATTATACAGCTTCTTAATTTGATCTGCCGCCTAAATTTGATCAAGCGATTTACAATTACCACACAGAAAAATAAAAGTTAATGTTTTCAAAGCAAAGGTAAACCATTATTGATTATTTTTAATGCATTAAATTGCACATTAGCTCTAGATAATTACTGCTTTTATTACTGTTTTCTTAATCATATTTATATAGTATCTAAAATAGCTATAATGCAACATTATGATACTGCGTAATATTTAGTAAATGTGCATTTAAAGACTACATGAACTGGAGATTTTCTACAAAATAAACAGCACGATAACTACGACAAGTTTAATTTGAAAAGTGACTAACATAATGACATATTCTCCGGTACACTGAGATCTAAGTTGCATTCACGTTAATCAGTCTAAATTCAGAAACCATAAAGCACTGTGCGCACATTAGTGACTTCAGAAAAAATATACATTTCTCCTTCCTACATCAGTCTGAAATGTTTTCTTGAAGAAATTATGTCAGAAGCATGCTTGTTTACTCTCTATAAGATACTGTTGCTTGTTCCTTATTGTTCCTCACCATTATCTCTGTGACTGGTTCTGTGGCCAGAAGCATTGTGAGTGACCACTAACTTCCAAGTCTTTTGCTCTTGTAACATTCTTCCATTAATAGAACAACTTAAAACAGCAGCAGCACGAACGTGCGTTAAAAAAATCCCTTTGGTTCATTACACCCTGACAAGCTATTAGCTGAAATAACTCTGCAGATGAGGAAGTGCACTAATAAAGAACCATTCAAATTTGTTCCTTCATTACTGATGAGTTAACTGAAGTACACAAGCCAAATATATTTGGGACCTCTCCTAATACGCAAAGTGAATGAGAATAAAACCCCAGAAGTCAGCTTTCTCCATCAATGCCATTCATAAGAAAGAAAACATTATGTCTGGAAAGACCCAAGCCAAATACTGCACTACATCAGGAAGAACATGGAGAGGGATGTTCCCGTCTCCCTCTACTCAGTGCTGGCAAGGCTGCACCTGGAGTGCTGTGTCCAGTTTAGGGACCGACACAACTAAGACTTTGTAGAGAGTTACAGTTTGGAAACAACATACAAATTGCTTATGAAGTCTTCCCTGCTCAAAAGTCATCAACTAAAGCATTCTCAGTGGTTTTGACTTTAAAAAAAGTCATCAGTTACAAATCTGCACCCACCAAGGCAGCAGTTCCCTTGGCATGGGCACTCGGGTTGACACACTACCCTAACACCACACTGGTAAGAGTACCAACGGCGACACGAGGGAGGAAGTCCCACTGTGCGACTTGATTCTGGGCAACCTGAAAAGCTGTTGTTGCCCTAGTACACTGCTGTAATTTTAACAAATCATCAGAATCGCTTAACTGTTCTAAAGGGCTGCTCCATCTTTCAGCATCTCTCTGAATCAGGCAGCTTAACATCAACATTTCTCTTTCTCAAGGTCTACAGGTACTAAGCCTCTTTGAGGCAAAGCCTAAAATCCCAACCTAGAAATACTGGATGTATACATAAATACTAGGATTTTTCTGAATAAAAACTATGCCCCTTTGCTTCAGTAAATTCCTTTAAGTTGATAGCACAAGGAAAGAAACGCATTCACTGCAGCATTATTTAAATGTATTGTTGAAAAGTCCATATATTGGTGTTAATAATTAAGTACCAGAACTGTTCAAGGGTTGAAAGGTTCAACATAATAATTCCTCCTCATCAGATATACAGCTAAATCTTCAAATGTGTGTTAATCAACTTAACGATTATGCATTTGTTAATTGCATGGTTGGGATAGAAAATAATTAAAACTGCTGAATTAAAAATAAAGGAGTTCTACAAAAATGACAGTTTGATGCTGTGGAAAAAAAAAACAACAGACAAAAGTAGCTTACACAAGGTTTCTCTTCTCTGCAACATTATTCATAAAGGCAAAATATCTTGCATATTTGTGTACAACATGGAATTCCAATACACATAGAAAAGTGTTACTGAAAAGACGACAAGCTGGCAGCCTTTTGGTTTTGAGTTGAAGATCAGGAAAAAAAAAAAAAAAGGGCTTCAATTACACAGAGAGATACACTTTTACTTCTCTCCATATTAAGGGCTAAATTTTCAAAAAAAGCTCTACCCATGTAATTTACTGAGCTCCAATGAAATTCCAATGAAATCAAAAGAATCCCACGTGATGTAACAGCATGTTGTCATCAACTGCTTCAAAGACCAGGGACTTTCACTTTGGAACAATAAGGATGTTATTCAAATTGCTAAAGCCTGATGACAATTATATAGGTGTAATTTAGTATTTAAAACGTCAAAATGGTCCTGATCTAATGTACACTTAGCCCTTCATGTCCATTCGGAAAGCATTTATCGTATAGCTGAGCTAAAATGTCTTCAGTAAATACAAAGTGAGTAGAGTCAAGTTACCTGCTGTTGCAAAGGTCCTTTGAATCCCAAATTTTTTGCCATCTGCAATGCCTGATGATCCTTTATGCCTTCAAAAATATCTATTTCCTCCTGTAACAATAACGTGCATAAATATAACTAAATATTCAATCTGAATGGAGATTTATAACTTCAAAAGGAAAACACTTAGTATACATTTGCAAATTAGCAATTAAAGTATGGCTGTTTGCCAAAGCTCTCCGAGACTGAGGCTACAGCAGCTGCCTATAGGGTATGTTATAATTACCACACCAACTATGAAACAGTCCTTCCAAAAAAATATATAATTCTTCAGGGTGGCACGCTGACAAGACAATGTGACACCAGTTTTCACTTTTAATTACTGTACAGATGGCGTTGACGAATGTTTAGTCCGTTGATTTTTATGACATCTTCTGGAATATTTTCAAGGCAATGGTGTCACTGCCCAGTAACACTGTGAAGTTTATATAATTTTAAAATGCACATTAAATATTTTTACAATTTTTCGAATAATTACACTTGATTGCATCAATTATTTTCCCACATGAATAACTTGTCTACTCATTATCATGCCATAGTAACACAAAAAAAATACTTAAATGTAGTCATCGTTAAGAAAGCAATTACAACAGTTGGGTTTCAGATGCAAAAGTTAACCAGGTACAAAGAAATAATTAACAGCTCTGTCAATTAGGAAAAAAACAACTACAGAAACAATAACCATATTGGCACCGACCCACTCATGAAACAACTGTGTACCTTCCTGAAAGTGAAACTCACTTATAAAACATTTCGGATATTAAGTTTAACATATCATATAACAGCCAGATTTCAGCTCTTTTTCTAAATTGAGCTGCAGACACAAACACCAACAAAATCAGATGTTAAACATTCTTCATTCATCTACTAGATGACAAGTCTGATCACCCCGATTTGGTGAAACACAATTTTTGTGGTTCTTACTGTCTTCTTTCCAGACATGGAAGAAGGAGAGATGGAAGGAGAAAGGGGGAAAAAAAAATATATTAATTTGGGTAACTGACAATGAGGATTTTTAGTCTAAAATATTATTTTAATACCTTAAAGATAAGTTCTGGGCTAGTAACTGCAACTTCTTCTATGTCAACACCACCCTGTGGACTGCCAACCATAACAGGTCCATTGCAGGCTCTGTCCATCAAAATTGCGAAGTATGTTTCCCTGGAAATATTCAGTGCTTCTGCAACCATCACCTAAAAATGATACAGGGGAGAAAAAAATAACAAGAGTTCTGACTGGTCCATCTCGCTGGTGAGACTTCATTTGAACACAGCTTTGCTTCCTTGAGGTGTCAAGAGTAGAGAATGTCCTAAAATCTTTTACAATGTAAAAAGCAATTAAAAAGTAACAGAACCAATGAGGGACAGTATTTCCCTCTGCTATGATCAAGCAGAGAATATTGTGGCTCACATTTTCTGCACTGTCTTAAAATGCTGTAGTTTGATACTCGCTATCCTGAAAAGAATAGTTTGTTTTATTGTTTTTACAAGATATTACAGCCCAGTGATTTTTTTTTTCTCCAAAAAATCCTCCCTCCCTAAATAAAAGACTCACCTCATGCTGCAGTTCTCACTGGGGCATGTAACAAGCAGTCCAAACCCGGAACGCCTAATTGCTGGGTTTTTTCCAAGAAGAGAATCAGAGCTGCTGCTGTGCCGTGCCCGTAAAGGGGACCTCCACATTACCTTTTTATTCCCAACAAGCACTTTAAGATGCTGCCCCCAGAAAAACTTGAGTCACCAGGGACTGCAGTCTAGGCCAGGCTGGACGGGGCTTTGAGCAGCCTGGTCTAGTGGGAGGTGTCCCTGCCCAGGGCAGGGGGGTTGGAACTGGATGATCTTTAAGGTCCCTTCCAACCCAAACCATTCTGTGATTCTGTGAAATCACACAGATGGAAGAGAGAATACACTGGCTTTCTGATGCATCGCCTCAGTAGCACTGTTCCTCACCAGCAAAGCCTCAGGCTTCGTTTCTCTCCCTCGTTCTGACAGAAGGCCATCCTACACTCACAACCTCTGCACTGAATTCCTGCCCTGCCTAAGTATTTCCTAAGGAAATGGGTATACAGATAATTCTGCCATCCAGCTTTTTACTTTCAGTTTAGAGAGACAAGTGGATGTGGAACCTTCAGATACTGGCACAGTCTAGAAACATAAAAATTTATTTTTCCAAAGAGCTACTCATTTCTATTTATTACTATAAACTCCAGAGCTCTTCCCCACCAGTATCTGACAGATACCTTAGCATGCAACAAAAAAAGATGAATCAAATCCTGTACGTTGGGTATCAACAAGTACTCACATTAAAACTGGGGAGAAAATGGTCTGCATAAATTCTTTGTTACAAGTTTTTCTCTCCTCTCAAAAATATGTCAAAGCCAAAGTCCTTTCCATTTCAATATTACAACAACCGTATCTTCCTCTTCATCTGAAGTGACAATTTTTGCAATAGTTTAACAACAGCTATTATAGTAGTTTTAGAGATTAAGTAATTTTACACTTAGTAAAGGACTCACAAAACTATGTTTTGATGCAAGAATACCAAATTCCCCCAAATGTTCTTCACCTTAAGAAAAACATAAATTGCATATGATAATTACTAATTGTTCCTTATGATCGTAACAGTTCCGTAATCTCAGGTGCAAAGACTGTAGTTCTGCTCTGCACTATGGTTTTGCTTTTCAACCTGGACGTTGAGCAGCCACCTCTGCAATTTCGTTAGCACTATAGCTTCTCCTTCTGGAAATCTACTACATTCTTCCTTAGCAGAGCTAGTGTTTCCTAACTTTCAATGGAAGTAGTAGAAATCAGGCAAATCTCTTCCCTAAGATTAATATAATTAAAAAGGATTAAGTGGCAATGTCTTTCTAACATGGTCTGTTTATAATGCGACAGTTTTGAATAATGATTGTAGATGAGTATTATCATTCCATCAGTCAGCAGTTCAAACTCCTTAGATCCGAGAGGCATGTATACAACTGCAGTCTTAAAACTCTGCCTACCCGACAAGATGCATTCCATCAAATAAGTATTCCTGGGGTTTTCATAGTTCAAGGACTATAAACAAGAAAGATGCACTATACTTTCACCCAAGTCGCTTTTTTGACATTCTACTCCGGAGTACATAAGAAAGAATGTACTTACCTTCTGCGAGGCTGTACATCTTAACAGACCAGGAAAAAAAAAAACCACTAAGAGACGAGGAATTAACTAAAGCCCTCTGTGCTCAGAATGGAAGGAAAGATGATATTTCTTTATGGGTTTTTTGACTTGGAAGAAATTTTCTTTATAGTAATTTTGTTTCCTTCTACTTTTACCTTGCTTTATTCATAGAACATAGGGTGATGTAAAGGAATAGTTCAAAAAAGCGACTGTTCAAAAGCAAACTAAAGAAAACTAGGGTGAAGGAGAAAACTAAGAATGTAGAAAACCACCGTACTACTTAAAAGCAGCTGCCTATTTTAGGCTACTATAAAGGGATGCTAAAAGCCAACTTCAGAAAGACAGCTCAGCTACCTGCCAGGATTTGTCAAATTAACAAATGTTAGTCTTTTTACCTGCATGCATGTTTTCACCTTCTTACATATCCTGCATCAATGTATCTGAAAAATGCGAGTCAACTGCTTTAGACACAGGTAAAATAAAACCAGCTCATCCTACTGGGTCTTGTCCGAGTTGTTCAGACAGTTTCCAGAGTACTCAGGATCAGGGCCAGACTTCGGATGGGAGTCCACTCAACGAGTCTTGAGGAATACATTTGCAAACACAGCAGGTGGAACTTACATTATTAAATCAGGTATCTTTTCAACTGCCACTTCTGACCCCAGTGATTGTCCTCACTATTGCTAATTAACCATGTCAACATCGTGAAATACTTAATTCACAGAAGTACTGAGAGTCTACCTTTGCCTACTACAAAGTAGTAGGCAAGCTTACTGTAGAGTAGAAATTGTCAGACTGTGCAACATGTCTCATTTCTCACAACAAAAAACACTTACTTTCCTTCACCATCCTCCCTGTTTGACACAGAGCAAAGCCAGGGAAATTGGTGTTCAAGGTCTTTAAAAATTATTTGTTAAAGTCTACCTATCATTCACTTGACAAAACTAACGCAAACACATTAATGAACAGATGAGAGTAGTGAAATTGCATCTACAGACTGTTGACTCTTCTCATATTTTGTCTGTTTTGCTTATGATAAAGAATGTGGTACATCATTATCTGTTTACCACATCAAGTTTATATTTAAAATGTCCTGGGGGAAAAAAAAAAAAAAAAAAAATCCGTTTTCTTTAAAATTTCCTGATAACTTCAAGCTTTCCTTCTTAAAAACAAATCATTACCTAAAAGTTTAAGTCACACATCTAATTTCATGAGGGTAACTATAAACAGCTCCTCTTTTATACCGAATCAATTATTCAAAATGTTAATTCTGTTATTGCTTGGAGAGAAAACACAGGTAGCAAATTCTCAGGTTGTCATGATAAGCGAAGACTGACTTCTCAGATAACAGCTCTCCAAATTCCAGGCTGCCATAAGAGGATTTTATGTAAACGCAGAAAATAGCTTCCAAGTTACAAGGGAATTTATTTAAGAAACATCAATCTAAAGAAGCACAAACATGCTTTAAATTCTGTAGTAGGTGCACAAGCTGAGAAAGCAAGCTGAAAACTCCATTTTCTGCTCCGTAATTATTCTAATTGTAGAAAATTTCTATCTTTTATTCCTTCCTTACAAATACATATAAAAGGTTCGTGACTTCCACTCCCTGACACTAGCTCATTGTTTGCCTCACAGAAAGTGACTTAACTATTTTTCTTCTGAAAAACGCTTATTACCTGATTTTTTAAAATATATGAGTTCATTCAAACTTTCCAGAACAACAAAAACTTTAAAAACCACAAAACCTAAACCCATGCCTTTTCTTTTCTTTGTGAACTGCAATTTTGAGTACATGTACATACAGGAATCCTTACATACACACAGAGAGAGCATATACCTTGAAACAGAACAAAAATACCAGCTATTAATTCTCAGCTTCCCCACTGCTCTTAGCAAGCTCGAAGAGTCTGTCCAGCATTTTCTGAGCACTAGCTACTCTCTGCATTAAATGACGTCTTAGACATAGCTAAACTCATACTTTCAATCATACTACTGTAGTTTCCCCCTTGATTAAAATTTCAGTCTTGACCTTGTAGTTCTGATACTACAAACCTGAATGCTTCCACTCCTTTAACTACTTTGAAGATCCTAGAGTGCGATGACTTTGGAAAAGATAAATGCTTTTAAAAGGCATTCGTTTTTCTGGGACATGGTCTTTTGATGACCTAGATGCGTAATTTTAAACGTGCTTTCTTCACTTTCTAACAAGCAATGGGGAAATTGTTAGCGTACCACTGGCCAAACTGTTACATAATTAATTTAAAACAGGGTGTATGCTCTTACCCTAAATTACCAAGGATCAAGATCTCAACACTAAAATGTAAAACATACTATTACATGGCTACACATGCGTGTGATGAAGACATGAATTGTCTTAGGGCTTTTAAAAGCCAACTTTATGATCAGGATGGACGTCTATGACAATAGGTGATCAGCTTCTTGCAGTGAAAAGCATCCCACTGGTTTATCATGCATCAATATTAAAACACCTGCAAGCTATGTCCTGAAAAGTTTCCATGTAACTCTATAGCAAAGGAAAAATACACAGTCTATCAAGGTTATATGCTTTCCTGTATCACCAAAATAAATATCAGAAGTTTAGTAGTGTAAACCGCACCTTAAACTTCACGTATGCCCAACCTGCTTACTCTTGAGCATTGTTTATCCATACAAGCAACACGTGGATGGGGAGGAAAGCAATTTTAAGTTAAATCTTCGACAGCTATTTCACACATGGTACAAAAGTTGTCTTAACATAAATCCTTTGAATAATCCATTTCAGAAACCCCCAACACCCATACCTTTCTTTCATTTCCATCAATTTCAAAGAAAATTAGAAGTTTCTTTTCCACGTGAATCAGTGAGCAGACTTGCACTCTGACAAAAGACTGTACTGATGTATTCAAACTAAGTCGACTAGGGCAAAAGAATAAAACCAAAGAATTTATAAGAGAAAGCTGCTTTTACAATACAAATTTTTCAAAGCAGAGTGCCTTAATATGGGGAATGTATATCCTATTTTATATCCTTAGTATCATCACGATCTCTGATGTACGTGCCTTAATGGTAATACTATTCCTTCTTTTTAATATCTAGTATTTCTCTTTCACAACTACGAGGAGTGATGATAATCTGCTCTCCTTGCTCCCCAAGAGAAGAACCACCTGAGCACCTTCCTCCAGCCCTCATTAGACTGTATCTTTCCAGACAGGTGTTCTCCTTCTATGCTAATATACCAAGCTGTTCACAACATATTAAAAGTGAACTGCAGTTCTTTTCAGTTCATGCCAAATTATCTCCTGGCATCAAATACAGTGTGGGTCTTCACTACATACCTGTATGAAGATCCTTGCTCAGGAAAACAAAGCAAGAGATAAAAATCTGTGTAATAGACAGGCAATTGTTCGTATTTCCTGACTTACAGAATTTTACTTGGGTAAAGGAGAACCTTGCTGAAGGGCTGTCTATGCGTCTCTTATTTAGGCCAATACAGAGCAATACATATATACTAAAGTGAATCTTGACACCTTACAGCATGCACCACCACAGATAAATGAATTGCCACCTATTAGCTGAAACACCACCGTGACCACATTGACTCTCTATCTGCAACAAGTTAGGAAGAATTTACTTGTAGACACTTTTTTTTTTCTTTTTCAAAATTGAGATCATTCTCATGCAAAGTCATCTGTCACTATCTTTAATGACAGCTGCCCAAAGCTGATGATGAATGAAATATGGGTAATATTATTACTACAGGTAATCATGTATATATTCCTTGTCTAAGCAGAACATCAATAAGCACGTACAGTTAATTCTATATACAGTTATGCTGGCATTTAGTATGTATTTAATGAAGGATAAAGCTATGACAAAGGATTCCCTTCAACACAGGTAGCAAAACTGAATTCATTTTTCCACCGCTAGGTATGCCGAAATTGATAGACAACATACATACACACAAAGAAAGAAAAGGTAACTTCTTTCTTTCATCAACTAGATGCAATCAATCAGGCCCTGGAAAAGGAATGAAAAATATAATCTGTGTTATACACCCCAGCATATTACTGCAAAATTGCAGCTGAACAGTCCTCAACTTTCAAGAGGCAAAAATCTTACCTTTTTAACTGTCACGCCATCCTTTGGAGTTTGCTTTGTTGACAGATTGTACCCAATCATCTGTTTAGCAAGCTGTTCAACAATCTTAGGGCTACAAACAAAGGAAAAAGGTTAGTTTATTGAAAGATATTAAAAGAAACAGTCACACAGCTATTGTAAACAGCTTAAATATTACAACAGAAGCAATTTATTTATGCTTTTTCAATTTTAAAAACTTACTCTTTAGTTAGATGAACTCCTCCTTTCAATCCACTATTGAAAATACCTTTTCCTCTTCCTCCAGCCAGAATCTGTGCCTTCAGAACAATTTCCTTTGCCTCTGTAAAAGAAAAAACACATTGCTATTCTATCCTGTGTCATTTATTGAGTTTGTTAGTGTAAGTTTAAAAAGCATTTCCAGGTTAGACTCTTTAAAAAACCCCAAGAAGTTGTTCATAACTAGTGAGCAATAAAAGAAGAGCCAACTCAGCATTTTTATAAAGCAACCTTGCAAAAAAGAATTGTTCAAGGAAGTTAAAGGAAAATATATACTATTTATTAGCTGGATAAATATGTCATTATTTAGATCAAAACCACGCTATTAATGCTACAGGGCCTGCACAACAAACCATATAACCAGCATACAGTTTGACGGCTTACACTCTGACACAGCTTCTAAAACATGAATCAGATCGTATTTTGTCTTGAGTACACAACAAGGAAATGCTCATTAAGGAAAACTAATTCCATTCCTTGCTCTGAACACCGGGAAGCAAAGCTATGGATGTGGTCCTACCAGAAGAAATCTCCATCTCCCAAAGGGCAGGTGAGTGTAGAGCAAGGGCAGTAGCTGCGAAAACATCATCATCTGTGATGCATCACTTGAGTCTTTGGCAATGTGAGTGTAACAGCATCTTAGTAACAAGAAAATGCAGCAAGACACAGTGACAAAAGTAATTGTACCAAGGCCCACGTTACGAACGGAAGCAATCCTGACACGCTTACAGAGTAAAACGGGGGGGAAGGGGAAAAGAAAAAAAACCAACCAAACAAACAAAAAACCCCCCTATCACTCATGATCTGTGCAGCTCCACGGACCACAGCAGCTTCTTGAACCATAAAGAGCTGCCAGGTGCCTGTAAGATGTTTATTATTACTAAGTACGGTCACTTTGCACATCTATAATACTGCCAAGTATTTTACAAAGTCCGAAATCCTAATATTAACACATGATTAAGTGGTGCCTAGAAAAGGCTAACATTGTAATCCTCTTCTGATTGAGTCAGTTGTCTCTGAAATCTGTGGAAACCTCTGATTTCAGTGATGTTTGGATTAGGTCACACCTTGAATCACAATATTCTATGCAAATATGCAAGGAAATACATGAGAATTTGTCGTTAAATTGACAGATTTACTGTTTAAGTGTCCCAGAGGATATGGATGCTTTAATTCAAATAAACAAGGGCTTTCTAGGCTCATATTACATAAAAATATTTAAAGATGATTAAACGTTAAAGTTTGGAGGTGTGGCAATTTTTGGTGCAGACGAGCTCTGACACAGCGTCATTCCAAAGTTCCAGTGTAATAAATTTCAGCAACTACAAAAAAGAGTTGGATCTTCAGATAGAATAAATACTATGAACTAAATATTCCATTTCCCTTATTCAGACAGAAACGCATTTTCAATACAGCTATTGGCAGCACTGTACTGATGCCCAATTTTCAAGCTTCTCAAGGCAAAATCCCTCCACATGTTTATCCATTTAGTAACAGCTGACATACATCATTCTGAACCTTAAAAGCTCTCTCCTTGAAAATACTTCATGCATTCCAATATATTTGTGTTCTGGGCTCCCTATTATTCATGCCGCTGCAAGGCAGGTAACAAGGAAATTTAAATGCAACAGAAAGTTTTATATCAAGTGTTTCCTAAGCACACAAATCATTAAGATGAATTAAAACTATAAATCACTTTCCAACCTGCAGCAGCAAACTCTAAAATCACAATAGCTGCTGTAATAAAGAATCTATTATAGTTTTGTTACTAGATGCTGCAAGCATTTGATTAGATCGGGCTTAGGTGCCAACCATCCCGCCAAGGTGCGTTTTGACTGCCAGTGACAGGTGAGAGCAGTTTCGTGAGCCATCATTACCCTCACTCCTCACCCGCACGCTGCTGCACGACTGCTGATCATCTTCATTTGGCTACAACAAATGAAGTTCGAGAACGGAATTAATGTGCACATTTTTATCATCCACTAGAGGACTACCAAGGCAATACAATAACTTCAGAAAAACAGCTATTAAAAACCTAAACAAACACACTAGAAAGTGAGCATGACCATGTAAAGATTAGACCTGAAGAACTAATCAATACAGCAGCTCAGCAGAGCGCAGTCCAGCAGGTTCTTCTTGCCCTGGGGGAAACCAACAGGAAGCAATTTAATTCAATTGTTATTTGCCCAAGCTCTGCAAAATGAAGTAAACCAGCGAGATCTTATTTTACAGTAACTAGGCTTGATCATTCGGCACTTACCAAGCTGATTCACTACTTAACATCACCATTTTATTTAACGAGCCAATTTCTTGAAATGCTCCCACAAAGTTTTTATGCTGTCTCCTGCTGGAATTCCCAAATTATGTTATGAAAGACCCCAAAAGAAAAATGTGGTTTTAGCTGGAATACATGAAGTAATTCACCTTCACTTGCAGGCTCTAATAAAAAAAAAAATCTACAAAACACTGCTCAAAGTCAGTATTAAACTCATTAAAAACAAAAAGCTGTAATTAATTTCGATTAGCACCCTTCCAGCTGCTGTAGTATACCCTGGGAAAATGTTTAAGCAGGGTTGTGTCGTTATAAATACTGGATTTGAAGAGAACCTAGCACAAGCAACATGTCTTTCCACCACCATGAAGTATAGAAAAACATTTTCAACAGCACTGCATTTGGTAATTAAGGCTTCAATGACCTTCTGTTTATGTCCATTGACTGACAAGCCTCTGTGTAAAAAAAACACACCACAAACCAAAACCCAAAAAACAAACCCAAGCAACAAAACAGACTCCTTCTTAAGCATGCACAGATTTTTTTTTTTTTGTCACAGATTTAAAACAATACAAAAAAGACTGCTTTTAAGTGTCACTAATTTAGCAGAAAATAGCCGCAAACCGCTCCATGCAGATTAATGATGCATTTCTGGTAACAGCATGTGTTCTTAACTAATTATAACTTGAATACATTAATATCTCAGACTTAACAGTTTATTCACTGGATCTTATACTTCATTTTTTACATTATCTTACAGGAAAAAAAAAAAAAAAAAGAGACATGCAAATTTCCAAAGCGTCCTTTAAAGAAATGGAGCAAAATACAGCTTGTCCTCACGTCAGATGCTAATAAATAAGCAAGACCTTTACTCCTCAGAAAAGTCCTCAAAGTTTAAAACTTCACAACTGTAGTTGGGTCTAACCACTTTTCTAAAAAAAAGGAAATCTAACCACATAGGAAAAAAGCTTTAAGTACTTTTTTTTAAATAAATTCAGATGTTTCAGCAGAACAGAATATAACACTCTGAGGGACAAGCATCCTCTGCGTTGCATTCAACAGTACATCTCCTCGCCTTCAGTCAGCGCTGTGCATACAAATGGCAGTGATACTCCTTGCAATTCTAATAAGCTCAGCTCTATAATGAAAGCCTATTTAAAATCAATAAAATCAGTCCTGCTTTTGGGAGCTATGATTACTCCGGTCCACTGGTACTGCTTGCAGCAAAAATGAACAGCTTGTTCTCAGCCCACTGCTGTGTATATTTAACTACTGAATTCTTGATCATGAAACTCTATACTGAGAACCATAGCTCTGCTAGTGATATGGTATGCTAATTTATTACCTGTGAACAACTTTCCATTATTATTGATACGACTGTGTGATTGCAAATTAGCCGTGTTAACAATTACATTAAAATGTGCTGTAGCTTATCAAAAATAAACTACTGTAGAGAATAGACAATGTAGGACTGCACGGTAATAGGCTCACTCTTGCCTGTTTACGAACAAAAGATTTTCTATCTCCTGAGAGTACTCAGGAGTACTTTGGCACAGCAGCCCACACTACAGAATTAGAGCACGGGACTGAAAGGGAGGAGGTCCCACACAAAATCCTAATCGCATTTCTGTCTCACCATGCGACTTTCGGCAGTTTGGCTTCTCTATCTGCAGGGGCCTTGTGAAAATTAATTAGCGTCTGCACCTCTTTTAAAAATGCAGAACCCAATTCAGTATTACAATAGTGTATTTTTACCCCAGTATAAGGCAAGCGACCACAGAAGGGCTGACTCCAAACCCTGGCAGCACCGTAAGTACTGCAGCAGCAGCAAAGCATCACTGGAAAACGCACCGATCTCTCTCGTAACGAACTTAGTACACGTTGCAAAATAGATGGAAGCAACGCAGTGTCATGGGAGCAGTGCAATGAAGACAAATTGTGGACGTGCCAGATGAACGTCCTACAGAAGCACTGTCTCCTTACGGACCCAAATGTGAGCATAATCACTGAGTTAATAAACACAGAAGAGCTGCAGCTATTGATGAGACTCCTCTGTCCTTCAGCAGGCACAGGAGGACCCCAGCCCAGTGTGGCTACGTAGATATTAACTAATTTCAAGAACTTTGCTAGTCACCCTTCTTTACCTAAAGTCATTAAGCTGGGCTTGATGAGCAGAACTTTTCGAGAACATCCTCCTTCCCCAAGTTCTGAAAGAGGTGGATGGGGTACATGAATCTGCAACCTCCCCCAAATTCTCCACTGCTACAAAGAGGCAGAGGCCAATCTCATGATATATTTACCTGGTAAGACTCCTCTGAGGGACACAAGACACTGTTATGCTTGGACATGTGCAACTTTAAATTTCCCTTTGGCCCATCAAGCTTTAGCCACCATCTTTTTCATGGTTGTCTAGAATATTACTCCACTAAGGACTGGCTGGGACCCCCACTGCATGACTGATTCCACCTCCCAGCCACCTATGCTGGACACCGACTTCCTAAAACACAACAGTAAATTCAGTGTTTCCCTTTCCAAAGCAACTTCCCCCACTCTGCTTTATAATTTACCTTTCATAACATGGGAGTTGAGGAAAACAAGGCAGATATTACAGACATTTTCTGACAGCAATTATACTTCCATTTTGGATAGCACGAGAACTATGAAGACCCAGATTGCCTACAAGCCATTCCTGCTTCATTTTCCTCGCCAGTGTTGATGCAAAAATGCAAATGCTCAAGTGTCTTGTAAGGGTTCTAGATAACCTCTCTCAAACTGCAGCTCTGCAGCTCACAGCTTGTCTTCCAAAACATGGGGTTCCTCTTACAAGCCCCAAAAGGGTCAAGTTTGGGTTGGTTTGGGTTTTTTTTTTACCTACCCCAAGCTGATCCAACAGTAAGGAAACCTACTTTTTGGGGTCTCATCTATTCTGTTCTATCGTTGTTGCTTGCTTTCTTGTTTTAATGCTACCACTACTACCACCTGAGTTTCTAGCTTCCCCTTGGGAAAGACTGGCTATAATTAATTTTCCAAATTTCAGCAATCCTGTTCTACTGCTCAGGCAAGATCCTGTCAGGTGCTTATTACTTTTTAACAATATTCCTGTCCAGAGACACTCTGGTATACTTGCTTCGGCACAAGAAAGAAGGGAGAAGAAGAAACGCTATAAGGAAGATCATAATAAACATAATACAATAACAAAAAATGGCAATAAAGCCTAATTCCCAAATTGAACACTGAATCTTAAAGTTGCTGTAGTAACTTTTCACATTTGGGTCTCTTTACACAAACTTCCTCTGAAATCTGAGACAGCTTTTCCCAAGGAGCAAGTAATTGCTACCACTTCCACTGCTCCCCACCTTCTGAGCACTCCGGGGATGCGGCGGCTGAGACAGTTCCCACGCTCTGCCAAGTAAGTGGATTGAGATGGGAAATAGAAGCCGTCCACAACAAGATAGCCCCCACATCTACAAAGCTACTGGTGTGCTTAAAGGTCTTCAGAATGAAGTTAAACAATTGATT
>VYZM01012925.1:0-10891 GCA_013398915.1 Dromas ardeola | reverse complement strand
CCCCCGCCCTTTAATTTAAACTCCCTTTGTCTGTTATTTTAATTCTTCTGCTCTGTAACACCAAAAAGAATTATGTTCTTACATGCCTAGTTTCTACAGCCTTTGGGTTTCAGACTAGTTTAGAATTAAAGTTAAATAAATCATCCTTTTTATAACTCCATACTTTTGAATATATTGTATATTTATTGCTAGATTATAAGCCTCATTAAAATCTATAATGATAAATTAGTCAGTCTCTTGATTCTGTCACTACTGTTATTAATTGCTTTCATAACCATTACTACACACTTCACCGGTGATAAAAATTTTAAAGCTAGATAAAATCAGCTAAGGTAAAGCTCACTCTTAATATTGCGCTCTTAAACCTTCTCAGAGCAAAAGTAATCAAGTATTCACACGTCCTACGTTTAAGTTAAACCTGATAAATTGTTTATACAGCAAACGGAGCCTCCCTAGATCCAGCAGTATCACTATAATGCACAGAAAAATAAGCGTATTAAGGCAGGGATCCAAAAAATTAGTTCTCACATTAAAATTGTTCATTGTATGTGCTTGTTGAAAACTCCAGGGGATATCTTATTTCTGATATTTTCCAGCTTTTAACAGTTTTTCTTTTCAACCTAAGTTCTCATTATTTTTTACACAGATTTCCTCAGTAATAAACACAGGGTTTAGAATAACTACTATTTGTCACATTTGCTTACAAACTCAAGAGGAGACATGGTTTGAAAACTCATTTAGGAGGGGAACAAGTTCATTATTTGGTGGAAACGCACTGAAGTCTACTGACAAGTGAGCAAAAGCTTCTTCTGCCAGCTCTCGGGCAATATCCATTCTATGGGTAAAACAGAGAAGATCACTTTCTGTAACCGGCAATGTCAACCTGGCATCCAGCAGCATCCTGCACAGTAAATACTGAACAAAATGGAAAAACTCATGCAAGCTGATACAGTGTTCTTCTGTCATTATACCCACCAGTTTATTCTTGCAACTTTTAGGCTTCATAATATTCTTTATAATATGCCCAAGTCAATACTAATTTTCTCCTCTTCTGACAATTTCACTTTAAGACTGTAAAAGCAAGCAAAGAATACTTTCCCTTTTGTATTAGTTGTGATTCCTATTACCTGACACCACCATGGAAGCTTCTCAGCATAACCTGTTATGTACTGAGAAATTTGGGCATGCAAAATCATGTGGTTTAGTAGACTTGGAATGTACCTGTTTTCCTTATAAATATAAAATACATAGATACATCACAAGACTTGCTTTCTAAAACGACTGCCATTTAAAAATTTTACATTTTACCAGAATTTTAACAAGTCATTTCTCTCCACCCTTCCCTTTTCCCTAAACTACAAAAAAAAAGTTATATTGAAATAAATATACTGTCAGTTTTCTTCGCATCTTCACCTTCTAAAGCTTACAGGGATTGCAAGTTTTCCTTGCCAAAATACCCTGCAAACTTTTTTTTTAAATAAAACATATTTTAAAGTTAGCATACTCAGGCAGTTCAACAGTGTCCTAAATTCTTGATTGAATACCATAACACCATTTGTTTTAATGCAATTCAGAGAACAGGTTTTATGCAATCTGTAGTGTTGAAGTCAAGCAGTCATTAAGAACAAACACTGTTCTCGCCCCTAGCTGCAACAATACACACACCTGTTTTCCTGGAACGCTTTCAAAATTTCATTCTTTGTGATTATGTGTAAGGCACAAAAAGACAAAAAGTCTTCTCCGACTGAGTCTAATTCTTTTATCCGTTATTGAACTGCAGAGATGATTTTGAAAAAAACTGTACTTAGTGTAGAAAATACAAAAACTGGGGAACATACGTTAGTTTTTTCATAATTCACTTTAAATTATAAGAGTTGTTGCAGTAAAAGATATTTGAAACATGGAGCACAAAATAAGAAACTTAAGCAAAAAACTAGGGAATTCACGTGGTAAAAAAGCAAGTAAATATGCAGGGAGTAAAGACAATGTTACCACCATTACTTAAGAAGTGTTAACAAACTAATAATGTAATATATGTGGCAGGTGAACCCCATTCAAATACGGGCTTGATAATTAGTCCTTTGCCGAGCACAGTCTTTACATACAGGCCTGCTACGCCTGGTGAGATCCTTAAAAAATAAGCATTAAAACAGAGGGCAAAGCTAAAAGAAATTTGGAGCACATCCCACAGTGGTGGCTGGGCACACAATCACCAGCCTCCAAAAGCATGAGGATCGGGCCACACGCTAAAAGGCATCTGAAGGTGGAGCAGCTTTAGATCCAATGTCTGCCAGTCCTAGGGCTGAACTAAGTCCATTCAGAGGGTTTCATCATCTCTCGCTGCCTTGTAAATACCCGGACAAACTGACCCAAGAGCACGTGCACGCACCGCCCAGGCTCAGGGGACCTCCCTGCTTCCATGGTACTCAACATCACATCAGCACTGGTCATTTCTCCTCTTTACGAGAATTTACGGTGACACAATACTGATGCTTTCATCAAACAGGTAGTTATCTGCTTAATTTTAAGCATACGCTAATGCCAGCTTGGCATTTGAGTGCATGCATAAATATTTCCCTGAGTGGGGCTTTGACATGTTTCGTGAAGAATTTGTTAATGAAGGTCCAAACCTAAAGCTCTTCTATGGTTTGCATTTTTACCCAAAGCGATGAAAACACTGAACAGCTCTTAGTGGAAAATTTACATTTTTAGCAAATTAACATTTCCCTCCCAGAGACAGTTACCATTAAACAATTCTGCTCTACCTCTTAGCCTTATCCCTTAGTTTTTGTTTCACTGTGTAGGGCTGCATTAGATAACATGCATTCTGCTGTTCAGACCACAAATAAATAAATCATTCCACACCCAAAACTAGAAACGCGCAAAAGAATAGCAAACGTGGCAGTATTTTGCTCTGAAACAAGCCCAGTAGTACTGAAATGTCCTCCAGTAGTCCAATTCATTATCCAATTTATGCGGTGGAATTAAGTACAAAGTTTTCACTGTATTGCTGAAATAATTTATTGAGCCTCTGAAGAAAATCATGCTAGACTGGTCATTATCCGGGAAACATCTGGATGGGAAAATGATCATATACAAGAATTTATGTCTGCCTCAGTAGTGCTAAAGACAGACAGGTGGAAAGTATTACTTTGGAGCTCCTATTCTATATATGCCCTTGGTTCCTGGCCCTGATTTTGAAGAAAGAGTAAAAAATGACACTGATTTGCTACCCCCCACTAAAAAAACAAAAACAAAACTCCCACAACGCCCCCCTCCCAAAAAAACCCCAATGACCATCAACAACATGCACCCCCCCCTTAACCTTCTGCACATTAAAAAGAACTACATAAGGATAGTAATTACATACTTAAAGGAAATTTTTAAGACCACAGTAATTACCACTCAAATTTAGTCTCGTGTACTGAGGTATTTTCTATTTGAAGAAGAAAAGAATAGCAGACTCTACAATGAAAATAAACACTATCTCATTTTAAAGAAACAATCTTTTTCCAGCATGGTATCTAACAGACAACAGATAGCAGGTGTAAAATCCAGACAGAGAAGTAAAATCTAGTAAGAGAGACACTGGGCAAAGGGCTTGCACAAGGCTACGTGACATTTAAGTTCTTTTGCAGATACAATTGGGACTTAAGTGGTGAACAGGTATGGCTCTGGCCATCTGGAGTAGCAACGAATTTCACTCTGAGAGAAAAAGAAAAACCAAGAAGAAGAAAACTATCTGAATTGGTTTTGATGTTTCATTCCTGTCAAGTGGAGGTTAGCTAATTGGAAATTCTGGGCAAAAGCTCATTCATTTCTAGAGCTCCAGATCAAGAAAGCAGAGTTATCCAAGTTTGAAACAGACAGAGAAAGCTCACCACATAAAGGTTTAAAGATTTAAGACATAGAAACACTGCAACCAGAATAACAAACGTATTTATTCCTGGATATATTTTCCTGCACACTTTGCTTAAAATCCTTCTAAGGATTATTGATGTTAGTTTTCACGGTATCTAGCTTTTCATTTAATAAAAAGCCCTACTGCATTAAGCAGTACAGAAAGAAATACTTTAGCCTTCTGGCAACTGGTAAATATTAACCACTGTAGGCAGATGAAGCTTCATCTGTGGTAAGCACAACTGTTTATACCTTAATGTCAGATAATACCAGTAATACACTAAGCACAACTAACAAGGGAGATGATGTGCTATCATCCTCCTCTTATTTTTGTTTACTCACTGCATATGTGAAATAGAAGCAATTGCCAAAATAATCTAATAGTGGAAAAAGGTTAAGAGGAGACCCATTATAAAAGCCTTTTAATATTTAATTCAATATTTCAGACTTAATTATTCCATAAAAAGGGCATCTCACTGATTAACGACACACTGGTGAATTTAGATTCAAAGTTGAAAAAATTTTCTTTAGAAGATCAAGTGTCAAATCTTTATTCCTTGAACAATGTTCATTTTACAGCCCCGTGAAGTTAACCAGCGTATACAATTCCTTCACAGGCATGCAGTACCCCAAGATACTCAACATAAAACTATTCAAAATGCAGCTCTGCCAATATTAATTAATCTTCTAAGGAAAATAAATTCCTTCACATGTTTTTTCTAGATTTCTTTTTTGTTCTGTGATATTTTTCTTAATATCACACCATCTGCAGACACTTTTCAAAAACACTGGAGAAAGGCAATTTAGGGAATGTTCAAGATAAGCCCTAAAAAAAAAAAAAAGTCTCACCGTGCTTTTCATAGCTTGGTAATTTTTACAGTCTTTCATCTTGGTGATTTCTTTTTTTTTATTTTTTTTAACACCATTGTATTAAAAGTCTTCAATTTTGAATTTTGACTGTTTGGTGGAAGCAAGATAATGCAAACTTTATAGATTCAGCTCTGAAGACCCACTGCATATTAGGAGAAGGTCAGAGAAAAAAAAAACTCAAAAAAACCTTTAAATTGTTACCACTACTCATTGAACTGAAGCCACAAAAGAGACACAAGCTTGCAATAACTTAGTTGGGTGGGCCAAACAAGTTCCTACTTGCTTAGCTTTATGAAAGAAGATGAAACTAAAAAAACGGGACAAAAGCCTTTTATCCCCTGAGATGAGCCTTTAATTCATGAACCTAGAAGAAAATATTAACAATTATCCTGGATTTTAACCGCTTGCTTGTTAGCTGAACCATTCATGACCATGCACTGTACCAACGTACGCAGCTTCTCTTCCTGTCTAAGGCCTCTCTTTGCCCCTTAGTTTTCTTTGTGGATTCATAAAGAGTTGCTTGTTATTATGCACAGCTACAACATGTTCTGTATGAGGACACTGGACAAGCTGTTAGCTTTACTAACTTAATAATAGATTTCTGAGTGTGATTTCCAATTAATTTTGTTTTCCTTGTTCCATGAGAAGCCAAATTTACAGAGCGCCATATGGTGCTTCATAAATAACAATTAAAAGTTATTTTCTAATCTTTAGGCACTAAGGAAACCCCATAAAAATACATATGGTTGCAATGACATGAAAGAAATGATGCTTTGGAATGTCTGCAGATGTTCAGGAAGCTCCAAATACTTCCTCAGCCTTTTCCCCATTCACACATTTCTGGTCCATGCTAGCCCCTGGATGTTACGCAGTTAATCACTGTGTATGCCCCAAAGATCTTCATTAAGGTCTTTCTTCTGAAACTGGAACTTCATAACAACAGCTTGTATGAAGATCTGTGTAGCACAATTTGTGTTGTGATTCTGACACTCTTCTTTACCTACCGCATGGATTTGTTAACAGTTTTAGTTCCTACCCAGCCGTAAGTATCTGCAGAACTGTGTCAGCCAGAGAAATCACATCCATGTGTCAGAGACCAGGCTGGAATCCGGGAGCCTGTTAACTTACTAGAGGACCTTGTCATTTTTCAGCGAGTAAGAATTCACACCGTTCAACACAGGCACGCAACTGCAATTGAGAAATTCTACTCGAAATAAATGAAACTTAAACTGTTGCTCTAAAGGATCCCCTAACAGACACCTTCTGCCTTCCTGCCCTTAATTATGCCTTGTCTATGTGCTGATTGTAGAGCAATTAGATCTGGGAGTACCCGAAGTTAGATAAAATTTATGTCTCTTACTATAAAACTGAAATAACAAGGCTACCTGCCTCATTAGACTATTTTGGAATAAAACATACATAAGAAGAGAAATTGCCCGAGAAGCACCTTGAATAACTGCTTTTACTGCTGCCCATTGCTGGAAGTCAAACTGATGAGCAGAGGTATTTCATTGTCTGGCATGAGAATCCAGACGGGCAGAGCACGCACTGGCCCTGGGTACCTGGAAAGCGACATTCACCTCTAGTGCAGTCAGTGTCAACACAGTCACTCATAATATAAGTGATTCATATTTTCTGCACATCTCCTGGGGATAATATTAACAAGAGATTCTGCTAAACAAAACGCATTAGGAAGAAAATATATTATAAACTTAGGCACCAATGAACTATTTTGAAGTCATTGGGACTGTATTCCTTTCAAAATATACCGATCTTGAAATCCGCAGAATTCCTGCATTCAAAAATATTGTATACTATGGTCTCTGTCAATTCTCAAGAGCGCAATTTTGTCAAATTCATCTTTAGTGGGAAGACATTTTGAGGCTATACTGAAGATAAGCCAAAGAGAAGAAAATCTAACATCCTTTCAAATTCACATTCACAGAAATATTTCTCCTCCCTAACACCTATGTACTACTTCTATATACACACATATATGCCCATGTACCAGCATAAAGCTTTCATTAATCTAAAAAACTTAAAATGGAATATCCATGCTTTAAATTACAGAATATAAAAACTATCGTGAGTGAAGGGATAAAAGTGGGAAAAAAAATTCTCTTTTGTCTTTTTTTTTTTAATTAAAAAAGAGCTCAAATTGACTGCTGTTTGCATAAATAAATACAGAAATATTCAATTAAAGTCAGGCCTGTAACCTCAGTTAGTCCTAACATAACCTAAAAGCACTTAGCAAGAAGGATACACACCCAAGAACTTCATAGGTCTGACTATTTGGATACATACTACAAAATAATATATATATGTACACATATACAGATCTATATAGACACCTTATAAATTTAGCGACTAAAAGAGAACAGAATGCTCAACAAATTGCTTACCAGTGTAATGATCTTTTCCCAAAATCTACACTTCCATAACGTATTACAAGTAAGTAGGTCTAACATGTCTCACCAACCTGCATCAAGCCAGACATAATTACTGCTACATCTTACTGCTCAGTCACGAAGGGGCAATGTCAAATCTATATCGATGTCTAGACAGTATGTCACAGGGGAAGAAATGGGGTGTTCCTTTTGTAAAAAGCTTCCCTGTTATTGAGCAATTTGTGGATCTTCCTGTTACTATGAATAACTGAAATTCTGTAGTAAAGTCAATCTGGTTTAAATCACTGATCTTGTAAGGTACATCGCTGGAGAGACAGGAAAGTGAGGCCTGGCACTCTTATTATTTCTTCCTGGAAAGATATATAGATATATATATATATAGATATATAGATAGAGAGAGACACAGAGAGAGAGATGGAGAGATATATATATATATATATATATAAAAACATAAAAGTAGCAGTTGGTGCAATCAAAGCGTACATCCACATTAGGCAGCAAGTCAACTCACAAAGTCCACTGCTTGCATTTTCTTTCCTTGGTATCCCATTGGGCATTTCATACTGGCATTTGCTTTAGATTTTCAAGAACCTGCAGCATGGTCTACGTGATTCAATCCAAGTTAGGACATGACACACAACAGTAGAAAACATTTGGCAACAACCTGGGTGCAAAACAGCTCTCCACAGATGCTTCCCCATAAGAAAAGAGCTAAAATCATACCTCAAAGACAGTCGTAACCATTTGTCCATTTTGCCTTTCAGAATTGCTTTTAAAAGTTCTCTGGGTATTTAAACTAAAATACCCTATTTTGCTAGAGAAAATAGATGAAGTCCGAAAGAAGACAACAATTTTCTAAGTAACCTCACATAAGTGCACATTTTCATCAATTAAGAGGAGATAGATTTAAGTATTTCCTGAAGATCTTTACTTAAGAGGCCTGTAACTAATTAGCTGATTAAGGCTATACAATGAAATAACTGTGTTTCATGTTTCAAGCTTTACCTATCCAGTAAAAATATAGGAAAGCGTGTGCCCTCCAAGGTAATTTCAAGACTTGAATTTATGATCTGATTCACCCTGGATACACACCTTCATGCTTTTCTCAGAAGAGTCGTACTGTAATTAGTTACCTGGCCGGGGATGGAGCGGAAAAAGAGTTCAAATCCTGTGTTGCCTGCTAACAGTGCAAAGCCGAAATCAGTAACATAAAATCCCAGTGGTTGACTTTTAACAATTCCACAGTAAAAATTAAAAAAAAGGGTTATATCGTAAAAAAACCCAAGTGTTAACTAAAAGAAGGATAAAGGTTACTCTTTGGATATTAACGACATTATAAACCTCATCAATGTTTTAACTCCCAACAACTACTGAAAAACAGCGTTTTACCTGCTAAATTACTGACAAAACACAGCTAATTGTTTGTCTTGGAGTCGTCATTTATCACAAAGTGATATTTCTAAGAGCAACCATTGACTTCATTTAAATTAAGGATATAAAAGTAATTATCAACCATACTCATCGTTTTCCAATTTTTTCCCCCTAAGAAACATTATTTCCAGCATGCGTCCTAAACAAACCCATATGAATCTATACTGTTCCTTATTTTCTATTTCAGCTCGTTTTTTTTTTAACATAATCTATTTTTTTCTTCTTTGTATATACAAATTCCTGTTGTTTCACAAGGGAAGACTGTTTTTTTTTAAATTCATCACAAATGTAGCTGTTCTGATATCAATAGATTTTTCTTCAAAGTAAATCGGATGCACAGCCTCTGAACCAGAGCTTTAAAGCCAAACATATTGGATACATGAGAAATGAAATCAGATAACGTACACAATAATATTCTTTTACTTTATTACCACCGATCTGAAACCGAACATCTACAGTCATGTCTCTTCTTTCAATGACTAACACCAAACTGCTTTTCTGACATTACCTCAACTGACTTTTGCAGAACCAACTCTGCATTTGCTAAAGGAATTTTTAAGCAGCAGCAACTAAATTGAGGTTAGGTCCTACTCACTTGCAGCCTGCAGCAGTTGAAATATCAACAATTTCCTGGGTTTTCAGCATAGGGAACATTATTAGAAGGCAAACAGATTTAAACAAAACCCTAGCATGTCACAGAACAATGACCTGTATAAAATGAAATGCTCCACCCTTCAAGGCAGCCCGTATGGTGTCCCAAAAGGCCACACCAGAAGACAGAATAAAGCATAAAGGTCCACCATCCCCAAGGCAAAGCACTGCCAATGTGTTTGTAACCTAGGAAAACTGCAGAGGGACAAGGGACCTGGCAGCAAGAGAAGAATATCAGTGATGAACGTGAACCATCTTGCGAAATAAAGTAATTTCCCCTAGGAGTGGGTTGTTTCATAGCTCTGTACAGTGCAGCTCTAGAGAAAAGCTTCAGCCAGCAGTGCAGAAAAGGTGTTGATAGAGAGAACACCACATCTGAGGCTCTGACCTTGGCCACCCATATTAGTCACGCGTGCTCCACGCAATAAACTTTTCATAAAGCTCTCAACTGTCCTAGCCTAATGAAAGAAGAAATGGGACAACAAATAAAATTGAAAATTAAGAGTGGATTACTTTCAGCAGAGAGCTACAGTGAACTTCTGCTCTCCTGCCCAAGAAGTGAAGTGATGAAGTACCACAATGACATCTGTGATATCGCAGACTGAGCAGGTAGAGTTGGCAGTTTGCTGTTGACATCTCCCAAGAACTATCCTGTCACACAATCAATTAAGCAAACAGACAAAGAAAGAAAAAACTTGCAAATGAGCACAGTTAGAAAACCAAACACATTTCATTACTGCTATAATAATTTTTCTACATGGCTTCTTCATTACTCACCTAATTCAGAACATTATTTGTCACCAGAAGTTAAGATTTAACTCCACGTTAAACAAGCTGCAGGTAACTGTGAGTGGTTTAAAAATCTATGTAGATCAAACAGCCAGCCAGATTTTTATTGCTTATGTAACATTGACAACAGGCTTGCAAAGCCATTACATAGGAACCCAAATTTAAGGTGTAAAAGCAGTCAATTTGCTTTCAAAGCTTTCCTTGGACACACTTGAGGAGGTGGTCCTGGAGCTTCTCAGTGCTTGAGGAGGTCTTGATCAAAAATCACAGGCCTAAACTTTATAAATCACTAGTCATTTGTGACAGTCATTTGTAACCATCTTCTAAAGGTTCTGTTTTTGAAATGCTACAGTGCAGAGTACCCTTCCCTGAAAACACCAGACTCTCCAAAATACCCCAGAGCTGCCAGCTACAATTGCTGGGTTTGAAACTTCAGACCATCTGTATTTGAAATGAGCATTCTGTAGACAGTTATCTGCATCTCTACCATGCCAAGACATACCAAAGTACAGAGTCCCAAATGTAAATGCATTCTGCCTGCACGGGTAAAGACCCAAACAGACTGATTCAAAACATACATATGGAAATATTTTCCTGCAAAGATGCACCTCGAGTCAGACACAGCCTGTTTATTTTTTTTATATTTATAGTATCCACTGAATTAACATTTAGTATAGTTACAAAAGTGATGCCTACACAATAACTCCAAAAAGTGGAAATAAACTGACGTCAAATACTTCTGTAATTATTTTCAATTTTTTATATTTATGCAGAAGATAATGAATACACTTCATGAAAGAACTTTCAAGTTGTTTTTCAGTTTGGGGTGGTTTTTTGTTTGT
>VYZM01012920.1:0-60866 GCA_013398915.1 Dromas ardeola | reverse complement strand
TGTGGAGTCCCCTTCTCTGGAGACTTTCAAGACCCGTCTGGATGCAGTCCTGAGTAATGTGCTCTAGGCAATCCTGCTTAAGCAGTGGAGTTGGACTAGATGATCTCTAGAGGTCCCTTCCAACTCTGGGGAGAAAAAAAAAATAAATTTGGATTGAATAGCTCTTTTGTTGTGTCTCCCATCTATTTCAGGACTCGTAAGTGGCAGATTTTAGGAAAGTAGGCTTTGTTTGTCTTTCTAAGAGAAAGATTGGTTTCACCCAGTCTTTTCAGGGCTCTTGTTTTAATTTATTTTTTTTAACAGGACATCTTAATTCTTTTTTAGGCATGATTCAAGTTTCTGAAACTTTAGAAGGTTTCCTGTTTCTCTAAAGCAGTGCAGTCCTGATTTGTTTTCCCCTGACACAAAAATAATTCCTACTGTGAAGTACTAACAACTTGGGTTAAAAGTCGCTCTTCAGCTATTGAGTGAGATTCTGGTGTTGCTGGTTTTTATGCTGTGTTTACAAAGTTCCTAAAGAAAATGCTGCTAAGAATAAGGGAAGATATTATTGCTATTTTCAACCCACCTGTGAACATATATCAAGAAGATGGTGCTGCACTATACTTGGAGATGCACACTTGTAGGATGAGAGGCACTGCATACAGGTTGCAACACCGGACATTCCTATGAGACAATAGGAGCACTTTTTGGCAGTAAGGGTGGTCAGACCCTGAAGCAGGTTGCCTAGAGAGGCTGTGGAATCTCCATTCTTGAAGATTTTCTGAATGTAGCAGGAATATGCCCACAGCAACTCAATTTAAGTGGGCCTACTCTGAATGCAAGGTTTGGAGGTTACTTCCAGTCTACATTATTCTATAAACCTGTGTAACCTGCTGAGGGGCCAGGGTTTTTTTGTATTTTACATTTCCTGTAAAAACAGGTGAGACTCGGGTTGGTGTGTTTTGTTGTGGTTTTGTTTGTGTGGGTTTTTTTTGTTTGGTTTTTTTTTGTTTGTTTGTGTTTTAAAAAGAAACATCTGTAGTTGAGAAGTGTTTTGTAATTATAGAACTGAGGAGTTAGAGTAACAACTTCCTATTTCAGCAACATGATTTTAAGGGAGAAAGATCATGCTTTGGCTCTAGTGTTCACTTGTTGGCTAGGTAAAAAGTGAGAAACTCTTTAATTTTTTTTATCAAATGCTACTGTACACTCAGTGGATTGAGAGTCTCTGAAAGTTATCTACAGTTCTTACGGTTTATTTGAGATTGCTTGCTGTAGTAAGTTACTGTTTAAGTGGGTAACTCTGTGCAGAAGACTTAATGAACTGCCGTGTCCTACCAATTTACCTCGCTTGGCTTTGGCTTCCTAAAAACTAAAGTACGGTGTGATATTTCTGTTGTCTGCTAACTGCCTTAGAGGTTTGATGACAGCCTAAGGTTTGCAGTGTTCAACTGTGAAAAAGTTAGTTCAGAAGGTTACGTTGTAAACGTTCAGATTCTGGTCTGCCCTCTTAAGTTGTCTGCTTCTATAAGAGATGATAACTTTCTTTGGGACTTCTGCTTCTGAACTGGACTGTGATCCTGTGAAAGACTCAGAAGCTCTTGAACATGCATCTTCTACGCAGCGACTGATTGGTCACATTACAAAATAAGGCAAACTCAAGTGTTCTCAGTTTATTGTAGAGGTTTGCTCTTCATACTAACTCCTGCACAATCTAGTGAGTTTGTAAAGTCTCTGTAACAAAGAAGTCTCAATTTAGAGGTACATTTTTTTTGGTTTTGATTTTTAAAATTTATGCAAGAAGACATCAGCCTAAGTGGTGCTTTGGAAAAGTAAACTTATTGTCCCCTCCTATTATTACTTCAATCTATTGTGTGTGACTTCAACCTTAACTTGATTCTGCCAGTTTTATTTTTTAAAGCAACCAATTTTAAATGTTGAGCTCATGCCAACTTCATTGGAGTTGATGTCTATGTGATTATGATAGGATAACAGTTCGTTGGAGTACTGGATGAGCAGTCTGAGAACAGTCAAAACAGTTAAGAAATCCAGCTCATCTATCCCATGGATAGATGAAGGGAGTGTAATAGGATAGCAAGTTCATAGAATCATAGGATAATTCAGGTTGGAAAAGACATCAGGAGATCACGTAACCCAGCCGCTCAAAGCAGAGTAAGCTATGAGATCAGACCAGGTTGCTCAGTGCTTTATCCAGTTGCCTGAACTGTTTCATGTTCTTATCCTGAAAGCTCGTTTGGGATTGTGAATTCAGAGATGGTTTTGGACTTTTGTTCTATTTCTTTTTAAGGTTAGATCACTTGTTCTGGAAGTTTCTGAATTCACTTTTAGCTTTTTTTCAACCAATCACTGTTTGAGAAATGGTAGGATGAGATTTGTGGAAGATGGGACCTGGAGTTCAGATTTGGAAAAATGTCATTCCCCTTTTCAAAGGGAATGTATTAAAAGGGAACCTGGATTTGCCTAGATAATAGAAAAATAGGTTCGTTAAAGCAAGCTAGCTAATCTTGGTGATTCTTAGTAAAACTTCATGCTTTGGACACTGTGCAGTCTTGCTGTTCAGATGCAGTTTGTATGAGATTACTAACATGGATTAATTGTATGTGCAGAAAGTGTCAGTAGTCTAAGCAGAAGGATGTCAGTTCATTCAGAATTGTTCAGAGAAATCCAGCATCTGGTAAACATGCTTTTCCTCCTTTCTTCGTGCTACTATATGTTAGTATGGTAAAAGTAGCTCTTTGAGAGTGCTACCTAAATAGCAAAAACAGATGCTGACAGTTCTGAAGGATACCGAGTTTTTATCAAGATAGATGTCATCTTGCTTTCACAGGAGCCCAGCAGGTTAAAAATTAACTAGGTTTTAAGTTGCTTGGTTGATAAACACAAATAATATTTAAAGTGGAATTTGCAAGCTGATTAGAGTGATGTAAAATCTTAATTTTGTAATAAATAGATTTTTAATTTGTTACTGTACTCACAATGTTGAAATAACAGGTAGTCCTTATAATAATTAAGGTGGAGTTAAGATGACATAGAAATAGGGCGTGGGGATATATTTATGATATGCTTGTCAGCATTAGTATCTTGGCAATTTTTTGTACCTTCTGTTTGCTTCTAATCTTCAGATCTAATCCACATTTTTTCCCCTGCAGCGGTGTACTTCAGTGTATATATGGTTACTTGGAAAGTACATTTGGTGTGGTTTTTTGGTGTGGTGATAAGAAATTGGCTGTCTTACCTGATGAAAGTGACTGTTAACTTCTGTTTGGTAGTAGGTTGTAGGAACATGATAGTGTTGGGACTACTTCCCAAGAGCAGATGTGGTTCAAATAGACTAGTACCCCTTGTAAGTTAATAGTTGTTAACATATTCCAGATAGGAACATGGCAAGACATATTAACCTTCTGCCCACATTGGGAGTTTCTTTCTAAGTGTTGTGAATGGTAGCTTAGCTTCGTATTTTGTAGTATGACTGCATATTCTCTTCAAATACATTAATAATGATAAAAAAGTAGTTGATGGTGAAATTTGCAATTACGTTATTTAGTTTTCTCTGAAGTGATATAAAACAGGCAGGTGATGAATGTGGAATTACTTTACGTTTTTAATTTGTTGCTGCTATTAATGAATTTAATATGTGAGGCTGTAGTGCTGGTCCTTCTGTTTCTTCTTTATATATGTCAGTAGTTTTGCTAACTTTTATTTTTGCCTCTTTCCTTCTGGGAAGCAATTCAAGGTGTCTGTAAACATGTCTAACTGAACTGACATCTGGGTAATCAAGCATTTCATTGCTAGTTTCTCCCTTTCTAAATGGATATGAACTGGTCTGGCTTGCTTTTTTTTTTTTTAATATATTTTTAATAAGGCCTCCTGTTGTTACAGGTTAGCTGTTTGGAAAAATGAGAGGCATTCCAATTTTCTTCTTTTTCTTGAGACCAGATGTCATGGGTCTCAATTGCACGAGATGCACGGTAAAGTTGAGTCTGGCACTCACAGCTTGTTTACAGATTTTAAAAGTTGCATTGCTTATTGGAGATCAAGCTGCTGTGAAGCTACCATGTCTGGGCCTTTGCATATGCAGAGAAAAGATCATTCTCTTGTTCCAGCAGCTGCAAGAAGCTGGAGAAATCTCCTGCTTTAGGTTTTGTGTGGTCTTGAAACTGAGGTGTCTAATGCCCTGGAAAAACCTGTTACCATTCTGCTGCTTCTTCCAGTAGTTCGGTTTCTATTCCTCAAACATATAATGAGAGGGGTTTTGTGTCATTGTTGAAAGGTGTATAAAATTTTCATAAGGTTGATTTGACAGGCTTGCTCTGGATATTCTAGAAGACATGTATTTTTCCATTGCCAAAAAGTGTATGATTTTTTCCATTAAATCAGTGAAGTGTGTATTATCTCTGCTATCCTCTTTTTATGGCACAATGGCCTTTATTACCATTTTGTAGTATTTTTACTTTCTTCATTTTATGATTCATTCATTGTTCTCATAATATTATACCCCATCTGAACTGTTTTTTTTTTATTTGTTTTGGTGTTGTTTTTTTTTTCCTAGTGGCAGTGCTTGTCTCTACTGTAGCGGGGAAAAATTGCTGTGCTCTTTCTAGAAAATATATAATTTATTTTCCTCAGTTTTCACCATAATATCTTTGCCTCTTCTGCCTTATTAATGCTTGGATTCAGTCAGTGGTGATCCTGAACACCTTTTTCTGAATTCCTGCCTAAGCAAGTAACTGGAGTTGTATTGATATTGCCTTTTTAGGTATCCTTGTAGCTTAATTTCTCTTTTGTCTGTCATGAATTATGTTTTCCAATGTGTTGACTTTCTATTTAACTGGTGATTTTAAGCTATCTCCTGAACTTTTCTCAAAGAGTGATGTTGAATAGCTCTTCCCCTGTGCCATAGAAATGTACTTACTTCATGCAGTAGCTTCTTTACCTGGAGACCTCATGTACTAACTTCCAAGGATTTAATATGTGGCTGGTTTTCAGTTGGTTAGAAATAAATCGATAAAATACAATTTAGAAAAGTAATTCAGTTTCCTAGCATAGATTTTGACCTACCTTGTGCACTACAAAACCAAGTTGTGCTTTCTTTCTTCTGTAATGGCTAGTCACTAGCTAGTCATGAATTAAGAAATCTCAAATACCATAAAATAAGTTTGATGTTTGTGTCATTTACTTTTCAGCCATGAGAACCGGAAGTCTTGCTAGTCATTTTTGTATAGGACAGTGCAAATTTTAATGGGTAGGTGTTGGACATGCTTTTCTGTAGGTTATAATGGAATATAAAGTACTTTTTCAGTGCTCATATACTTCAGATTAGTATGAAAGCTTGCCTTTTGATAGTTCTTTTTGCTTCATACCATTTCATTAAACTTAGAAAAAGAATACAACAAATTAAATTGAAGATCAGACAACCTTATTACCATATTCCTATGTGAAATTTGGGGAACATGTGTCACCTTTCAAATTCTGAAATGTTTTCCAAGCTAAACTAAATGAAAACTAGTGTTTGTGAGCCAGGAAAAGTGAACTCACTTTAATGGAAAGAGTGTAATTTGGTGACTTCCGCAGTGTGGGAACCAAATGTAATACGTTGTAAGCCAGTTTAGCCTGCTCTGTTAATTAACTCGAATGCTGTCAACTTATGGTAACAGTACAATTTTCTTTTCAATACATTTTGAAAAATCAAATATAGATATATTTAAAAGGTAGGAGTTTGTTAAGACATTGGCTTTGTGTTGTCTTTTTTCTAAAAGCAATCAGGGGTGCTGCAAAAAAAGTTAAATGAGCTATTTCATTTATAATTTCTGATTTTTATTCCTTTTTATGGTGGTTATGCCATCCTTTCCTCTGAAGAGAGAAAAACTTGCTAGTTCAAGATTCTTAGTACAACAAACTGCAGCTCTGCCAATAAGACTCTCTTAGTTTGTAATTTATTCTTTAATTAACTTGAGTTTAAATAAAATAGGATTTCAGAAGGCTTACTTTTCAACTCCATTATTGAAACACAGCTTCAAAATTATGCTTTAACCATACTGGCTCAAAGCAAAAGTGTGGTTAAGCCTACTATGCCAAATCAGTTATTTTGACTTTCAATTATCAAAACGTTTTCAACTCTCAAATTGCTTTGAGGATTTTCTCCAAATCTTTGTGAATTTTTTTCCACATTACTAGGCTGAAAGTGATGACTTAGATCATTAGAATAGTAGGTTTTTACCTCAAGTTCGAGTCTCTTTGTTGGTGAAGGAGCTTAATAGCATGCTGGAGAGACTGTTTTCTATGCTGTTGACATTTTGACTGGCAAAATAGCATGGGTTTTGCATTGTTTCACTTCTGTGAAGTCCTTTAAAAGTTAGTACTGTCATTGTGCATATGTGCGTGCACGTGCATATACAGTATATGAAAGCCTAAAGCTGTATAAACATATCTTTAGGGTTAATTCTAGTTAATGATGTATTCCCAAGTGACTTTTATCTGATCACTACAGCTGTGTTACTTTACGATATGTCTTTTCTGCAGACGCCAAAGATGCTAACAAGAAAGATTAAGCTTTGGGACATTAATGCCCATATAACCTGTCGTCTGTGCAATGGATACCTGATTGATGCTACTACTGTAACAGAATGCTTACATACTTGTAAGTAGAAGTGTAATTAAATTAAAGAAATTGTTTTTGGTTTTGTTTTTATTTTTTTAAACTTGATTTGCAACATGTTTTAATGGTTTTTAGTTGAAATTAAAAAATCTGTTGTACATCAGCCAAAGTAATGCATGCTTTACTAGACACTGCTTTTTTAACAAAGCAAATGAGGAGAACATTAAAGTTGAAGCCATATACAATTAGTGGTAATGTATACACTCATGAATGCAGTCTGTCGTCCTGCTAAAGGAATGTGGAACACCTAGTTCTTTTTTCTGTGACAGTTGACATAGCATATGTTTTCCACCTGGAGCCTTGCAAGTGTCTCTTGTTCTCCTGTTCTTCTGCAAAAAGTAGCCATAGTTTACCAATATAGAATACATATATTGTATTGTACCCTAGAAATAAGCTTTTGTTCCAAAATATTGTGATGAAGTAGTTGTTTATTGTTATGTTACTTTGCGAATTTCTAGTTTCACATAGGTGAAGTATGCCCTAGTACCTTGCAAAGGCTTAGGCTTCAGGAAAACTGAAGGTGTGATTCCATCCCAGCATCTTTGTTGTTGACATCATGAGATACAGAAATGCTAGGGTTTTGCAATATTCTGATGGAAAACTTGCATATTAGAACAGTTCCAACTAAAGATGCAGAAAGATTCCTTCTGAGGAGAAGCACCCTTGTAGTCCAAAGTGGTAACTCCAAAACTATTCTCTGTCTTGAAACTGAGGATCAGAACATATTCTTTTGCCAAGGTAGGTGTTGGCTGAGGAATTAACCTTCAGTTCAGAAGACCTGCCGTAGTGACATTAAATATCCTCTGTAGCAGACACATAAATGGCTTTACACCTTACATTACAGGGTTTTACCAAAAGTATTTTTTCTAGCTGTGTCTTCAGAGTCCCTGCAATTTACCAATGCATCCTTGCCACCCAGGAGCTTCCATTTGTGCAGTTTTATCTGCTTAGAGCTTAGAATACCATTTGTTTTGTTTATATGCACCTGTATTAGTCTATTAAATGGTATTAGCCATGCAACTTCAAACACTCCATGCTTTAAAATGCTTTTGTCACAGTATTTTATTCTGATAAAGCTAGTATGTTGTTTGAATAGCTTAATGACTCATAGTACTAAACTTTCTTGGAAGGGAATTATTTGGTGGCAGTGGCTTCATCTCCACAAAATGAAAGTTTCAGCGGTGTTATTCTTCATCTAAAACGCCTTACAAAGGGGAAATACAATGCTCAGGATTTGTGAGAGATTACGTTTTATATTTTATTTCATGTATAAGTTCTGTTCAGCTGTAGAAGTTCAGCTTTAATGAGTTTGTTGTTCTTGTCACCCTTCCATGTAATTTTGGTTATTCTCCTGTTCCTTCTGAATTTGTTTCACATCTTAATTTCCATAGTGTTCTTTTTGGAGTGTAGAGATCCTTAAGCTATCCATCTACTTAGTTTTGCACTAAATTCTTTACTGCTGCTATTACAAGATTATATACAAAACCAGTATTATAACAAGTTAACACGGCTGACATAGAGCTAGAGGGTCTTTTTTCGTTGTTCCATTAAAAAAATAATGAAAGACCCAAACCCCAGAAACCCCTCAGCTAACATCATCTACACCATTTCTTACACTTGCTTATAGAGACATTTTTTAGATTACTCCACAGGGCTGCAGTGCTTGCTTCAAAAGCCAGGGAAAGCTCCTTGCTAGATTCTGCTCCTTTCTTTTTAGTTTTTTTTTTTTATTGTTTTCTTCTTGTGGCTTGTCCCTCCCTTATTTTGGCTGGTTATGTTTTCAGAATACTACTTCGCTGTGTGTCACATAGAATTACAGTTTTCTGAGAAGAGGCATGCCACCCTGTCTTTTTAAAAAACTTCATACACGTTGGCATTGTTTGTGTTGTGTATGTTAATAATATATGTTCCTGGAAAACCATCCTTGCAAAATCTATCCTGAAAGTGCCCTGTCTGTTGAGATAGTGAATTCTCTGCTGAATGACAGCACTTTTCTTTCTTTCTGTTTCTACCTGGAACTGCACAGTTTTCTCACCTTTTTTCATTTTTGACTAATTTCCTGTCCTTCAGATATTCAGAGACTCTTTACTTCAGTAGGAAATGTAGTTCTTGAGTCCTTTGGTTAGAGTCACTTACAGAACCAGGGCCAGCCTTTTGGAGGGACAGGACCAACTTCTTTTGTAAAACACAATTCAGCAGAAAATAAGCTTTTTTGCTCTGTTTCATACTTGTTTCTCTACTGTATCTTTAGTTTGTTGGGACCAGATGGGCCTTGAAGTCAGTAGATAAAACCTTCATTTTTCACATTTTCACAACCATTCATAAAACACAGTAACTCAGTGTTAATCTTTCCTAGTTACATCTGTTTCTTGATTAGAATTCTGGGTTAGCAGATACATGCAGGTCTTCCTAAACTTTTACATTTGTAATTTGATTTTCAGTAGTGTTTACATGTTAAAGCTCTCCTTGTATGTTTTGAAAGAGAAAGCCCTTTGTTATGTTATTTTTGTTATGTTATGAAAGGTATTCTTTTGTGGGTTCATGAAAACGATGAAAGAACAACTGTATTCTTGAACTAGATACAAGAAAGAAAAAAGGTAAGAGGAATGAAACTGTTTAGAAAAAAAAAAAGTGAGTGAGGATTAACCTTACTTGTTCCTTTTCTAATGAAAGTTCTCTGATATGCTTAAGTGTACTGTAAAAGTAAACAGAAAATTTACAGCTCAATTCAGCCTTAACAGTCACTGCCCAAGTATCTGTGCGTAAATGGAGATTGGAGACTTTGGAAATGCTAGATAATGGAAAAAGTGTAGACATACTTTTGTTTCAGACCCTAGAATGTTCCTATATCAACTGTCCCATATTCATAGGACTTGCAGTTTCAGGAGAGTTTATTAATCCCAACTTGACCCTGTGAAAAAATAACCAATCTAGAAGACTCCATCACCCTCCATAAGCTATGTAGTTGCATTTATTTGGATGCTGTACATAGGTTCTTTATTGGGTTTATTAGTCTGAGCCGACTTGTGACGAGTTCAGTTTAGGAGGAGTTAGTGTATACCTAGTCCAAACTGGAAGATGTACTGAAATGAGATATTTTTTTTTGAAGGTATCATAGAATGGTTGGGGTTGGAAGGGACCTTTAAAGGTCATCTAGTCCAAACATTCCTGCAATGAACAGGGACATCTCCAACTAGATCAGATTCCTCAGAGCCTCATCCAGACTGGTCTTGAACACTTCCAGGGATGGCGCATCCACTACTTCCCTGGGCAGCCTGTTCCAGTGCTTCACCACCCTCATCATAAAAAATTTCTTCCTTATATCTAGTCTAAATCTACCCTCTTTTAGTTTAAAACCATTACCCCTTGTCCTGTCGCTACAGACCCTACCAAAAAGTATGTGCCCGTCTTTATCATAAGCCCCCTTTAAGTATTGAAAGGCCACAATAAGGTTTCCCCGAAGCCCTCTCTTCTCCAGGCTGAACAACCCCAGCTCTCTCAGCCTGTCTTCACAGGAGAGGTGTTTCATCCCTCTGATCATTTTTGTGGCTCTCCTCTGGACCCACTTCAACAGGTCCATGTTTTTCTTCGGCTGAGGACTACAGAGGTGAACACAGTACTCCAGGTGGGGTCTCACGAGAGCAGAGTAGAGGGGCAGAATCGCCTCCCTCGACCTGCTGGCCATGCTTCTTTTGAGGCAGCCCAGGTTACAGTTGACCTTCTGGGCTGTGAGTGCACATTGCTGGCTTATGTCTACTTTTTATCCACTAGTACCCCCAAGTCCTTCTTGGCATGGCTGCTCTCAATCCCTTTATCCCCCAGCCTTTACTGGTACTAGACTTTGGCCCGGTCCAGGTGCAGGACCCTGCACTTGGCCATGTTGAGGTTCACATGGGCCCATTTCTTGAGTTTGTCTAGGTCGCACTGAATGGCATCCTGTCCCTCAGGCTGCACCACTCAGCCTGGTGTCATCTGCAAACTTGTTGAGGGTGCACTTGATCCCACCGTCTGTGCTGTTGATAAAGATATTGAACAGTACTGGTCCCAATACGGTTCCTTGAGGGACAGCACTCGTCACTGATCTCCATCTGAACTTTGGGCTGTTGACCACTACCCTCTGGATGCAACCATTCAGCCAGTTCCTTATCCACTGAATAGTCCACCCATCAAATCCATATCTCTCCAACTCAGAGAGAAGGATGCTGTGGGGGACTGTGTCAAAGGCCTTACAGAAGTCCAGATAGGTGACATCCATAGATTTTTCCCTTGTCCACTGATGTAGTCACTCCAGTAGAACTCCACTAGGTTGATCAGGAAAGACTTGCCCTTGGTGAAGCCATGCTGGCTGCCTCGAATCACCTCCCTGTCCTTCATGTGCCTTAGCATAACTTCTAGGAGGTTCTGTTCCATGATCTTTANTACATCAACCAGTTCCCTTAGGACTCTGGGGTGCATCTCGTCAGGTCCCATAGACTTGTGTATGTTCAGGTTCCTCAGGTGGTCACAAACCTTGATCTTCTCTTACAGTGGGTGGGACTTTTCTCCCCCCGTCCCGGCCTTGCGGACCATGCACTCAAAAGGTGTGAGGAGAGAGGTTGCCAGTGAAGACTGAGGCAAAAAAGCTGTTGAGTACCTCAGCCTTCTCCTCATCCATTGTTACCAGTTTGCCAGTTGTGTTCATCAGACGGGTATGCTTTCTTTGACCTTCCTTTTCTGGCTGACATACCTTTAGAAGCCCTTCTTAGTATTCTTTGCATCTCTTGGAAATTCAGATCCAGCTGCACCTTGGCCTTCCTGACTTCATCCCTACACAACTGGGCAGCGTCCCTATACACTTCCCAGGATACATATTCCAGCTTCCACTGTCAGGTTCTGCTTTCATTGACTTGGTAAGAGTGGGGTTTGGCTTCACTTTTGCAAATGGATCTACTGCTCTGGTGCTCCACTGGAGCAGACTGCTGTGTGAGATCTGTGCTTAGTGTGCAAAGCTGTGAGGCTTGGTCTAACCTCTGCCAGCAACAGTACTGTCGTCCTAAATGAGTAAATACAATGCAGAATGCAAACTTGCTATGCTTCACTGACTGCTGCTAATTTTTTTGGTATCAACAGGTGTTTGTTTAATTGTACTGTCACATTGTCTGAGAGGTAGATGGCACTATAGTTACAGAAATTGTTTCATTTTATGTGATAAGAATGAGTGCATTAATACCAAGATTACATGAACTGCTGCTCTTTGAATAAAAGCTATTTCTTCCCCTCTTTTTTTTTTTTTTTTTACTACATTTTTGAGTTGTAACTGTTTCTGGAGGGGTGGGGTGTGGAAGTGTAAATATTTTACTTTGAATGAGATACAGATGATGGTGTGTATGCACATGGAAACAGTTCAAAAGCATGCAGCTTTATAATGAACGACTTTTTTAGCGACTTCTGCCAGCACATTTTATAAATACTGGAGGTCTGTGCCCATGTAATTTTAACTGTTGTGTACTCTGTGAAAGTTAGAATTAAAATAGCACATAGATATCCACTTTTGGAAAGTTTTTCTGTTCTTTTTAAAAGTACCCAACTTTGGAATAATTTTTTTGTCTTAGGTTCATTGCCACCATACACTTTACTTCTGTATATGGCCATAGTTAAAGCAAATAGGCTTAGTACCTTAATGGTATATAGTTCCTGTTATATCATCTGTGCAAGCTGAATGGTGCAAGCAATATGATGTTGACCTGCTAGAAATTGCTGTTCTAGTAAATTCCAGAGTGGGATTGTGTGGTATGCTTTACTAGGAAGACTCTGGCTAGGTACAGATGCTTAATTCTATTGCATCAATTCACTCTATCAAGAACATTAATGAAAGATTGTCCTGGTTTGACGTAAAACAGAACCAACTTTCTGTTCAGTAATTTTATTTCTTAGCTAGGCCTCTTCTAACTCTGAAAGTAACAGCATGTTGTGTCTAAAACGGTTTGTTTTCAGAGTGGTAAGTGCAATGTTTACAGTTTGTGCCAAGGAATGGTATGCAGAAGGCTCTTGCTATAACAACCAGTGTCAGATAATTTCGTTGCTTACCCTGTTGGAGGGTTGGAAGCAGAAAAGCGTAGAGGGGTCCTGCCCGCAGGGAGGAGCGGACAGGACAGGTGACCCAAAATTGACCAACAGGCACATTCCATCCCATCTGCCCCATGCTCAGTATAAAAGCTGAGGGATCAAAGGGTCAGCTCTCTTTCTTCAATGGCCGACATCCGAGGAGGACCCTGTCTGTTCATCNCTGGGACTTCCCCAGTGCCTGCTGGTGACGTCATCCTGGGAGCTTAATACGGTTTTGTATATGCTGTATCTATTTCATTATTTTCCTTTTTATTTTATTATTAATATTTCATTAAAGTAGTCTAGTTTCTTCTAAACTCGTAAATCCCTCTCTCTCCTCCTCCTCTCCGTGTACAAGAGGCTGGGTGGCAGCATCTGTTGCTGGCCACTGGCCAATTTGGCCAAAACCACGACAAAGATATTGGAAACTATTCTGCATGTTTAGACATCATGCTTACAGGATGTAAAAAATTAACTTTGTGTAAATTTGAGTAAGGTGCATTTCTGTGACTGTATGAAAACAATCTTTTTTTTTTTCATTGTGCTGCTTTTATTTCTTTATAATTATGAATGTCCTTGTTATCAGTCTGTAGAAGCTGCCTAGTGAAATATTTGGAGGAAAACAACACCTGTCCAACCTGCAGAATTGTTATACATCAGAGCCATCCGTTACAGTATATTGGGTAAGTATGAAATCAAAAGTGCAACAAGCTTCACTCCAGATTGTTTCAGCCTCTTTAATATAGTACAGCTTTTTCCTAAATTTTCTTACTTCCTTATCAGCATGTTAAACATTTAAAAGGAAGGTTGAAGGTGATTGAGGAGACATAGGATCAAACTTTGCTATGAATTTGCAGCTCCTTCACTTCTGTTTGCTTCTTCCAGACTTAAGAGCAAGCAAAGTATGCACTTTACTGTTTAATTTCTGTGTGAGTTTTAATGGGATTTAGTCATTCCTCATTTTCTGTGCATGGGACATAAAAGTTACATAAATGAAACATTTGTAGAAATTGTACTTTTACAAAAACCTCAAAATAATTAGTCTCAGTTGAACAGTGCTTTTCAGTGTCTGACAGAGTAATGAGAGAAGTAACTGTCAGTTTTATTGTTAAATTAATCTTTCAAAGGTCTTTTTAGTTCATAGGAACAGGTAAGAATATGGCAACAAAAATATTAGACCAGTATCTTTAATCTCTAGAATGGAACGATCTTGTCCTTCATTCTGTTTTGATCCCCACACAGGCTGCTCTCACTTCCTGACCTAACATGAATGTAGTATATTATTCATGAGTTTCCTTTTTTTTTTACTAAGCCTTTTTGCTGTTTTTTTTTTTCTTTCTTTTGTTTCCAGAAAAGATACTCCCTTTCTTTTCCTTCAGTGCTTTCCTTTAATTTTACTGAACTGTGGTAACTTTTGCTGGTGGAAATACATTGTGACAGTGTGTTTGCATGAGCTGTTGCATATGAAGTAGTGTTTTGCCTATCTTTATAAGAGTTTGCTTTTGTTTGTGGCAGTTTATGTGCCTTTCTCAGTTTTCTAACAACTTCTGAAGCAACGCTTGTAGAAAATGAGTCTGATTTGTCTTCATTTTTACTGAAAACTGTTGATGTTCTATATACACTTACATTGCTCGAGCTGATCCTGATTCAGGAGCCTGAAACTAGTTATGCCATCTCTGCATTTGAAGAATAATAGTGTACACTGATAATACACTATATGATACACTGATAATACCCTATATGAGTGTATACTTTGAAGGGACAAGTAGATACCAATAAGCAAGAATGAATAAAAGACACTTAGAATTGTAGAATCATAGAATAGTTAGAGTCGGAAGGGACATATGAGATCATCTAGTTCCAACTTTCCTGCCATGGGCAGGGACACCTTCCACTAGACCAGGCTGCTCAAAGCCCCATCCAGCCTGGCCTTGAACACTTCCAGGGACGGGGCATCCACAACTTCCCTGGGCAGCCTGTTCCAGTGTCTCACCACCCTCAGAGTAAAGAACTTCTTCCTAACGTCTAATCCAAATATACACTCTTCCAGTTTAAAACTGTTGCTCTTTGTCCTATCCCTACGCTCCCCAAAAAGGAGTTCCTCTCCACGTTTCCTGTAGACCCCCTATAGGTGCTGGAAGGCTGCTATAAGATCTCCCTGGAGACCCTTCTTTTCTGCAGGCTGAACAACCCCAACTCTCTCAGCCTGTCTTTGCAGGAGAGCTGCTCCAGCCCTCTGATCATCTTCGTGGCTCTCCTCTGGAGTTACTCCAATAGTTCCATGTCCTCCTTATGTTGGGGGCCCCAGAGATGAACACAGCACTCCAGGTGGGATCTCGCCAGAGCAGAGTAGAGGGGCAAAATCACCTCCCTTGACCTCAGTCCATATGTGACATTTGAAAAGCCCAGCTTGCGCAAATGGGATTGCTACTAGTTGAAATGACATGAATTTAGGAATTAAATATACTTTGATTCTTCTTCTAGTGATACATTAAAAGATTATAATGGTTAATTGTAAATCTCTTGACTTGTCACCATTTCTGTACTTGTTCACTGGTCTCCACTGCTGTGAAGTGCTTGTGTCAGGTGATGAGAAGCCTGAAACTAGTCTTGTAAGCCTCTTCTCCTATTTAAGCCAGATTCAGGATTTGGTATTGCAAGCTCTGTTGGGGGTAAGGACCTTGCAGCAGCTGAGACAGCCATTTGAAAAGCTTCTGATTTTATTTATCAATTGGAACTTAGGGTAATTCTGTTTCTTAGGGTACTTAGGGAACTTTGTTTCTTTCAGACAGTGACTTATGTTAGACTAAAATGGAATTTTGTCTAGGTGAGCTGGAATTAAAGTTTAGAATCTTAACCAGCCCTGCTGCTCCAGTTGTAGTGGGACTATTACCCTTCTTTTACTTGAGCCACGCTACCTATACAGGGTTCTGAGCTACATGATGTTGCTCACAGTTAAAATGTTGGATTTTAAGGGGGAAGTAAAATTTTATTTTTGTGATCTTTTCCTGTGAGCTGTTTTCTTGCATTTTTGGAAGAGCATAGTAAAGATAACTGATTAATCTAGAAATCTAAGAGCTGAGTCTGTAGAGGTAAGAAACAGATGATCCGTGATTCTTTTGTAATAAAAATGAGTTTACCTCAAAGTTGTAAAAAAATTTGACATTATTAGTGACATGCTTGCTTTGATGTAGGAAGCCATGTTCCATGGGTCATCGTCTTCCTCATGTCCAAGACTATTCTCCCTCAAACTTCGATTGGGTTTCTGTGTTACCCTGTACTTTTTCATAATTTGTTTCATGTTATTGTCCTCTCTTGTTTGATATAAATACTGATTTGAGAATTGAAATTCTGCTTGGGTAAATCTAGATATTTTACATCAATTTTGTAATTATTTTAAGAGAAATGTTTTTAATGAAGATGATTGACCTGAACTTTTTATTTTGTTTTTTTTTTTCTTGCTAGTCATGACAGAACAATGCAAGATATTGTTTACAAACTTGTGCCAGGCCTCCAAGAAGGTAAGTGGTGGTATCACTTTTTTAGAGATAGTTTTGTGCATACTTCCTTAATACTTTAAAAAAAAAAAAGGCAAGTTTCAGGTGATGCAAATTGGGAGGGGGCGGAACTGGGGAAAAATACAATGGAAACCCATATTCCTTCATTTGTGTTATTTCTAGTGATTAGCTTAATTTCATAACCGTACTAGCAGCAATTGGGGGTGGGGGCAATGGGAGGAAAGATGGGATATTTCTTCAAAAAGTATTACTATGCAAAGCAGAATAGTACAGCTTTTGAATGTTGGCACACCATAACTATCATTTGTTCTTGTTAAACTGTGTACTTAAATCTGTTGTGCCAGCTTTCTAGAATTCTCAGAGATAGAATGTAATGCAGAACAGCTTTTAGTTTCAGTGAAGTTTCTGCTACTGTGTGAGTCCTTCCTTAGCAGGTAACTTTCAACTTGTGTTTTTATAATCCTCTTTGAGACTGGATCTGTTGAACTAAAGAAGTACTTTATAGTAACTTTTCAGTAATTTTTTGTCTTAATCTATGTTACAACATTAATTTAAATTGAGTATTTTTAATCCATTTAAACTGCAAAACCAGAACATTCTCAAACATCAATAAGATTAAATAGATTATTTAAAAATATTTCTAGCGTAATGAAAATCAGAACTATAAATAAGAATACAAAAGCAATGGTTTGACTGAAATACTGTGGGAGGGATTCAAAATAAGGTATAGTGTTTTAAATGCTATGTCATTCTAATAGACTGTTATAGTAATAGCTATACGGATGACTTTGTAGTATTCTAAATCTGAAAAGTAAGATGAGACATGACTTCATACAATAGCAGAGATAGAGCAATAAATCATGACAATACCACTATTGGAATAACTTCGTAAATACTGCATTAGAAATTTATTACAGCGATTAATATTTACAATTTTAAACAGCGGAAATGAAAAAGCAAAGGGAATTTTATCACAAACTGGGCATGGAAGTTCCAGGGGACATCAAAGGGGAGACTTGTTCTACGAAACAGCACCTAGATTCCCATCGAAATGGTAAATGGTCCTTTATTTATTCTGTCTTGGGAGGGTGATGGCTAGTAAATTGATGAACAGACCTATTGGAGGTATGTGTCTAGTTGGTTTATTACCATCACAATTGTTTTACAACACTGCACAATACAGTGCAGGGTGTAGGATTGTTGCATCATCCCTTATTTGTGCACAGAATCTTTCTGTTTAGCCAGTCCTAGCATATTACTCTTGACAAAGGAGATCTCCATAGTAGTGCCTACATGGGGACTCTGTGAAGTTACCCAGCTTCTGGGCTGCTGGCAGTTGGACTGAAGGCTGTGCTCTGTATGTATTCCTCTGTTTCATGTGTGGGGCTGTTGGCAGCTAGTGTTGCCTGAACAGATAAGCACAGTTTGGGAAAAGCAAAGTTTGTTCTGTATTGCAGTCCTGAGCTGTGCTGTTTAAATCATATTAGCATTACAAGCTGCTGCTGAGTGTTATCCCATGTATCTGGTTTCTTATCTAAGGTGAAACTAAACCGGATGAAAATTCAAACAAAGAAACTTCTGAGGAAAAACAGGAAGAAGATAATGACTACCACCGAAGTGATGAACAGGTGAGCTCATAAGGCATGTTTTAGTTTTGGCTTGTATTTTAGCTTTAGTACTTTGGTAAGCTAACAGAGAAGAAAAATAGCTGTTTCAAGCTATTTTTTTCTGTCCTGTGACACAAACAAGATGCAGTGTTGTCCAATGCTTTTGTGTAAGCATGAGTTTCATCTTTGGGTTTTGGCAGGAATGAAGAATATACTAAAGACATTTGCATGAAGATTTGATAGTTCCGACTGTTTATGAGTTTCCAATGTATTTATTTGCTTTCAAAATAAATTCAGGTTATTTGGCTCCCCTTCTGAAGGAGTGTATCCTAGTGTTATTGTTACACTCTGAGATGAATGTGTATCAATAATTGTGAATAAAACCTTTTACTCTTTTACTAACTTACTATTTGTTTTGTTTTAAACCTCTAATACTAAGACAGTGTTAGCCCTTGACCATAAAAATAGTTTGAAGGCCAGGAAGTTCACCATTAAGTTTTAAACACAAAACATGTTTGAAAGTGAAGTCTGCTTTTAGGATAAACAAGCCATCCCTTTTATGTTTTGCTGTTATGTGTGTCTGGAGCAAATTAAACTTGGATTAATTTTCTTTTCAATTATAATGTAAGGGAAATTTCGAAGAGTTTGTACCTAGTATTAGATCCTCTTAGTGCATAAAGTAAATCATCACAAAGACTAAGCTGTATGAGAAAAGAAATGAGAATTGAAGCACAGAAGTTGAGGGACTTCTTAGGGGATAATTCTTAGAATTTCAAAAAAAATTATGCCACTTGTATCCATTCCTTTTTAAATTTTAAGTTCTCTTTTAAATGTGTGTTAAAATTCTGTTTTAAACTGGATTTAGCAGTTGCATTAAAAGCAAGAAGTTATGTTAGAAGCAATTATTAAAAATTGGCAATAGTGTTCTTACTGTTTATCTTACTCTACCTTTTGACATAGGGTCCTCTTGAGCTATTGGCAGCTGTGAATTCGGACTGCAGCAGCCTTGTTCCAACATCAAAAAATTTTTCTTAAACTTCTTTGTCGACATCTGTTTTGTTTGCAGTAATGCTTGTCACTAAACTGACAAGATGTTAGAATTTTTTTTTTTAAGAGGGCTACAGGCGTTTGAGTTTAAGGAATACTAGTACTGTACTCTTTCACTTTGATGTATCAATAAAGGCTGCGTATGGAATACATAATAAGGACTGCAGAAAATTGTTCCAGCCAACCCTGACTGCTTGCTTTTTCTTGAAGGTAAGCATCTGCTTGGAATGCAATAGCAGTAAATTGCGTGGATTGAAACGGAAATGGATTCGCTGCTCAGCACAAGCAACAGTCTTGCATCTAAAGAAATTCATTGCCAAAAAACTTAACCTTTCTTCTTTTAATGAGGTAATATTTTAATTTTTAAAAATTATTTTGCAGATATAAATATCTTATGAAAAGTGTGGGATTGTTCCTTTGCAAATGAATGTCTTTTCTAGCTATTTTCTTGTCCTTCTTGGGTCTATACAGGACCTGTCACTTAGTTTGCAATGCATCTTTTCATGTCTGTATATAAATAGTTGAGCTAAAAGCCTTGGTTATGTGCTTCCGCATGTGTTGAAATGGACCCTGGCAACGTGCTTTGTTTGTCAGCGTGTAGTCAGGTATACCCCACCCTTTCAGAGATTTCACACTCAGTGGAGGGGACAGGCAGTAACAAACACTACTGAAGCCCAGCTTAAGAGAAAGCACCACAAATACTTTGTTCATTTGTGTGCACTCAGTGAAGCTCAACCCGAAGTTGCTGCCTACCATGAGGAGGGTGTTATCAGATACCTACTCTTCATTTCCTTTGCAGGGAATACTTGGAATCATGGGAAGAATTTATGGTGAAAGGTACACAAAGAAAGGCAATTCTTTGCACTTCTCCTAGTTCAGATTTGAAATTAACAGTGGCGAACATATGAATGCAGCCTCTGTTTACCACTTTGGTGGGTCTCTATTGCAGTCTCCAGACACCTATTCACTGAATTTCATTTAGACTTGTCATTCAAATCAAATCATTTGCTTTCCAGTCCAATGTGTCAACACCTTTCTGCTCAAACTTTTCAACAGCCGATTCATGTCTGTATCACTCTTCCTTCCAAGCTTCTGTACACTTCAAACCAACACTCTGTCTCATCATTGGAGTATGTCTCCAAACGCTGCTAGTCTTCCCCAGACTCTGCTCTGTATCTCCTGTCTTGTCCTCAGCTGGCTTGGAAGTGGTTGACCCCTGGCAGTAGCCCAGCAGCAACATCACTGTTTGAAAGGGGTTATTTTTTGTGTGTGTGTGTGTGTGTGTTTAATCCCTCCATTCCACTGTGCCAGTCTGTGATTTAACAACCTGCTTGGCTTTTACCAAAGGAACAAACTTTCAGGAGTACTGTTTATTCTTTTGCTATCCCTCCCTACCTTCTTAAGAGTACATAAATTGTGGTGTAGTAAGTGTACTGGGTGTAATCAGTGTAATGGGTACAGTTAGTAGAAGGATTTAAACTTGTGGGCACTTAGTTGGTTGCTATAGACTATTACAGGTTTGAGTTATTGCCAATTAGATAAGCCATGTAAGTGGACTGTGTGTCTATTCAGGCCTTTCTGGGTTGTGTGCTAAAACGTTGTTAATATAAGCCACCTTGGTGGAACTTTCTGTTGTCATGCATGTTCCTTCTTTTAGTTCATGTTCAGCTATTGTAGTTCTGCTGATTATTAATCATATGATCCTCATGTTTTTATGTTTATATCCTCACTGTTTATAATACTAAGATCTTTCAGCACTGAGGTAAGAAAGTAAAAATAGCTATTGAGTATCTGCAAAAAACTCCATAAATATAGTATATGAGGGAGGTGGCAGACAGGTTGTTTTTTTTTTTAAAAATGTATAATTGTAGCAGAAAAACACCTGGCTGGTGTTAAGTAAAAAAATTTCATAGTATGGTAAATAGCATAGCTGTCTCTGACACTTGTGAATTCTGTCGCCTTGATCATTTTATTGGGCCGTTTTAAAAGCATGTAAAGCTTTCAGGAAAGGGCATTAATACTGCTTGGGAAGATAAATCAAACAGCCAAGTCCAGTTCATGCAATATCTCCTAGGTGGGCACAGACATGGTTTTTCAGCGCTTTATGTTGAGAAAAGACATTCTCTTTTCTTTCCTGGTACTATTTTTTTTGTTGCAGAGCAACTGCGAGATGAATGGTTCCAGTGTCTTCAGAGAAAAGAAATCTTGTCAGACATTTGTAGTATTAACTGAAATATGTTGTATCATGTACTGTGTCCCAGTGAATTAACTGTTGCCTTTGTTTTGTCAGCTGGACATATTATGCAATGAAGAGATTCTTGGCAAGGATCACACGCTCAAGTTTGTAGTTGTTACTAGATGGAGATTTAAGGTATGACACAGTGATTCCAAGTAAATCACGAAGTGGCCAAATAAAATGGTTATAAAATTGTCATCATTTGGAACTATACTGCAGTAACTGCAAACTTGATAAAAAGATACTTTGATAATTAGCTAATACAGCATCCTTAAACATCAAGTATTAATTTTGTTTCCAAGGAAATGAAGGACAGGGCCCTTAAGTATTAATTGCAAGGGAAAAGGGAACACTGCATCAACTGTCAAATTGCTGTTAAGTCTAGCAAAGGAAGTAGAAGCCACAAGAAAGTATTTTTAGCTATTTCAGGTAAAACTGGTTTAAATCTGTGTAGGTGAAAAATTGATTGTGATGCAGAAAAGGCAGAAATTTTCAACATAGTTCTGTTCTGTAGCTCAAAAAAGCTATTTAACCTCTAAAGGAGAGGCAGTAATTGCAATGCTGCTCTGCCTTAGTTAAGGAAACTTGTACGGGCGTTTAGTAAACATAAACAAGGCTGGTTAAAAAAGTTACAGTGTATCTTTGACTTGCTTATTGTGGTTTATTTAAACAACTTCCTTGAAACTCAATAGTAAACAGTGGGCCATTCATTCTGAGTATTATCATATTAGTAATGTCAGCTCAAGTGAAGTGGGTGTAAGAATTAATTGCAAAATCAAACACTTAGGAGGCAAGTCACACCTACAGAGTCAGTGTATGTGTATTTGGGGATATTTGAACTAGGAGTTAGTATTCATAATGGACAAGCAACACAGTCCAAGCTTACAGCGTACACTGAGGTAGAACCACTCAATGGCTTTGGCTGCATATCTAGAAGAGGTGCAGGTAGGAGTAGGAAAGCATTTTTCTGTCTGTATAGAAAAGTAATTCACTTGCATGAGAGTCACAGGGTAGAAGTCAGCGCACAGTCTTTGAAATGCAGAGAGGTCATGAGTGGAATTCTACTGGAATCTGTTTTGTATGGTGTTCCTGAATGACCTGGAAAGGGATTTGAGTAGTGCAGTAAGAGTGCACTGCCAACATTGTGGTTATTTAGGATAGTGAAGACAGATTGATCAGAAGGAACTGAAGCAAGCCTTTACAGTTCTGACTACAGGTGATTAACGAACATCTTAAGTTTGATGTAGGTAAATATAAAAGGACACAAAGCAAATGTTAGGGATTTGTATGGGCAGGGGGAAAGAGAACCAAACAAGAGCATCAAAGTGATGTGCATCTGTCCAAGTGTACTATTCACCTTTATCATGGAAATATACACAATTGAGAGTCACATGGAAAAGGGAACTGTAAACTGCCCAAGTGAAAAAGATGGGGGATGTAAAATGAAACTAGGAGGTGTGAGATTCAGAACAAACAAGAGCAAGCAATTCTTTACATGAGACACAGAACTCCTTGGTGCAGGATGTTGTGGATGTTAGAAGTTTACCTATTCATAAAAAGGCAATGGGTACATTTATAGAAGAGGATTCAAGTGGGAGCTGTTAAATATGAAGTAGCACATCCTCTTATGCTGCTTTTTTGACATCTTCATTTCTCCCTTACTGGGAATGGGTTTTCCAAGTTAAACAGATCTGCTAGAACTGATCTTAAGTTGATCAGGTCCTGAGGCAAAAGGGAAAGGATTTTTCATCACTTGTTTGAGCCTCACAGATGAAATTGCATCTTGTCTTTGCTTTGGTGAAATTTTGGCAGGTCACATAGCTACTCTGATAGTTCATTTTATGCTTTAGTTTATGCAACAAAAATTTTGCCTACTGAACAGTTTTAGTTCTGGTTTTGTTTCTTAACTTATCTGATGTTTCTGTCTTGCAGAAAGCACCTCTACTGCTACATTACAGACCCAAAATGGACTTGCTGTAGGAGAACTTTATTGTCCTTCTGGACAGAGTTTTTTGCAGAGACTATCATCTGGCACCTTCTTAGTGCATCACTAATTACATGACACAAACCAGCTGAATAACTTTGGAAGACTGTAGGGCTTTCATAGTGGACTGTCCTTCTGAATATTTCTTCTAGGGGTGTGCTGCCTAGATTTCTGGACAGAAAATATTTATACTTTTTTTGTACGGAAGAAAGAAGTTGCAACTCAACAAGACACTACCAGCACTAAGTTTACAGATACTGAAAACACTTCACAGTTCCATGTATCTTAGCCTGATTTATCTCTTACAGTTACACAGAAATAAGTTAGAATGTTGTGGGGTGATTTAAAAATGTTACTTTTGACACCAAGTTGCATTTAGTTACTTCTCACATTCTCAATCTTTAAAAACTATATTTTTGCAAATTGTTACTGTCTTATATAGTATGCCTGATTGCATTGGCTTTATTCAAGTTATTCTGTAGAGCATTGAACATACCTAATGATATAGTGACTGGTGATAATTTATTATGCTGCATTGAAAACTTCTGAAAATCTGGGAAACCAATAAGTTTGTCATTTTTGCCCAGTTCCTGCTCTCCCTCACTTTGTGTTTCAGTAAAGTTTTGCTGCTCCCCTATGCATGTTGATTTGATAAGATTAATAGAAAACATTTCATTTGATTTTAATGTGCCCTGGTACTATGCTGTGGCATAAATTGCACCACATAATGGCAAATACTCAAAAGTGCTAGATTTGTGAGCTTTTTTTTTTTTAAAAAAAACCCATTTCTTATGTAGTTGTGGCTTGCAGAAATCAGTTTTTAATGTGGAGAGAATTTGCTCTCACTAGCTATTGAAACACTGTCTCTTGGGCAACTTTCAGTGATATTGCACAGTTTTAATTCTCTAATTAAAAATTCCTCAGATCATTATGTGCAGCTTTATATTTCCTTCACCTGTTTTCTTATGAAACCATAACATTTTCTTTAGCGCAATTTCTAGCTGTCTTGGGGGAGGAGGCAGAGGGGATTATTTTAGCACCTTCTGGCCTTAACTGGTAATTTTGTTTGCATCAGCCGTAATGGATGCAAGGTAATACACATGCATTGTATGTATGTGTGCATACATCTAGACACACATATAACTATATATGTTATTGAATGCACCCACACTAGCACTTAGCAGGGTTCACTGCACTTTTTGTAAACCTTTTTGAAATAGTTGGTTTTTAACAACAGTAGTTGAAAGTGATTTCTGCAAGCTGTATACAGAATAGCACATATAGTATGATTATGAGAGTATTTGTCTGGCATGGGTGTCAAGTCGTTGAAAACAGGCTATGACATATTACTGGCAGTTGGAAATAGTTAACCTTCTAATTTCTGGAAGAGTTTTCCAGTCAGCTGAAAATGCTAGTTGCTGTTCTTATTATTAAACCCTGTTGTTTTTTTTTTTTTGATAAATTGTCTTTGGATAAGAAAAAAGTTTGCCTGTAACTGCCTGCTTTGTCTAACTGTGCTCCTTCCCCTCTTCTGCTATAAAGTATTACTTGTTACTCGATAATGGGAAGCTGATACTGCAAGAGATTTATCGAAGCATTTTAAATCCTCTTCCTCTTCTTGAGTTTTCAAAGCACCACATTCCTCAGTGTGTGTCCCAAAATTTCCTTCTTTGGAGTCTCCAGCCCTCCATTCTCAGCTCTGCTGCTGCAGAAGTGATGGTCCAACTTGTGTTTACCTTTGAAAAGAGGGTTCCAGTTGCAGGTGTGAATGGGGAAGAAATCAAAAAGTATGCGAGCAGAGAATGAAAAGGAGCCTACTGAGCTGTGGAGGGGGAAAGGAGAGCCACACAAAGGCCAAAAAGTGCTGCTGTCCTTGCAGATGAGGTCATAGGATAGCTGCATTTGAATGTTTGGGTTCCCCCCACATCTGGGCTGGGTGGCTGGGTTTGTGTGGGAGGGGTGTGTGTGTGCATGCATGCATATGAGCAATGGAATCAAACTTGGTTCTGGTTTTGTCATGCTGTTTGTGGACTCAAATATATGTATTTTAGCTTTTTTTCTGTCTTTAACATTACTTGAACTGGCAGAAAAGAACAAATGAGATCATGGATCTACCATTCTTATAATTGTTTTCATGAAATACCAAATGCAGGTGGTATGGATATGTACACAAACTGACATACTGGGCCTTTCTGGAGCTGCATATGTGGTTGTTACTGTCCTAGTGTAAATAAGGGACTGGCTCTAGCCACTGAGGCACTGCGAATCTGAACAGGGCTATGAAGTGTCCACCCTCTGTGCACCCTGAGTACCTGATGTAGACATAAAATCAAAGATGCCAGACAGCATTCTGATTAATCACCTTAATCAGGGTATATGTATACATAAAAAAAAAAAAAAAGTGAGATCTGTCTACCTCAGAGTGTAAGTACTGCAGAAACTTTTTGTACAACTAGATATTGATGCAGTGCTGTTAAAGGACATTGGGTTATTAGTACTTTCGTGTGTACTTGTGCATTTAAGAAGTGAGTTATGAACATGCAAATCCAGAAGCTTTCAAATCTATCTCTTGCTGTAACAATCTACAGTACAGAACATATATTTATAAGTTTATAACCATCTTTAGAATCACTTGAATTTGTTACGGTGCTATCAATATATTGAAAATTCTGTTTATACCTATATGGATACATAAAATCACAACAGTATTAATACGTACAGCTGGGTTTTTTGCTCATAATTGTATATATCTGCTTTTGCAATGTCCTTATCTGGTAAAACCTCACCAGTAAAAAGGAAAAAAAAAAAACGCAACCAAATACAAACCCACACAGTTATTTTTCTAAATCACAGCTCACAACATCTTCACTACAGAAACTCTTTCCCTCAGGAGGGATGTGACTGTGTCTGGACCGTACGTTTATTTCCTTTAGCCTTACTAAAAGACTGCAATGCAATTGAATTGAGGTGAGAGGCAGATTTCCTTTGAGTCACAGCCTTGTTTCACTTCTCTGAAGCTTAAGAGACAGTTAATTTATATCAAGATTATATTGGATAAAATAACCCTGATACTGTTCAAAGTCGGACTAAAAGTTGGACTCAGCATAGATGTCTCTTGGTTCTAGTGAGATCATGTTAGCTTACTTTAACATTCATGAAGATGCCATTACTGTGAAGTAGTTTTCACAATTACTTAAGCTGGTAAATAATTGCAGTGAAGAAGTATCTTGTTATCCTCATTATCCTTAGCAGCAACGAGACTGATGAATCACCCAGGCTCAGAGTCTCATTAAATATAGTTTCATTAAAAATAGAGAATTCAGATAGAATATATAATATTGAATTTAAATAAGATTTGGGGTTTTAAATTTTAACTTTATAAAATTATTTATTCTATTTTAAGCCTTCTGTCTTATTTTACCATCGAAGTATTTTTGGTTTCAGTGGTCCAGCTTTATTTACGGGCATATAAAATGAAATTGTAAGATGTTTTTACAAGCTTCTTCCTTTTACATTGAGTTTGAGTAGCTTTTATTTGTATGTTTTTGTTTGTATGGATAAAGAGCATTACTTATGCTTTTGTGCAATAGGTTTGAAACATGCATTTATTAGGCATATTTTTAAATTGTAAATGTAGCGTCTACTTACCGTTAAATTTAAAAGGAATCTAGATGGCTTTTCTCACTTGTTCAAATGGGTGTTTATTTGGGGCTATTATTTGGGGGGTTTGTTTTTTGTTTTATTCATTTTTTTTTATTTTAAGAGTGAAGTGTGGGATTTAAATTTGTGTACAATAACTATCTGTCAGCAATATTTTAAAATAAATGATCTTTCAAGAAACCTTAATGTGAATTGTGGAAGCAATGGGCAAGACTTGCAGCCTATCTGAAAATTTTTTGTGCCATTGTTATGTCTGGTATACTTGTGTACCATCAGACCTGGGAATATTTATTTTTAATGGTTGTGCAATAGTATACACAACACTATCACCTCTGGGCATATGGGACCATAAAAAATATCAGACTACAACTATGATGGTGCTATTTTTTTCCAATAGGCTATGAGCCTTTGAAAGCTTATCTGGCTCTTATTGTCTTGATAACAACATAGTCCTAGGAGATTCATTGCATTTTTTTCTACTGGAAGATAAGTATAACCATACAACTAGCCTATTTTACAGCATTATGCATCTTACCATTGAGCTAAATATAATAGGAAAAAGCCAACCTGTACATCAGCAAGATGATTCTTAATAAGTGTTTAAAAAGCATTTTGTACAGAAGGCTTGACTGTACAGAACAATCAAGTTTCTGTATTTCCTCAGGTAATTACTTCAGTTTGGATGTTTCACTGGAAATGTTAATGCAACCTACACTTCAGTTAGTCTGCCTGAAGTTGATAACAGGGCAAAACGTTGTCCCATACGTTAGAATCTCTACGTAAGATGTAATTAACTGTAACTAACATGTTGAGATCCGTTGTTGAAGTAAAAAGTTGCAGAGAGAACAACATTAAGAAACATATAACAATGCTTCAGTCTCTGCTTTAATCAAAAATTGCCATCAGTGCAAACTCTTTCTAGGAGCTTGCATCTTGTGGCAAGTCAACAGTAATGTGGAGTTATGCTTTATTTATATACAAATTAAAGCTCTGGTCCTGCTATTTGATCCATGTTCGATCATCCTTAGGGCTTCTTGGAAGTCTTTCAAAGCCACAATGACCTGTCTGGATCCTAGCGATAGGGTAAGAACTAAATGTCCAATTCTATAAACAGTATAAACAATAAACAGAACATTACTAATAACCTGGAAACACACATAAACCAGCGGGATCATTCATGCGAAGCGTTAGGTGTTGGCCGGAGGAAGGAACCCTGATTTTTGGATACTGATGTTCCACTATTTTTTTAATATTTTTATTTTAAAGTCAAAGCATTGGTTTAATGGAATCTTGAATTCAAATTACTTATCTGGACAAAAGGAGCGTTTGTTCTTTCCTTCTGCAACAAGATTATTTTATGGTTAAGGGACAATAAGTCAGTGCAACCACTAAGCCTTTATCCTTATATGTGGCATAATAAAGATTCTGGAACTGTCACAGTGTAAAACCATATTTTTGGCTTAGCTTCCTTTGAAAGTTTACAATTTTTTATGCTTTGTGTTGCTGTGTAATTTTTGTACTATTGGTGGCTAGTTTTGTCTGAATAAGCCTTTTGGGATAATTGCTTAATGTTTTGATTTTATGATAGTGAAGCTTGTATCCAGTGTTTTGCCAATTAATATTATATGCTTGTTAATAAAAGCAGAGAAACTAACTGAAGTACTGTCAGGCTGGAAGTTATTGTACCATTTTTCCCCAAGAACATAAGGAGCTAGCCGCCATAATATCGTAGCACTGAACAAACACAGCGTGACTGAAACAGTTGTGGTGTGGCATTGCATTGTCATAATCAGTCTTTTACTCAAAACACAAGCATGGCCCACAGTATTGCTGCACTGCATGGAATGGCAGTATGTCTGTGGCAAGTAACTGCCAGTTAGGAAACTAAATAGCTTCAGCTCAGTTTCCCTCATGTCTTCACGTATCTGTGGATAGGAAAGAACTTAACCGACATGTATGCATTATTTTCAGTCTTACCCTTAACTGGTGATGTTGATGCACAGGGGACGACCGCAGCATTCTGGAACACAGACGTTCACGTAGACACATGCCAAACTGAAAAATATTTCCACGCACATTCTGATCTTGTGTTACGTTACTTTGGTAAGCTGGTAGGGGGAAAAAAAGGTCTCTTAGTGATAGGAAGCTTTGATTAATGAACTGAATATGTTTTGCCTTTGAAAAAATTGGTATTTTGTGGTATTTGGCCAGCATTGGTGCTTGCCCTCTTTGTAACTTCAGGAGCTTTTTTCCTTCAAGATCCTTGAGGTTTATTTTAATGCCTGAACAGATCAAAGGTGTGGGGGAATTTTTAGGTAATTGAAGTGCCTAGTTGAGGTAATACAGTAAAACTGCAAAGCGGATGCTACAGTAGTTGATTTTTTCTTGCAGTACCTACACGCAGTAATGCAAATTTATAGCTTGTGAACTGCACTGTACATACTGAGAGGGCAGGAAGGGCTTTTGTTCCTGCCGTTGGCTTGTTAGGAACTGCCAAGTCAGTGAAGTCAGGCTTTTATTCATACACATATTTCTTATTTGCACTGATCGTACCAATGTATAGTTGTCCTGAGGAAGTTGGGCATTTGCCATTTACTAGCTTCATTTAAATACCAGCATGAGGGATTTACTGCAGAAAGGTCCCTTTGCCTGTGTACAGTCACTTAAAAGTGAGTAAGTGTTGTCACTAATTGAATCAGCGTTACGTTTTGTAAATCTTCCATGCTCTCATTATTAGTGGTTCTAACACTTCCCTGAACTTTGTACCACTGGTTGCTTCCATCTCTCTGTGAACTGACCAGTGATGGGCCTGGCTCACCCTGCTTCTTTCCCTCTGGCATTTTCAGCAGCTATTACAGGAGCCTAGAGAAGATGTGCTTGAATGGAGGGGTTCTGTTTCATGGGAGTGTGATTACAGATTTTCTGACCTCTGTAAATGCTGGAGTAGTTAAGAAATGAGAGAAGCTTTCTTCTTTGCAAGCAGAAGTACATAGTCACTTGGTGCTGGACGCAAGTTGTGGTCTCCTTAATTGGCACGTATATCATGAAGAAATTGCTCAGGTTTGCAGGAGGAACGACTTACATGTATACCTCACTTCAAGAATGATTAAAGCACCACCATCAGCATCTGTTGTGAATGTGACCTTTGAAATGGTTGTGGCAAAAACTGTTGTTAAGTCAATGTTTTGTATTGTTCCATGTAAAATATACTTGTAGAAATTCAGACCGTTCTCTGCCTTTGATTTGGATAGAAAAAATAACTTCTTTGATGTTTTATCTTTTATTACCATTACTTTATGTTAGTTTGAAATGAGTCATTTAAAACTAGACTGCAAAACCTAAACAACAGAAATATGTGATGAAACTGAACTAACTCCCCTCATTACCTGAACATGGTGCTAATCCAATAACTAAGAGTAAAAACAATTCCAGTTTGGCTGAAATTGTCAAAATTCACAACAAGAAATTGTGCTAATATTTGTGTTAGTTAGCCCTGAAAGCATAAATCTGCCATGCAGCAAGTAGCAGCCAACTGCTTTTTTTTCCCCAGAGGCAATTCAATGTGAGAAAGCTCTAACTGGTATTTCTTGCTTTATACGTAGCCGGTATTTTCTGGTGCCACTGGTTGAGTATTCTGCTATAAAAACCAGCACTTGCAAGTGGAATATCTCTTTTTGTGCTATAACTTCCTTGGGGTTCCCTTGAGATTGGAGCAGTCAGAAAAAGTAATCCATACTAGTTGAATATGTAAACTTAAGATAGATAAATGCAGCTGTTTAAACGCTGGTGTAGACATTATCACTCAGGATTAAATTGATCTCAGCTCAGTTAAGCTTAGTTCAGTACCACATCTGAATTGCACCTTTATGTAAAAGGTCCCTGTGTGCCTTTAACTTCTAACAGCTGCCTCATTTAGCTTTTTCTTGAATTTTTTTTTTTCTTCAAGCTTCCTTTTGATTAGCTTTTCAGTGAGAAATTCAAGCAGTGAATTTCTCCTTTTTCTCCTTAGTGGAGAAAAAAAGTTTACAAGAGTACTCTGAGAGATTCAGTATTAAAAGTAAGATGTGGGCCACATGGATCTAAACGTGTCTGGACTTTCACATGACTGTATTCTTGGACTTGTACTGTCACTGTGTAGAGATGTTGTATCGACGGATTTGAATTAGACACGTCTACACTTTCTATGTTGTGTGTAATGATTGTATGTTGGTGTATCCGAACATATACCATATCTGTGAAAACAAGAACAGAACAAAAATCCAAGCAACTGGCTTCAGTAGGAAGGCTGACTGTGTGCTTTCCATGAGGGAATGCAGCCTTGCCTCTTGGTTTCTGCCTCTGCCTATAGCATGTAATTGTTCCTTCACACACCTGAGGGAAGGGAAGCTGCATTTTCATGAAAGTCTTTAAGGCTGTTTACTTATTTTCTCCTTTGATGCAAAGCTCGCTGTCCCTTGCCTGAATTTTGACTCCTTCGTTCAAGAGATTACAAAGCCTTTGATTCTGGATTCTCTAAGGCTGCACCATATGAAGATCTCCATTGTTGTCGTGAAAAATGCTGACTGCCGAAGCAGCAAATAATGCCTCTGCTTCTGGGCTGTTCTGCTGGTTCTCAGGAGGCTGCAGAACAAAAATTCTGCTTTGGTGTATTTCATAATACACTGTATTCTCTAAATGCTCTTGTTTCCCTACTTAAGCAATGTCTTTGTAACATGCTGCAATGGATTATGGCGGCATTACTTGTATTATTATTTTAAATGTGTTTTGCCGATTTCTGAGAGTGCCTTGGAACAGACTGGTAGTATAGTGGTGAACCTGGATGTCAAGTAGAATGTATCCCCTGGTCCTGCCTTCACGTCCTCTGGAAAAGATTCCTTTCTCTGCTTCATTTCAGCCTTATGGTCTACAGCTGTGACATCTGAGACCTGATGATTTCAACTGTTTCCTCTGCTCAGCTTTGAGGCTGTCTCTGGATTTTATTGCAGTAGTGGGCATTGCTTGAAAATGGTGATAATGCTGGTTTGAACCAAAGACACTGAGTAGTTGTTTCTGGGCCCTCTCCCATTGGCACCTCAACAGATCTTGTGTGTCCTGACTTGAGAGACAAGTAGCTTCTCATTCTGGAGAAACAGTCTCCTCTTTCCTCTCCCTGGAAGACAAGCAGTCCCAAGTCTGCCTGTATTTTGATATGACAGGGACTGCTTCACCATTGCGTTTTTCAGGGGTTTCGGGATTAGAGAATCCTCATGTTCAGACAAGGTTTACGTAGTCTACTCTGACTCACAAAGTCTTACAGAAACTTTGCTAGTTTTAGCCAGAATGGCTGGAGGCTAAACACGTGAAAAGAGTTGCTAGCAGGGGACTTTGGGTTCTGTGATGGGCAACTGTGATATATCGCATTGCCCTGCAGAAATTTCACAGTTCTGAGATACTAGAGGGCTCCTTTCTTCAGCATTTTTCATAGCTGACTGGCATCTCAGTATCATTGGCCAGATCTCTGAGGTTATCCTTAGAAAAGCGTGCTTTCAACTTGCCTTGGACCTTGTCCTCCTTCTTTCTTGGCTTTGATGGCTTGATTGGGTTTGTCTCCAGTGGAGTAGCTCTTCTTGCTGGGTATGAGGAGGCCTCATCAACTTTCTTCATCTTTCCCTGGTCACTTTACCCTGATCCATGGTCTTTTTGATGTTGCAGTCTCAGCACATGAACGTTTATTAGAGGTGGCAGTCTTGTCGTGAAGCTGTTCTAGCTCCAGTGACAGTGACCAGCATTTCTGCTGGGTACTTTCAAGTGAATTCACCTGTTTGTCTTTTTCAGGCTTCTTGAATGTTACAGCACATGAGAAACTCGTACAAGCAGCCGGTTTGGGTTGGGGGTCTTGGGACTGTAGTCTTGCTCCCTCATTGTGAGGTGTGACAGCAAAGTGCCCTTCTGCACTTTTCCACAGGCAGCTGCTTGTTCAGGCTCTAAGGTGTGAAAATATTACTACAACTGTAGGGAAACCTCTTTCTGTGCTGGTTCCATCTGCCCCTCTACCTCCGGGTGCCAGTTGAGGCATCTGCTGAGCTCATCCCTGCCTTCACCTTAGCAGTATCCTGGACCCAAGCTGCAGTCAAGGAGACAGAAGAGTATGACCTGCTTCCTGCTTCGGCAGCGTCCTCCCTGTCACTGTGCTCTTGCCTTCAGGGCCTTCTTGTGCAGAAAGATCTAGTGAGCTGTAACTGGTCCTGTGCTTGACTTCCCTGCTGCTTCACTCACATCACCTAGAGGAGGGAAAAAGGAAACAGTTCTTATGCTGTCTGCTTCACAAAGCAGCTTCCTGCTCCGTGGAGGAGACAAGTCCAGCTCTAGGTGTACATACAAGCATCTCACAAGCTGCTTGTGCAAGCATCTGAGCTGTGCATCATGGTGATGTTTTGAAGGGGGCAAGGTGCCAACCGTACCTGAACTTGTCCTTTCTTTCGTCTAAAGAGTAGTAGGGTTAGAGGTTGAGACCAGCTAGCTCCTTTGCCAGACCTAACATGTGCCAGAGCTCTTGATGCTGCTTTGGGGTGAAGAAAGCTGTACAAGTTGCTAGTCCAGTGCTCCCCCTACTGGGCACGGTGATGTAATTTTGCAAACACATCCACCCCCATTTATGATTCACAGGATGGCACTGGGGAGAGGACATGTGAAACATGGCTGCAAAGCAGGCCCGCCTGAAGATCTGTTATGGTTATGTGACCATGAAATAAGAAGAGAAGAGAGGAGACAGGGTGAGAGGAAAAGGAGCTAGTTATCTGGTAGATTGAATGAAGCTGAAATTACTAATGAGGCTAACAGACTAGGTGAACATGGGTCCTGCTGCGTGTTTTGCACGTGTGCTTGATCTTTCTTATAGTTGATGGCTCTCTATCTGGAAATCTCTAGCTGGTATGCTCAGAGATTTCTGAGCATATATCTGTTCTTGCTGGCCAGAGCACCTGTATGTTCCTGTAGATTTTGATTGCTAGGGGTGAAGTTTAATCTGCTTCTATGACTGACCCAGAGAAAACAGAGACCCTCCTAGCACAGGTGCCAGCTGCCATGCAGTGCCTGGTTAGAGCAGGGTCAGGCATCCAAGTGTGTGTCTTTGCTTCAGCCACTGCCTGCCTTCAAGGCAAAGAGCTCCCTGATCACGCTGGAATGCAGCCTGCAGGCTTGTGCTGCCAAGCAGCAGTCCCACTCAATTCCCCCTGGGGCAGTGGGGAATAAGCATCCTGCTGCTGAACAAATGCCGAATGAATATGTCTTGTGGGATTCTGAGTAGCTGTGGGACAGAAGATGGCCCATACAACTGACTGCTATAAACGATGGGGTGTTTGAGAAGAAGAGGAAGTGAAGTGCAGGAAAGCTAGTCATGATCAGTTTTGTTTGTACAAATTGCGTGCATAGGTACTGATGATGGTACAAACAGTCATCTCTTTTTTGTGATTGGAATTGAGAGCAGAGGCTGGTTTTATGACTAATGAATTTTATCCACAATTCACGGAAAAAGATTGCAACTGTGTGTAGATTAACAGACTAAGTGCCTGGAAAATACAAAATGTAATTATTGTGGTTGTGGATCTGAAAGGACAGACACTGTTATGTAATTAATAACAGGCTCAGCTCCTGCATTCAAAGTCCTCATAGGTTTAGACCATGTTCAGGTTCCTTGCTCATTCCACCTTTTATAGGTCTTCTTGGTCATGGACTCCAGAAATGGCTCTGCTTATTTTAAAACTGGATTTTCATGCCTTAGCTGCAATTTTTCTTTCTTTATCTGTCAGAGAACACTTTGGTTGGCTTTCTCGTGTCTCCTTCTCTTTTGCTTTAGGGAATCTTGTATCACAAAATGGCAGGTCCTTTATAATGTTGTTGTTTGGTTGGTTGGTTGGTTTTTTTTGTCTGGTTCATTCAGGAATTATTAATGCTAACAGGACAGTGTTGGACTGCTCAGACGACAAAAAAAAACCCACCACCCTGGGAGCAACTAGTTGGACCAAGGCATGGTGGGTTTGTAGTCTGAACTGCAGCACAGAAGCAGTTATATATTTCTTTATAACTACAGAGTCTAGGCATCTGCAGAGAAGTGGATGGGGTGGGCAGTGGCTGCAGATAATCTGATGCATACTGGTGACAGTTAATTTTGTCCCATGTACACTGGGTTGTATGCTAATAGATCTTTTTCACCATAATAATTGTAATTCAGGAAGCCTCTTGGTTTTGTTCTCCACGGTGCTTAAGCCCAGCTTTTTTGCTTAACAAGCATGAATGCTGAACCCTTGAGGCTCATGCATCTGTTTTTTCTCTTACTTTGCAAAGGGTTTCTATTCCAAAACTGGGTTCCTTGCCAGCTGGTGATCCATTTGCAGCTTGCTTTAGAACAGCAAAAGACATCCATGCTATGTAGCAAAAGAACCAGATGCTGAACAGCGCTCAGCTCACAAAAGTGTGTTTGTTTTCGGTGTTGCTTCCATGTAGCACAGCCGGATTTCAGTCCCAGTGAAGCTTGGTGAATACTGTCAGCTTCCTCTGTCTGTCAATACTGCAGAAAAGCTGTCTTTAGCTGCCTTTCGTTAACTTCCTCACGCAGTCCTGCTTTGGTATTAGTCACTGTTTATCCTCATTTTTCTTAATCTGCCCCTAAATTGACCAGTGCAGTCCAGTGTACAAAGCTGTGCTCAATTCCCAGAGCTCTGTTCCAAGGGAAGAGGTTGTGCTCTGACAGCACCAAGTGAGATGCGTATGCTTGCCAGAGCAGAAAGTGAATGAAATCATGGATTTTAGTTTATCTTCTTATTCAATGAACAGATTGATGGTATTGCTGTTTAGGGATCTAGGGAAGAGCAAAGTTTTGAGAAACACAGGCTCTTCTACCTAGAAGCCAAAGATGAAACAAAAGCTCAGAACTGGCAACGGCAACAAAAGGTGCAGAATGCAGCTGCTTGTGTATGTCTCTGTGTGCTGGGGCCTCTGAACTTCACATACAGTCATTCACATGAAAAATTTAATTGGTACAAGGTGGGTCCCTCCAACAGCTGGACTCAGACCCCCAGTCTGCCCAGTAGCTGGCCCCTGGATCCCAGTATCCCCAGCTGTGCTTGCTTGGACAGACATGCCTTTGAGGCCACACCTCCACTCCAGTTGCTGGTACAGATAATCACACGCACACAGCCGGCCAGGACTCCCTGGTCCCATAGATGACCCCTCTGTGGTCTCACTCCTATATACACACAGGCACTCTCATGCAGGGAGCTGGCCCTTGCAGACCCACTCAGCCCCTTGTCCTGGGCCACTTCTCCTATTCATCATCCCGTGGGGCTTGAGCTTCGCTAGTTCTCACACACTCGCTCGCACAGCCACACTTGCCGCAGCTGCTGGCGCCGCAGCTGCTGGCACCCCAGGCCCTCCAACCCATGGTCTGACTTGCAGTTGCTGGCACTCAGGCCCCCACGGAGACACATGCACACAGAACACAACCCCACACCCAGGAAGGCATTAGAAAGGAATTCACTATGAAGACAGGACAGGCGCTGATCATCCACAGGGGGTGGTTAGACATCGATACTGCAGAGTTCACTGTTTTACACAAAACTGGCGCTTTTAATCCCCTTGCCCCTCTTTTTTTCACATGTTTTTTCCTCCCCAAATCACCTAAGCCCCTCCCTTTTCCTGGCTTTGGTTCCTCCCCTAAACAACACATAAGTCCTGTGTAATCCAGAACTGCTTTTCCCCTGCATCCTGTAATATGTCCCATAGCCCTATGCAGCAAACCCCCTCAGAGAGCTGATCTGGAGAGCTGCTCCTGATGGCTCATCGTGGTAGGTATCACACCTGGACATTGGGCTGACGGTTCTCCTGGGACAGCCCTGGAAGGGGCCAGACAAGGCTGCCCAGGAGTCCTTAATTTGCCTGCCATTGTGCCCCTGTGTTCCTCTGGGCTTGTGGACATGGCCTTTTGTGGGCTGGTGGCTCCTGTGGTTGGCCTGGGAGCAGCTCAACAGCTTACTCTCTGCCCCCTGCCAGTGTCTTTCTGTGCACCTTTGCGGGTGTATAGATGAGCTAAAGCTATAAGCACATAACTTAACAACTATGTGTTAGGTGAAGTGACAACACAAAGACTGAGGTGTGAGGTCCAGCCCATGTGGAAGTGTTAGGGTCTTGCCAATCTTGGGCAATGTCCATCTGACATAAGAGGGATCTTCCTGACACAGTAGAATACTGGTGGAGTACGAAATGGGCTGTATTAGCAGGTCTCGCAAGGGATGTGCAAGCACGGCAGAGTTGCGTGGGATCTCGTGGTCCCACAGACTGCTTGTTTGTCCCTCTAGACCAGCTTACAGAATGCCATCTTGCTCAAGGCTCCCTGGGACAGCTGTGATATGACTGAAATGCTCAAATGATGGCATCAAATGCCAAACTATAATGTTTAACTACAGTACAAAACAAATTCTGCATTCCCGTTTCTTTGCCCCTGCTGACATCCACCAGCCTATTTATTTTTGAGGAGTAGTAATGCAAATGAAATGGCTACTAGTGAGTTTCTTTGCCTTCGGGCATCCATAGGACTGGACATGAAGAGCAAGTAAATATCCTCCAAGGGTATACTTGTCTCTGGTCAGAATTAAATAGAGAAGAAAAAAAGTCTTCCTTGTACAAAAGTGATTCAGTTTTGCTGTTGTGGACGTACAGAACAACAGGAGAGGAGAGATGGTTGCAGGCCTTGCCCACTTCTCATATTGGAAAGATCGGACAGGATGCTCACTGCTGCCAAGTCATACTTGCATGGATGATGATGATGAAGCACATTCTCAGCTCAGCTGCATGTGTGGCAGTCAGATTTGGTGTTTATTCTGCAGAGATGATGTCTGCCAACATGGGATTAACCGTCTGTCACACATCTTTGTGTTTTGTGAACAAAGCACTTGCCTGGCTTTTACCTGAGGACAATCAGCTAGGTGACCACAGACAGGAAGTGCCAGAGCCAGGGATGGACCCCATTTCCTTCATCAATTGGCCCAATTATTTTACTGTCACCGTTTGTCATGGTGCTGGGAACACACCACCTCCTGTTTTTCGTGCTGCCTGATGCCATTTTGAATAAATTGTCTTCTTTAGCACCTGTGACCCTGAAGCTTATAGATTTTGCAGAGAATTGAGGGCTGGGTGCTGCATCACAGACATGCTGCTGGCCCTATGGGAATGTGTATTTTGTCTCATGGCTCAAGCACCACCAAGTTCCTTCAGATTTAGTATTGTTTTTATCACTAATCTTTAAATCAAGTAGCTTTTTTTCCCCCCGCCTTTAAAAAATTATTTATTTTGGAACTAGATTATGAAATTTCCAAGGCATTTTGAATAAACTCTGTTTAAAGCCCCCACCTACTTTGTAGGGAAAGGGAAGTAAATCACTTGTGAAACTCTCCTGGGCATGCCTGTGTTAAAAACTTCCTGTGAAATAACTTGGCAGTGTGCCTGCCTGCTTTTGAGGTCCTGAAGCACTTCAAAGAAATCTATTTGCTGTCACCTAAATGCAATTCTTCTTTCTTGCAAGGCAAGAAGAGCCTTGGAGAGAAAGCTCTGAATAATGCCTCATAATCGCAAGGCTGTGTACGGGACACTGGGAACTGGAACACAACTGCTCAAAGGAGCTCACAGCTGATGTAAACTGTCTGGTGTTGGGACGAAGGGTGCTGTTTCTCAGTTTACCTGGCATTTCCTTCTGTGGTGCATTTCTGTGGCATTCACGTGTAGGGTATTAATGGCTTTTCTGGTTCCAGTCTTGACTGGCATGCAACATTTGTTTTTAGCTCCTCAGGAATCTGTAGATTAAATTTATTTCCACCTATCACAGACTAGTCAGTGTTAAAGGTTCTTTCCCCCCAGACAAGTGACTGTTGTAGGTTTCCAAATACTCTGTCAGTGTTTCCCTTGGTCTCAGTGAGGAGACATGTTGATGCAGCTGAGCTCTACTAGGAAAACAAACATACACAGTAAATATAACTTTCACTGCCAGTACCGTGAACTCCACCAGCACTAGTGCCATCTGCATCCCTACAGGATCTTAGCTATCACTGTCTGCAAAGGTGAAACCTTGATGGCCAGAGCTAGAAGAATGTAGGTGACATTTTACTGGCAGGGGCTGGGGTGGGTAGTGGATGTAAAGTTTTTATGATCTGAATGCAAACCAGTGGAAAACACCCTCCTCCAGCCAGTCTGTTTTAGTCATGGTGGGAATATGTCTTTAGCAGAGGAGTAAGTGGACAAATACCCAGGAGGAATAACATGTATGCTTTTATTCATGAGGGTTTAACACAGCTCCAGTGAACTGGGACAGATATTATAGCAGAAGCAACACTGAAGGTTGTAAAAAGCATCAAGAAAGTTCACATGTATGTAACTCTGGATTAAACCTGCTAAAACACAGCTCAGATCCAGGCACCTTGGACAAACCAGTGCTGCCTTTTCATGTGGTGCAGCGCAGTAGAAGGATATTTTCCTCATCTCTCTCTCTCTACTATGTTGTCTTTTCTGTGTTAATGTAATAGCATATTGGAAATAGCTCAATAAAATATTGCTCTGGAGACCTGTGAACTCTAAATCCAAGAATCCTAGGTGTCGACCTGCCATATTCCCCTGCTCTTTAAATACTGGAGTGAAGCTTGTTGGCTTGCTGCCTGAGGTGTCTTTCCTGTGGCTGAAGTCACACAATCTGAGCTGAATGGCTCAAGCAGAGATGAGGGTTTAGATGGGGCGACTGGCCTCTTGTCTGTGTTTGTCCCATGCAGCTTTTCTATCAAATTACTCTGGGTATCTGTTCGTATCGCTGAACCCCGGTGATGCTGTCTGAGACTCCCTTAGCTTTTTGACACCTTCCTCCTCACTTGTCAGTATCCGAGGTCAGGGTTTCTGTGCTCTTCAGCTCTGTAACTTGCAGGTCTCCAGCAGAGGGAGCGTTCCTCAAAACAGAAAGAAAAGACTGAGCTTTAATTCTTGGGAAAAGAAAAAAAACTTGAGTGCTCCTGGGGTGGTGGTAAGTGTCTTGCCCCAGTGAAGTGGGGCGATACAGGTGCACAGGCTTAATTCTCTGTAATGTGGTGGTGGTGCTCACTGCTGCAGGAAGAATAATACTTTCTGGAAAGCCTCTATAGGTTATCATCCTGACGTTTCATAAGTGCTTTGCACAAATTGCTCTCCTCGTGTGCTCAGCTTTGCTGGGTGTGGAATCTATTTCTCTAGGGCAAGAATAATGGATTATAGCTGGCAAAGTAAGAACATGCTGAGCTGCCCACAGGCGCTGAGTGCACTAACAGCAGTGTGGCAGCTACCTGATGGCTTTTCAAAGTGACAGGCTTTTTAGACAGCCTGGAAGTGGGGTCACAGTCAGGGGTGGACTGTTTGTGTTACGTGGCAGCAGGTAGGGTTGTCATTTATAGAGCACTCAAACTAATGGCTGTTTTTATGCAATACCTCCGCCGGACTCCACTGCGTACTTGCCCCATTTGGGGTCAACTGACATACGATCGAAATACCTGATCAGTTCAGCTCCTGGTTGTCATCAGAATCAGACTAATATACTGCAAATCACATCCATTTTTAATATAACAGACAATCCTTCCAATGTGTTAGACGTTCTCATTCCTTCCCCCCTCCCTTTGAGGTGAGGTAATACTTGGTTTCGTTCTGGGGCTGTACCTACTAATACTCTCAAAAGCCAATTTTCTTGAGCTAATTGTAGGTTCGGTGGGACACATCCCAGTGCAGGGAGTGCAACAAAAGCTGAGCTCCGTTTACTGTGGTGTTTGATGTCTTCCCTTCAGCCTGGTCAGCCTTGCATCATGCTTACCATTTTGTAAAATGTCCCTCATCCAGCCGTGCTCTTTTTGTGCAGCGTGTGGGTATGGAGATACTTCAATGGGCTTGGCTCACTGATTACAGTGTTGGACAGAATGAGTGGGACTGAGGCCAGAACAAGCAGAGCTCTCGTGGTCTGCTTCTTGGCAGTAGGTTTGAAGGTAAAGTGAAGCTGAGTTTATCCAACTCCGTAATAGAAACTGATTGTAGGTCTAAGTCAGATTAGTCCTGGAGCTCTGGATCATTTTGGAGCTCCTTCCAGGCTTTCATGGGCATCCTGGAACATAACCATAAGCTGAAAAATATGCATTCTTTGCAGGAAGATGTCTTTTAACTGCATTGTGCCTGAGAGAACCAGCAGTGTCTGCAGAATGAGACATGCTGACATAATGAAATATTTCAAGGGCACCTCAGATGGCTGGGCTGGTTATAAACACTACTAGAGGAAGCTGCATGAAACTCACATAAACTACTTCTAAAAATCTCTTCAGGGAGGTATTTTTGATACCCACCCACTGCAGTTTCATTACCACCATCTATCTTACATTTGGAGAAAAACAGAGATTATGTTCTCCAAATATTTATAGTACCCTAAGAAGCAATGCGTGCAAGTGATTAAATATTCCCTGTGTCCCTTCACATTCAAATATTTCTTTTTTAAGCATGACCATTGCCTGCCTGAAAGAGACATTGGAGGACTGCTGGATTCTGTGAGATTTCACAGCTAATATCTGAAGTAAATTAGCTGTTGGTGCCAGGAAACATTCTATTTAGATGTCTGCAATGCACTCAGCTATGGGAAGCCACCAGCAATTCCTGGGTATTTCATAGTTGCGAATTTTATTTAAATTTGCAGAGGAATATTTGAAGTGATGAGAAGGTAGTAGAAGGGTGTAAAATTCAGGAGGCTTTGTAATTAGCTTTGTAATGAGTAGAGATTCTCCCGTCTGTCCTGGGGAGCTAGCTGGGGACATTTGAAGCATGCTGTAGCATGGTGGCCGTTAAGCAAATTTGGTTAGGAAGGGTAAATGGAGGATTTGGGACTGGTTGGAGTACTCCCAAAACAGTTACTGAAACTTTCCTCGGGATATGAACAAACTTTGACAGGAGAATATTAGACTTTCTCTTGATTCGAGTACCTTCACTTCCAGACCTAGGACTTTAGCCTGTTACAGTAGTGCGAGCTGGGTTCCTGGACCAATTCCTGCCTAGGACAACAGCTCTAGTCCACATCCCAGCTTTTCTTACAAATCAGTGGTTGCAGAAGTGCAGTGGTTCAATTAAACCGGGAAGTGGCACTGTTTGAAAGCAATGAGAAGTCAAGTCTGCTGTGCAGCCCCCATAAAGGAAAATTCACAGGCAGATAACCTGATGGGACAGTGGGATGTAGCATATGTCCTAACCGCCAAGGCTGCAAGTTACCTTTATGTGTCACTATATGAACTCCGAACCAGAATGCTCTGGAAGGGTGTGTGTGACTTCTATACAAGCTTTAGCAAAAGGCATGTAATGGCAGAAAGAATGAACCATGGTTTTCATCCACTTCTTGCCCTTCAGGACCTCTCCCAAAGCACATATAATTCAGAAGATTCCTTCCTGCAGTGCCTTTGAAAGGCTTTACCTGTTTCAGAATCTACAACACAGAGATGGCATATGAACATCCCCGGTTTTTCTCTTAAGGCTTCAGATCTGGAAAGCCTTTTCATCTTTACAAAAGCATCAAGAATGCTTATGAGGGACTGACATCTGCAAAATTAAAGTTGTATTTAATTTTTTGCCTGGTGATCTGGTGGTGCTGTCCAGTACTACTACACGTGAGAGGCAACAACGGCACTGCAAAATTTGCAAGACATCAAACATTGACTTAGATTCTCTCTGAGAGTGAGAGAGATTCTGCTTCAGCCCCAGGGAATGTTTATTTCACAGCTTCTCCTATTGTGGGCCACTGAGATGAGACTTAGCATTCCCCAAAGTGGTCAAACACCAACAGTCACTTCCATCTCAGCTCTGACCACTGCCTGTTTGATCTGGCCCTGTAGCTTGATGGTAAACAGCCAACACGTGCCTGCCAGAGGGAAGGCACCAGTAGGCTGGCCATAGCACAGCTTTTGCACTGTCAAGTCACCTGCAGCATTTCTTAGTGTTTCTGAGTCCGCTTACTGCAGCACTTTTTTGAAGTAACCAAAGTTTGCTAAATCGCAGAAGGAATTGTCTTTTTTTTTTTCCTTTCCTCCCTTCGCCTTGTCTTTCAGACAGCTATGCTCTAGGCAATGCTGTGCTTTGATAAGCTGCCTGGCATGCGGCTACTTTAGTTTTTCAACAGAAAACAGGCCTTTGACTTGAGCATCTGTGCAGTTGCCCAGCAGCTTGGCGCTATCGGCAGCCAGTGTCACTGTGCAGGGAGCTCCAGGGCCTGGCCAGCAGGCAGGTGCTGCTGGTGGAAAGCTGAGTAAACCTCCTCCTCTGTCATTACAGATTTGCGCCTTCTTCATTCCATGCAGACTGTCTGTGTTTTGCAGACTGTGGCTGCAAAGATTTAAGGTGCCTCAGTCAGAGCTTCTAAAAGAAGTAACTTGAGAGGTTTGTATGTGCACTGCCATCAGTGCATTGATTTCTCTCACGTCCCCAAGCACGCTGGGTAGCGTTGTTCTCCAAGTGTGTAGAGGTATATGGGTAAATCAGTCCTAATGACTCTGATGTATCATTGGCATGAGCACCTTTTTTGATCTTGGTTTCTAGGCCATTTCATTCATTCAGATCTGCTGTAGTATTGTCATGGGTTATTTGAACCAAAAAAATCATATTAAATTTCTTTTAGAAAGGCAACTGAAATTGATAGGTCACCACCCAAACAGCTTTTAAATTAAGAAAAAGCAAATGATATAAGGATTTCTGGGTAATATATTGAGTCTTCAAAAAATGATCCTTCTCTTTTGGATCACATTTTCATTAAATAAAACACCTTTTGTTAAGCAAAAAGGTGGTGCAAAAGAGAAAGTTACACGTTTAGCTTTCATTTATTAGCTTATCTTTTAGCTATTTCAAAAATGTTGGTCTACCTTGCTACATATCCATCCCTTACAGTTCTCATAAGAATCCTCATACCTCCTCTTGGGAGAGTAGTTTATTTAATTAAATATGTGTTTAATGGTAGTGCAGTGACTCACGCTTAAGTTTTCACTTCTATACAACCTACTTCGGATGACGCATTTTCGGTGCACGAGGCGTTTAAGGCAGCGTTGGCACAAGGCAAAGTTGTTTTACAGGAATTACCTTGCCCAGTTCTGGGGGAATCCCGCAGTCCCGGGCTTTCTCCTCTGCGCTGGAGCAAGACCACTTTCTCACAAGACCCTCCCCCCGCCCGCCCCATTCTCCAACCCGCCCCCAGCAGCCACACTGCACCACCGAAAAACTGGCAAATTCAAAATTTGACAAAATCGCGGTGCTGGATTGGAATTTTAGCACCCCCAGCCGGCCCCTTCCCACCGAGGAGGTGGAAGCGAGCGCCTTGCGAGGGGGGAAGACCAGACCCTGCCTGATCACGGCTGCCCGACCCCCCCGCCCCCGATCACCCCCGGCCGTCTGCGGGACGGGGGGCGAGGGGGGGTGTCTTTGCCCGCCCGGCTGCCGTGAGGGCAGCGAGCTGCCGCCGGTTGCCGCTGATTGACACCGAGAGGTTTCGCCCAGCTGACGAAACTGCCACAAGCGCATCAGCGAAAACTGCCTCGGCATCGACCCGTGGCTTCATTCCTCCCTTAAATGCCGTTACTTAATTTTGCAGACCGCAGCCTGCAAGGTCAAACTGCAGTTAATGTAATTTGGGTGGATGATAATAATAACAATAATGACAATAATAACGATAATAACGATAATAATAACAATAGTAACAACAATAACACTAACAACAGCAGCAATAATAATAATAATAATAATAAACAACAATACTGCTACTACTACTACTAATAAAAACCCTCACCCTTATAAATATTCAGAAAACGTTTGTTCAGAGTAGTGCTACAGAATGTACTAAAATACCTCTTAACTCAAGGCAGAATAAAATCTCTTAATCTAGATTTAATTTGTATTCCTGCAAATTTGTTGTGTATTTACCTTTTTTTTTTTTTGAGAGTGCGAGTCCTTGTTTCATTGCTTTATTAATGCAGAGAATGTCACTCTGCACTTCCCAGCTATCTTCTTTAGCGTAACTCCTTTATACCTTTGCTTTGCTTAGTCTGCTTCCAGAAGTCAGGTCAAAAAAGTGGATTATAGTTGCCCCAGAAGAGCCAGATTCTACCTTGAAATTCATGCTGAGTTTTCTGCAAGTGGTCTTATAAGTGTGCTCTTCTTTAATTAAACTTTTTAACCTATCGAGGCTGAGGAAGTCATGCAGATGATTTTGTACAGGGAACAATACCACTACATATTTTGATTTTTTTTTTTTTCATTTCTCTTTGATTTATTGCTGTTATATGCCTTGGAAAAATTGAGTATCAGAATAGGTAATTTTTAATGTACTGCCAACCTCTAGAAAATGAATGGAAATATCTGGTTTTTACTAAAAGTTACACTGGACTTTGAATTAAAACATACTGTTTGCAGACTTACAGATAAAACATATTGTTCTCTGGCTAGGAACAGTGTTTGTCTTCAGTTCTGTGCTCTTGCATGGAATTTGCAATAGAGTGGATGGGATCCTCACATTGTCTATGGAGCTTGTCTGGATCTCAGCCTGGACAAAAGACAAAGAAAGACGCTCAGAGATGGGAAGGAAAAATCTTTTCTCATTTTGACCATCAGACTGATTTGGGACAGAAATAACCACTATTTAGTAAGTTTGCAAACTCAGCAAATACTGGTGAAGAGTTTTAAGCACTTTTGTTCGGAGCCCTGTTTCTTTTCCTCAGCAGGGAAATGAGTAAAAAGATTGGTCACAGGGAGGATTTGTGGGGGACAAGTGTTTGAGCTGTTGACAGCTCTCTGCTGGGGGAAGAGAGAGAGAGTATCATTATGACAGACTAAATTCAAAAGTTATGGGGAAGTGATACCCCTGTCACACATCTGCAAATTCCCTTCAACAGGGCATGAAATTTACAGATGGGTCTAATCATATGGGGTGGCCCTGAGCAAAATACTGTATTTCATACTTCATTGGCTATTGCTTGATGGATCCTTGGCTTGGCGCATTTGAAGTCCTGACATGGCTTTTGGCTAAGAGAGCAATTCAGTGATGTCATCCTTGGCTGATTATTGTGGCCAAACCTGCCGCAATCTGCGGTGGTGCATGCCAGTATCTTCTTATTCCATCTCCAGAAAGACAGCAAGGTTGTTTTCACATCACCGAAAAGCCTTGCTGCAGGAATAGCTGGGCATGTCACAAACTCTGGCTAGGGAAATTGACCTCAGTGGGGTCTTTTTGGGGAGAGCCGGGGAGGAACACCCTTTAGGTCTAGCTGTGCTGAAACATGAATTGCTTCTTTGCTCTGAATCCATAGAAGCTTTGCCACATATAGTAAGCAAACTGTGTCTCTTTGGGCTCGTACAAAATTAAATCCTTCCAAGGTGTGCAGGCTGGGGGACAAAGGGTCAGACACTAACACTGCACTAAGCTCTCACTGTCTTAAAATTTCACCTTCTCCCCTCCCCCTGCCCCTCCCCTTGACGTGCTGATGATGTTATAAGATGTTAGTTTACATCTTCTACAGAAGCAGCCCTTCCCACCTTATGGATACATGGCTGCCATTAGTATTCTTCAGGTCTGCAAACCAGTCTTGGAGCCAGAAGCTGGGAAGATGTTTCTGAGGAAGCTGTCACAAGGCCCTGCCTGTATGTTTCTCTGCCTCCATGGGTAACAGATTACATCACGGTCCAAAAGAACAGTTCATAGCAATGTAACCTGGAAAGATGCTTGGTGTGCAGCCTAACAGTCATAACCACAAGCTGTATGATCCCTCTTGCAAACATTTTGATTAGTCACCAGCAGCTCTACTCTGCGTGTGTACGGCTCCTAGGACCAAGAAGCTGGAGAGGGCTGCCTGGGATGGATTTCCTGGAACTGGACAAGGGGAGGTGGACAGAAGGCTAGTTGGAAATCTTGATAGCCATATCAACAGGGAAGAACTTTAATAAGCAAAACTAAGTAAACATTTTCCCCTCCTTGACAAGGACTCTAATGCAGCAGTCTGATCCCTCAGGTTCATTACACAATGTGTGTGTGGAAGGCACACGTGTTATGGGTGAGGGCACATACTACACATTTCACAGGTAACTCTGCAGAGGAGCTTCAGAAGATGCCTTGTCATTTGGCCTGCACAGGTTTGTGATTCTTCTGTTTGGCAAGTTAATTTCATTTGTCATCATGCTAATGAGCTCTGCTTCCCTCCCACCTCTGGAAGGTAGAAACTCTGAGAGGGAGAAAAGGAAATTTTCCTGGTTCAGCTGGAAGAAGTAAAGGTTTCAGCCTCCCTCACAATACAATAACATATGCTGTGATTGGTCCATCACTACTAACACAAGGCAGCATTAAAGGCACCTGAAGACGGAAATAAAAGAGATGGAAAGACCGCTCAAGAGAGCTGCTCACAGCATCCACTTCTGCTTTAAGCCTGCCTCTGGAATAAGCTGAAGCAATCCAAGTGGAAGACCTTGAAACTTTTAGTGGAAATGAGGTGCAGAGCAAGGGGGAAGACAGTTTGATCTGTGGTCAGACTACAGCCAGAAATTACTCATAAGACATGGAACATGAGCACTTTGTGGTTAAATGGAATTGAACACTTTTTTCTTTAGAGGAAAGAATGAATAAGAGGAAAAGAGCATTACTTGATTGCAGTAATTACAAACCTTAGAAAATGGCCGTAGCTTGGTTAGGATGTTGATGAACCCACTGGAACAGGTCTGTTCCGAGTAGTTTAGTACAGTGTGCCAGAACTGATTCTTGGCAGGATTACAATTATGTTGTTTTTAATTATGTCCACCTTTTGACATTATTGATTTTGGCAGGTGCTAGTATTCCAGCATGCTAGGCTTTATAATTATAATCTATAATTAGATAGGTTTGCACACGGCCTAGAAAACATGCTGCAAAGAATGACATCAGTGTTACTGAAGTTATTTAACCCTGTAAACTCCTCCTTCCTCCAGCTATTAACTCTACTTCCTTCATGTTCTGAACCCCCTTCTCTAAGATACTGTGCTATGCTGATGCATAAGGAATAAATGCAATGACAACATTTAACAGGTCAGGGAAGCAAGTTATAGTCTATAGTTAGACTATAGTTATATACTTATCTAACAACAGGTTTATAGCTGTAGTGACTTATCATTCCAACCTGTGCTTATCCACCAGTTAAAACAATTTCAACTTCAGCTTTAGATGGGACATAAGAACAGAGAGAACCATTTGGAACTTGCTAACAGGCTCTGGCAGATGCAAAGCCCTCGTCCTGTTGCTAAGGTTGGTAGTGCTTTGTTTCTCATAGAAGCTTTACAGTTTTGTCAGCAAAAGAACCTAAGAAGGTAAGTTCAACTGACATAAATTAGACCAAAGGTCTGGCCCTGACCCAGTATCCTGGTCAGCAGCTGGTGCTAAGAGACATGCATAAGAATGGCTCAAGCGTGATCCCTTCCTAGCACTCTCTTGCAGATGGCACATCTAAGTTAGCTGCCCTGGACTGACTTTTATCAGTAAATTTTTCCAGGTTTCTTTTGGAACTTGTGTAAACATCTAGCATCCTGTAGCAGGGAGTCACACAGATGAACTACGTTTTTCAAAAGTCACTTCCTTTCATTTGTTTCGAATTTATGACAGATAGATTCATCTGATGTCCCCAACTTTTTACCAGAGGAGACAGCTGAACTTCACTCTCTCTGAGCTTCTTGTCATTTCATGTAGCTCCCTTTTTCTTGGTTCTGTATCATAACATTCTGTAACCAATGTCTGTGGCCCCTCCCTCTGTTCCGACCATTTTTGGAGGATATTCCCAAGGCAGAAGCTGTCTCGGACACTTGATCATCCCTCTTGCTGTCTTGGCACCTTTTGTAAATCCACTATATTTTCTTGAGTGAAAAAAACTTTGCACAGAGCAATCAAGCTTTATTCACTTATACAGTAAGATAATGATGATGTTCTCTCCAAGGTCTTCTACCCCTTTTGTAATAATTCTGAATATGTGATGTTTTTGACTACTGTTGAGCACAGAGCTGGTGTTTTTGGTGTATCATCACCCAAGATCTCATTCCTGTGTGGTTATGATTAGCTCAGACACCCTCATTTTATACATGAAATCGATGGCGTTTTTTTACCCCCACCCATGTGCATCACTTTATGCTTATCTACATGGAATTTAATCTGCAGTTTTATTGCCTAGTCTCTCAATATTAACAACTTATGCAAAGTCAGCTCTTGTCTGGATAATTCTGATGAGGGTAGTGAAGTATCTGGCCTTCCTACTTCTCTTCTGACCTTTTAAAGCTTATTTGAGGCTGTGCTGAACAGCAAAGGTCACTAATGCACACCTCTCTGGAGACTTTCCTCTGCTGGGAAGAAATTACTGCTTTCTCCTACTCCTCATGTCTTCTCTTTTAACCATTTGTTTAAGGCTGTATGAAGACTTTAACCTGTTATCCCATGGTAGATTCATGTCTCTTGAGGGCTGTGTTGAAAGCCACCAAAACTGTTTCAAGGTTTGTAAGGTACAGCCTTCTCTTACAAACACCACTATGACCCATCCTCAATATCTCTGATTTTTCCATGTGCCTACCAGCTCTACTTACTAGAAGACTTTCTGCTAATTTACCTGATACAGACAGCACACTTTCAAGTCCGTGGCTCCCCAAATCTCATGACTCTGGCTGTTGGTGACCTGGTGGTCTCTAGAGAGGTTGCTAGTCAGCAGCAGAGTCTGCACATGTTCACTAGGCCAGGTAAATATAGATTTATCTGTTCACACGTTGGAAAATAAAAGAGGGAGAAGCAGCCACATAGGCTCTTCATTGTCCGTTTGAGCTTTTGGCAAAAAGGAACAGAGGAGCTTTCAGCTCTCTGCTATGAATGGCAGAAGAGTGAAGACAAAGGTTACATGAAGGAACTTAGGTGAGGAACGTAAAGATGTTTAGGGATAACAGGAGAACTAGTGACAGAATGCTGCTTTTTGGGAAGGGCACACAGGTATCCATAGCCTGACATTTGGCTAAACTAATGCAGAAAGTGGAAAAATTAGGAAAATTTCCACTTTCTTGTTAATGATTTATAAATAAGAGAAGCAGCAACATAAAAGCAACCAAGAGGTTATGTTTGTTAGGTCACACAGCAAAGTCAGTGGCTTTGACAAAGGAACATTGATGATAGACTCATAGTGCTAAGGATATTTATCCCAAGTTGTGGTGGTGTGTGATAGGTGAAGAACTATTGTGGCAAATAAAAAAAAAAAAGAATCCATGGCAGTGCAAGCTTTTTGTTTTTATAGCTAATTATCTCCCTCTACATGAGCAAACACACACTTAGGAGATGTGGCTTGGCTATTAATTACGGAGTTGCATCAAGAGCATTTTTTGCATTCACCTTTGCTCATCACGAGGGCATGTCCCATCTGCCCTAAGACTGCCTCTGTTGTTATTGGCCTCCTGGGCAGCTTCCAGCAGCTGCTGTTCAGGAAACAGTACATCTTGTGTGAAAACTTCCTGTACCATTCTTGCCCCAAGAATATGACATTAAACTTTTCTCATAGTACGGAACATGGCCAAAAGCCTAGTAAAATCATCAGTAGTAATAGCAGAAAGTTATCATTTTAGGTGTGACTAATAGAGCAAAGGCTTCATTATTCTGGAGGCTATAGAGACAGGAAAAAGTAATGATTGCTACCTTGAAAAGCTGATGGCCTAGAGATGCATTTAGTGTTCAACACCTTGTGATCATTTCTGTGTTGATATAATAGAAAAATGGCAACCTTATATCCAGATCATAAAGGCTTCCAAAGTTCTAAAATGTAATGCTGTGAATTCAACCCTCTCCAAAGCCATTATTGCTGATTCTATAATTTTCTGCTCAGTTTTCAGCAATGTTTGTCTCATAGTAACAACGGCATTTCCTTTAGGTGACTGAAAAAGAACTGTAAATCTTTCCTTTGCATACTCATTAAATGACCAGTGTACGTGTACAGATATACTAAGATTTCCTTCCCTCTCCCCAAAAGTCATACTTAGAGCTCAACATATGAATTTTTAGGTACCCCATTGTTCTTCTCCATAGAGTAGAGCTGGCTTTCTCTCAAGATGTTGGATGGGTAATGGTGCTGCTAGGATGAATTCACAGTCACGGCCTTTTCATGACAGTATCTGCTCTTTTGCAGTTCCCAAGCCCATGAGTGTTAATAAGCTGAACGACAGTTCTTCCTAGGAACCTCTACAGTAGTCAGGTTCACAGTTTCCATTACTCTCCCTACGACAAGGCCCTATGACATCCTGGAAACAGATGTAGACATGCACTAGATTTGGCATGCCTCTTCATCTCCCTTGTTTTAAGAATTGTGTTGCACTGTGCTCTAGTTTTGATTTGAATTACCGGGCATGTGATTCAGAATGGCCTTACTGCTCTTCTTGCAGTGCTCACATGAGCAGTATAAATCAGCCTCTGTGTGTTGTTTTGACACAAAGAAAAGGGCAAATGATGCAGAAGTGAGAAGAGATTATAAAGAAAAACTGTTGTGGTTCATGCACCGGCAAGTGGAATCTGTAAATTGGGAGAAGATTATAAGTCCTTGCAAAGATACACCACCTAATACTCAGAAAAAAAAACCGCTTCTAGCCTCTTCCATGCTTTAATCAAATGGAAACTGGGAATCTTTGAAACCATAGGAGGAAAGTCAACCAAAGTGCAAAACCGATATCTGCCCAAGAGTGTTACAGAGTAGGAGTTCACCATGGAGAATGATTCTGGTCTTTTGGGCCATCCTGTGTCTTATCCCACTTGAAAAAAAAAAATAGTTGGAGCGTTGTTCGGAAAACAACTTTTCAGCTGTATGTGTATCAATGGGAAAAAAGGTATGCACTTCCCAAAGCTTTCTGAAATTCATATAAACCATCTGAAAGAACTGGTAAAAGGGTTTGCAGCCTACTTCTAGTGTAGATGAAAAAATAGATGCTGATGGATAATAGGCAGCAAGTTTCAGCAAACCACTGAGAAATCTTTCTTCAGAAGCTTCATTGTGTCTAGATGCCAGGAGCTGGAGTCTCTCCTAATGTGTCTGAAAACTGTGAACCAGGAGCTGTCAGGTTGTGCCATAGGAGGAACAACCCACAGGCATGGTGCTTTCTAGTAACAAAATCTTCTGGCTCTCTGTTGACAGAACTTTGCACAGAACAGAAACAAATGCCGTCTCCTGGCCCTGACTGCAACGCGCTTCAACTGCCTTGTCCATATGCTCAGCTTGCTTGATTATATGTGAGGAGAAAAAGGTATCTGCAAAATTCCCCACGGGCGTTCCTACATTAAAACAGTTCTTTTCCAGCAGATGGGCAGTAAGGGCTCCATTTGACTGTGATGAGAGTTTCAGTGTGCAGCTGATTGAGGAAACTGGACAACCTTAAGAGGGCCGGGGACAAAGAGAGACATTTCTGGAGACCCTGTGGGACTCTTTCAGCTGGGGAAGCCACTGAAAGTTGTTGGGAACATGGCTGGAGACATGGCTGTTGGCCCTCTGTTAGAAAAACAGTGTTTGTAAACCCTTTTCTTCAGTCTGTCTCTGCTGGCCGAATTTTCCTTGGTTAGAAGATGACTTAGTTGATTGTTTTGCTATTCTGGTAGCACAACAGTGGAACTTGGCATCTTAGGTTGCTCACTAGCAAGAAAAGGGATCCTGCTTATCATCAGGTTTTTGCTCTTTTGGGATTACATTATGGCCTGCATTACTGCATTCCCTGGGAGCTGCCCTTGAGAGGGTACCTTCCCATGCTGGTTGCCTGTGAGGACTGTGTGAGATCTTTTGGAGAGGAGGGAGAGCAATGGGTTGCTCCACTCACGCAGCTGTTTCCCCTGTTAGTGTGTTAGAGGAAAGACGTGCCGTTTAGCAACCAGCATTTCCTGCACTGCCAAACCCCCGTGTTTATAAAGGCTTTAAGTCAGCCTGTGCAAAGCAGCAAATGAGTTTACTGACCTTGTCAGCTGGGCACGACCTTTGTGAAAGAGCTGAGACTGTGAAAGATGCTGTTTTTTCAAGTCAAAAGACTTGAGTAATCACAATCCATGACTGGTGCGTGCTTTTGTCCATCCCTAGCCAATGTTGCTTCCTTCAAACCATGCTGGGTAAGTGCTTCAGAGTCGATTTTGTTTCTCAACAATGTGGCAATAGGTGGCTCTTAATGCAGTTTCTGGGTTTGAAGAGAACCTGGAAGGCCAAAGCAGGTTGTGATTTAGAGCAGTTGTGCATATTCAAATTTTGATAAAACCCAAAGTCTGGCTTTCTAATGCCAGCATCTGTTACCCTGCAAAATGTATATGTGCTCGTAGCACTGTAAACTAAGATGGATCAGTCTCCTTGTGAAAAATGTTTTTTGCAATGAGACTAAGGAGGCAAAAATGAAAAACTTGTTGTGTCCATATTATCCTGGAATCAAGCTAAAATCCAGTTGCAAGTGAAAACCTGCTTTCTTTTTTTCCCCATGTGATATAAACAGATTAACTTGTCAGCAGTGACACCAATTGTACACAGAAGCGCTTTAGTGGATTTTATGTAAAGCAGATTTCTTTATTTGGTATTATTTCTCTCAAATATTTCTCCCTTTCTCTATGTCACTAAAGTGATGTTTTGAGATTACAGTGTTTTCTACACAATTAAATTTTCTAATGTACTGTGCCAGCCTCTACTGATCTATGAAATAATGGTGATTTTAGGTTGGCAAGGTTTGAGCTGGCCTGCCTGCTATGGAGCTTTTGCACATTGCAGCAACCTGCAATGGTCTTGGGAACAGATAGAAATATTGTGTGATGTGGTTAAGGAGGAAGGCTTCTGAAGGGCAGGGCTATAGCAGTCCGTGGGGAAGGAGAGGGGGCTAAAATAGTGCTACAGGCAAAGTTAGAGGGATCATCACATGCGGGCTTGAGGAAGGGCTGAGGTCACTCTAGGTCTTCCTCAAAAACTGGTGTTCTGCAACACCTTTTATTTTTTTTCTGCCTTTGTGGGATTTTTCACTGCTTTGTTTTTTTTCCCCTCCTGGCTCAGAACAAAAGGTTAGGTCTAAAAATAAACTGTGGACTGAAAATAGAAAAAAAGAAGCTATCAGCCTCTGCACACACACATTTCAAAAGAAGTGAATTTGGTACCAAAACCGAGTTACAAACATTTTTAAAACTAAGAAAATGTTAAACCTCCTGTTTTCTTAAAAAGTCTCTGTGGTAACCATTGGCAGAAATTGAGCTTTTTCTACACGGTGCAGTCTGATGACTATTTTTGGGTTTATTTATCCTTCTTCAGAATCCACTGTTCATTCCAGCCCTTGTGTTTGGCTGACTGATCCTATGAGACTAGTTCTTTGGTATTTACCCTTTGGCTAGTTGATGCAATTGTCCAGTAATCTGTCATTGATCTTCCTTGAGACTTGCACCAATTTCCTCATCAGGATCTGAGGACATTCCTCCTAACCATCACCATTGGCAATTATTTGGTTTTTACGTTTTCCCTGAATTTTATGTTTTGGGTGGGTCTGCCTTGTGCCATGTGGGTTCTTCTTCATTGGCTGTTCTCCAATGGCTTTTTTTCAATGGACTGCTTCTTCAATGTCTGTCTGTCTTCAATGACTGATGTCTGAGGAAGACCCTGTCAGCTCATCTGCCTTTTGATCCTGGTCAGTGTGCTCCGGTTCCCATTTGTCACCGAGTCCAGTCTGGAACTTCCCCAGTGCCTGCCAGTGACATCTCCCTGTGAGCTTGATCCGGTTCTGTGTGTATTTGCATATGCTGTGTCTATTTCACTATTTCTTTTTTTATATTATTATTAATATTTCATTAAAGTAATCTAGTTTTTTTCTAAACTCAGAAATCTCTTTATCTCTCTTCTTCCTCTATTTGGAGTGAGAGGTGGGGGAGAACATCTGTCGTCTTGTCATTGGCCACCCCAGCCAAAATCACAACAGTGCCCTCCTAAGCAAGCAGATGGCTTTAGGGTACGAAGCTGTGAGAGAGGTGTTACATTCAGTTATGCGGTCCCTGTTTCCACATCTAGATTTCTGAGTCAGCTTACACTGGTGAAGTTATTCCTGCCTTTACCAGTAAACTCTATCCCTCCTGTTTTAATTCCCTAACAACTTACCAAAGGACAAAGATCTCTGCTAACAAGTGGTCCGTTCTAACCCCAAATTGTACATTCTTCTCTCACCTTATTTTAAAAAAAAATTTAGTTTACCTATTAGATGTATACTGAGACAAGACAGCACCTGTGAACACCTGGTCTGTCTTTCATCATGTACTACATACAAAAAAGGCATAAAAGGCCTATGAGGGGTTGTACAGAGATTTCCGCAGGGAATGCGTGTGTCATTCTGGAAATGTTTTCTTCAGAGCCTCCAGAATTTTAAAGGGTTAGAGAGAGGTTAGAGCATGTGTAAATTTTTCCCATTCTCATTCAGTTGAAGTTCTGGCATCTGGTATTTGGCAGAGAATAGGTGTAGACATACACTTATGACTGAAGAGTATTCTCATGCCCCAGCAGGTCAAATTTTATACAAGAGTATTGTGAACAATGTATGTTTTTCTAAATCCATTCATTATGTACCTGGTAAGGGATGTTTCTTCTGTCTTGCAATTTCTCTGTTAAGGAACATTTGAAAAAATACTGTACTTCCCCAGATAGTCATCTTTGATTCCTAGAAATAAGGGAATAGAAGAATGTTCTTCCGCCTGCTTTCTCACAGGGGGTTTATGAATAGTCTCAGTCAGTTTCTTCAAGGTGAGATTTGCTATAACCTAAAGCAAAGCCTGAAACATTTTATGGACAGACAGGGAAGATTTCAGCAATTTAGAGTACCTTGGTAAAAATAATTATACTGTCTATTGCTTATTACAGTGTTTACCAATGCAGTTAGTGTGCCTTAACGCTGATATGAGTCTCTCAGTACTATCTGATTTTTAAGCTTCTGTTTATTTCTTATGCAATCTGTTTTATATTGCAGCAAAATTTATGTCAGTGCTTGTGCTCGTAACTTTACAGTCTATGAGATAAATTTCCAAACAAAATGTAAAAAATCCTGTCAGAAACAACACTGCTGTCACAGCTAAAGTGGTCATGGAGAGTGCATCTTCAGGATGTGCACTATTTGTTCAGGGAGAGAACTCTGGAAACTGAAGGGAGAGAAAAGTAACAGATATTAATGGCTGTGTGCACTCTGTTCAAAACCCTGCCCAGGTGTTTCTGTTTCACAGTCTCTGTTGTGAGCGATTCCACTGTAAAAATGGAATTATTTCCTTTTCTGAAAGAAAATTCAGGCAGTCTGGAAGATGTGAAGATCTCTAAGTTTCCCTCCAGTTCAGTCTCCTGGTTTTGTGTGCCAAGTATCTTAGACAGCTTTTGGTATATGTGGATCAGAGATGGAGTTGAGCTTGGATTCATATTATGTTTGGATTTGAAAATAGATTTTTGAAGTGAATTTGCATTTTTTATAATTCAGAAATATGACAAGGAAGAGCTGCTGGCAATTGTCAATGCTTGTGCCAGTAAAGTGAGTGAAGATGACAGTCTGGCTCTATAGTGTAAAGTGTTCTTCTAAGCAGTCAAATCTTTGAGAAAGGATGGTCCCAGTTTGGTATGCGTAATATGACTGGTATTTGTGTCTCTAGCTCTCATGCACAGTTGGGCAAGGTGTGTCCCAGTTCCTTACCTCTGCAATTTAGTGCAGTCTTGTGAAGGACAGAGTACCTTCTCAAAGTCTGACACCTCATGTCCTATCCTGGTTCCCAGGCTCAGCCTACTGGTGAGTTTCTCTGTGGGCTTGTCTGTGGGTGCTGTGGTAGCAGGCCAACAGTGAGGTCCACATGTCAGCAGGAGCCTTGCAGAGCTACCCGTGTTTGTTGCAAAGGTCTGGCCTCTGCTTCGGGACTTCACTGCAGGACAGAAATGCAAATATGCATCATTCAGCAATTTAGAGTACCTTGGTACATGTAATTATACTATGTTGCTCAGCGTACATAAATACACTGAGACATTTCTCCTAAGTAAGATATCCCCCTTCTGCTGTAAGGAGGAAAATCTCCCAAGAAGAAAAATTAACTTTGCAGTTCAAAGAAAGCTAGAAAAAAAAAAGGAAATCTCTGAGTTTTGCTGCACAGAAAGGAATTTAAAAGCAGGTTCCTTAGCTATAGCAAATATCAAAACCATATGCATCCCTTTCCCCTGCTTTCGCCAAGACTTCAATTGATCAGAGATCTAAGGCTTGTGTCACTTGCCCTCGGGCCAGGCTGACCTGTTCCTAGGGATGTCACAGACATCCTCAGGGTGTTGGGGAGCTGTGCTCATACTTAAATAAGCTGATCTCTGTGAATCTCATAGCTACTGTTGATTTCCTTTGATCCAAAAGTACACTGCTGTGGAAAAAAGAAGCTTGGCTTGTGGCTTTATTCTTCATTGGTCTTCAATTATGTCTGAAGGTACAGTTTCTGTTTCAAAGTCATTAGAATCGAATTTTTGTTTAACCCAGCACCCTCAGGACTGTGGAACCTTCTCTGTGTCTCTTTTCTGAAGACTCTGTCAAATTTTGAGGCAGTGAATAAAGTAGATTGTAGATGTGTTGTACGTGTGTTGATTTAATCCAAATCTTTCTCTTCTAATGATGCATTTCCTGATTTTTAACTCTAGATTTAACAAAGTAATTCAGAGAAGAGTTTTATATAGAAATTCCCTAAAAGGAACAGGAATAGGAGTCTGTGGAGTCTCTCCTTCCTCAGCTGGTGAAGCATAAATGTTCATATCCAAGGCCTCTCACACCCATGGAGACCCAAGTCCCCAGCTTTTCCCATGCGAGCTGTTACAAACTTTCTAGTGTATCCTAAGGACCACAGAATCTGCAGTTAGAGCAAGATGGAGGTTAAACAGCAACACAGACCTCAACATTTTCATATGGAGTTGTTGTTATTGGACTCAGACAGCGTATGGATAGGTGATACTGGAGCAGTTTAGCAAATCGCTGTTCAGCCAACTGAAAATAGTGAAAAGCATATTCATTATGCTTTATATAACCTCCAGTGTTTAATGCAGGCGTCTTAGCTTGGTCCATGGCATATAGGAGAACTAAAAAGTAAACAGTATGTAGTGTTTTAGCTATTTAGTTACCAGTTTGCGGTTGAAACCTATGAAGAAAGGGTATAGCTTTTATGGAAGCAGAATTCAGAAACAACCATGATCAGATTTCTTTTCTCAGACCACCTTGGGAATGAAATGAAGCATGGAAAATTTCAGCCCAAAATGAGATAAATAAATCTGAGAAGTTTAAAAAATCCAATCGAACTATCATGTGGTACTACTAGTAGTTAAGATACAACATTGCACAATCCCAAGTTTTGTGGCTAAATGCGAAGCAAAATTCCCAAATAACTTGAATTAACCAGTACAGCAGGAGGACTAGACTGTATGAACACCTACATTCATTTGTAACCATGCTTTTAAAAATTGTGAAAGGCTTAGCAGCCTCTTACCTGATTTGTCCCCAAGAAAAGTTTCCCTAAATAGGAAGCTTGCTAGCAAACAGGTAACTACCTGAAAGTAGCGTAGTGCCAAGGAGGTCACGTTTGAAACTGTAGATACTCAGTCCATTGAGGGCTATGAATCTTCTCAAGACTAGTAAGTCTAGATTAAAAGAGTTCTATTCCACACTGATGAAGGAAGGGCCACAGGCATCGAGTGTGAATGCAGCTGATTTGTTGATAGAAGGTGCTGTGGAGAGTCTTTGGAGCTGCCACACTCAGCAGATGTGTGAAATTTTGCAGAAGGGAGATACAGGCTCAAATACAACTGCCTCAGCAGAACTGCTTAAATATTCCAGCGGATACAACAATTTACTCCATGCATGCCAATGGCAAATCAAATCCTACAGCAATGTCCATCCACTGCTTAAGTTGCCAGGAATTTCACCTCTTGCGAGGAGTCAAAATGCTACCAGGGAGGAAGTCAGTTCTTTTGCCACTGGATTTGCACTGACTATGAGGTAAGGAGTTACAGGCCTGCCCAGGAAATTTACTTTTCTGACTGTTTTAATGCTTGTGAAGTGTTTTGAACATAAAAGTCCCAAATATTTGTTTTAGTCTTCAGTTGTTGCCATGGCCAGTACAACAGTGAGTTCCATAGCTGTGTTTCCTGCCAGAGATGTCAGTCCACAAGGCTTTGTAGCCTGTTCTAAGTCTGTGATTTCCTTTTAAACTATTTTGAACTTTTCTAACATTTCAGAGCATTACATTTTTACAATGACTTCCAACCAGTGCACAGGGGGAAGAGAAGGGAAGAGAAGAGAAGACAAGAATTCAAAGGATTTATAAGATCCGTACTGGTGCTCTTGTTTTGGTTGAGGTGGGTTGGCATGTGCTGGCATGGTACTTCTACTCAGCAGATGGCAGTGCCAGGAGTAGGATGAAAATTTGTGCCAGTTAATGTCAGCTGGGACACAGCTGCTTCTCTGAGAAGATGTATGAGGGTGTTGATGTGTGAAGAGCTGTGAGGGAACCACCTGCAGCTAGATCCCAAATGGCTTCTAACTTTCTAATTGTCAGCTGTCTTCCAGAGAAATGTGTTACCAGGCAAACTCTCCTTTGGGACCAGCTCTTGGGTGGGCCCAGTAGGATTTGGCAGTGGGGCCCCCATGTTGCTCCTCAGACTTAGGAGAAGTGAGTTGTGAATGCACTATGGTGGACACCTCCCAAGGGAATGTGATGGCTGGTGAGGGAGCCATGCAGTCAGGACAGTGATGGTTGGATACGCCCCCTGGAGGACAGGCACCACTCAGGCCCTTGGCCTGATGACTCAGAGCACAGAGAGAACACCTATGCTGTCTCCCTTGATAGTGACCATGGCTAACATACAGAGCAATTGGGAACATGTTGAACATGCTGTGGTGATCCCAGGTAGGGCAAGTTTTGCTTGTTTAGAGAATGACTGGCTGAAGTCCTGTTGGACGGTCCTCTAGCACATAACAGGAGAAGAACTGGACAGCTAGATGTTGTCTGAGATGGGGGAGAAGGTACATGGTTGGCTTGACTTTGATTTGGTTGACAATGCAATAATGGTTGTGTAAAGGCGAGTTTATCCTGACCTACAACAGACTAACAGCTGCACTAGCAAGGCAAGGATGGAGGAAGTTTGTTGCTGCTGGCTTTTATGATTTAGGTCAACAGATGTGCCTCCCATAAAGGCCGAGGTAAGGGAGTTAAAAACAACAGAGTTCAAATGACCTGATATATTGGAGACAGCAAAGCAGGTCTGTATTTTGGCTATTCATAGTTTCCTCCAGAAGAAGCTGTGGGTGACAAATATAGGTGACTCGCACCACTCCCTTTTAGAAGACCAAATAAATCTTCTGATGTGTGCGTTTAGGGATTTTTACCCATGCTGCAACAACCGTTTGCTATGGTCCAGTCACCTCCAGTCATATTATCCCTGTGGGAGCAACACTGCTGTTACAGGTGGTGGTGGTAAGCCTAAAGCAATGGTATTCAAGTTACAAAACCTATGAAAGTGTGAAGATTTTTCTCTCCCTTGCAACCCCAGGAAGACCAAATAGGGCATCCACATTTCTTTGCATCCATGAAAGTTAGAAAGGAACCTTTTCCTCAACAAAAATGTTATTGATAAAATTTAATGGAAGTAGGTATTAGCGTGTATAAATTATAGATATTTCAGGCTGCGGATGCAAACAGAAATACTAGACTCACTGCATGTACACATCCAACTTCTTTGAAGAGCACAGCAGCAGAATTAAACGCAGAGAAGACATTGAGCATAAAACATCTTGGCAAAATTGCTTGGTATTTTATTGATGTTACCTTTAAAACTATCTGTAATTTAAATTAGAGCCCCTTTTTCATCCTAAACTCAAGCTGTGGGACTGATTTCTGGGCATGAAAAGTGGCAGTGCTCCTCAATACCCCCATGACTTTTCCTCTGCTCAGAAGGGCTGCTTTGCAGTGGTAGAGGATTCTTATTCAAAATGTGTGTGGGACTTCAATCACGCAGGTATCTGCTGGGTAGACCAC
>VYZM01012919.1:27365-74494 GCA_013398915.1 Dromas ardeola | reverse complement strand
GTAGGCTATCTTTAGCTGTCTGTTATGAATATGAAATACTACTACTGCTTTTTCCCCAAATGCATTACTTCTTGTTCTTCTGTGTTGGTGCTCAGCTGCTGTTTGACCATCCAGCACCCAGTGTCACCAGCGACCCTCCTTCACAACCGCTTTAGTTGCATTTTCTGACCTACTCTTTTGTCTGTTTTTTTGAATGCCTCAGTGCTAAAGAAGATGTTTTCACAGTGATGTCAGATCTTTATTCCTAAGCAATTATGAGGAGCTGAAAAACCTTTAACGGGCAAGAGCACCTCTCAGTGTTTGTGTGTGTTATCTTGCATGTGCCAAAAATAAATTTATTTTACTATCACACTGTTTGTCAACCCAGCTTGATGCAATCCCATCCACCTACTCTTGTTTTGCTTAAGGAATGTAATTTTGATTCATCTGCAAATTTTGATTTATTTCCTGCCCTTTAAAACCAAGAGCAACCAGTGACCCCAGCACAGACCTTCTGGGGGTTCCCTGTAGCATTTGGCCATGGTGGAAACAGATTGTTTTCCCCCTCTGTTTTTCTTCCTTACTGTTTTTTGAGTCATAGCAGCACTTTCTCTTTTGTCCCATGATCAATTAAGAATATAAACAGCCCTGAAGAACCACGTCACAAGATTTTTGAAAATCAAAACAAGTTACACACATTACTTTGAGTAAAAAGTGCTCAGACCCACGGAGACAGATTTGGGATAAAAAGCTCAGTAAACCAGAACACATTCACTGCCTTGTTGGTACGCTCCAAGACTTCAGGATAACTTAGTTTTTGTATAATGAATTCTCAAAATTTGCTCCTGTCACATCATAATCAATAATGCCCATTCAATTCCTTTCAAGACCAATAGTTTTTAAGAGCACTCAAGTCTGACGCAAGCAGAGGTCGCATTCCACAGAGCGGAACATTTACCCCTCAAACACAGAAACCCAGCGCCAAAAGCGCATTCCCAAATCCAACCAGCAGACCTGTCCCTGAAGCCCAGCCTCCTACAACACGTCCACCAGCCACACGTGCTCAAGACCAACCACAAACCAGCAACATCACCCCTGCTTTCACAATTCATTCCCTGCCGAGCCTGACCATCTTCCCAAAGGCTGGTCTCCACACCGCAGCGAGTGCGCCCAGTCGCCACATAGCATCGGAGCCCTGCGAACACGCCGCGGTCCAGGCACTGCCAGCAGGCTGGAGCGGTAGCCGCTTTCATGCCGTCCCCTGCACAACAGCATCCTTCCCTTTCCCCTCCACAGCAAAGTTATAACTGCACCTGCATCCAACGCATGTCCTTTAGTTCCTGAAGCACACCAAAAATTACGCAGAACATTTGTTCCTCAACCGAGACATGAGCCAGACCGCCCTGCATCTTCAACATTTTATTCACCTAAGTCTTATCTAGGACTTATAATTCAGACCATAACTGAATTGACCAAAACAACCAGAAAAGTTTCCTTCCCATGAAATGAAAACAACGTTTACTGCTCTGTCAGGGAAAAGAGATATTTCCATGGAAATGACCCTCCTGGTAATCACAGAGGAAAGATGCTGATGCTTACCTGTGAGAGGTGAAATTGTCGTAAGAGCCCACAGTATAATGTCGGAAGAGACGCTTTGTTCTGTCTTCTCTGGTTTCTACAAGAAAAAAGACAGATCACAAAGCTGAGAGTTAAAGGAACACTTCTCTGTGGTCTCTGCTCCCCCTACGTGTGCACGAAGAGAGTGAACCCCATTTCCATGCCAGCATTTATCAATAAATAATAATCCGGGTGCAGACTTGTGTCAACGTGATCGGCCTCATGCATGCTCGTGTACAGTCCCATATGCACACCAACAGCTTCTCACAAGGTAAGATCACTTCATCAAAACTTCTAACCCACATCAAGGCATCAAATTCCACCATGACTCCAAAGCAGAGCCAAAGCGGAGAATCACCGCTGGTAAGGTGAACACACACGCCATGTCCCGCGGCAGCAGCCAGATTCCTTCCCTTGTTCTCTTGGGCCGTATCAACCTTGCACGTCTCGGCGCAGAGGGATGCAGCTCCCACGGAAGAGATGGCAACAGTCCTAGTAGCCTTCCTTCTCCCCTGGTGGTCACTGAGCTCTCCTGGTGCACAGGAATCCTGAGAGACTCCTGTTCCCACTCCTCCATCAGCCACCTGCACCAGCCCCCCAGCGCTGCGGCTGCACTCAGGGCAGAGGGCATTTCAGGCCATACTTGTTGGACCAACCTCCCCTTTAGCGTGTTACAACTCAGGACTTTGCCTGCCTGCCTCAGAAGTGTGAAAAAGCCAGAGAACCTGCCAGCCTGATCCGTGAAGCCGAAACAAAAGAGATGCCGCAGCCTCCAGGTGTTGGATGCTGGAGGAAGGCAGCCCGACTCGTGGCTACGTGGACAGAGGTGCTGCTGCAGACATCCGAAATACGGTCTGCAGCTAAGGGCTTCAGAGGAGACGGGACAGGGAGATGGAAAAGAAGCTAAGCCAGACATTCCCAGCTACCTAACACAGAATTCCCATTCTCCTTACCCAGGAGGACTTTGCATCACACTACCAACCCCAAATTTACGCTTGACCCAGGACTGCTGTTGCACACTCACCCTGCAGAAAGCAACCAGGTCCTTGCACCAACGCGACCGAGTACGTTACACTGAACCAACTCATCCATGGCTACAGTCGGGTGATGGGACTCCAAACCACCAGGTAACTCCGCTCCTCTGCTTTGACACCACTTCCCTGGGAGGCCCTCGGTGCTGCTCACCGCACCACTGGCTGTAGCTGTTGGTCTGACTGAAACTCAGCAGGTCTTTAAGACGCTAACCAGGGCAGTCGGATAGAGGCAATGAAGAAAGGGGATGAATGAGAGAGGAAATAAAGAGCAAAGTATGGATGGGACTCACCTTTTGTTCTTCAGTAGGGACACAAACTGTTTGCACCCAAAGCCATAACAACGCAAAATAAACATCCGTTTTAACCCGTGCTGGAATTCAGAATGGCAATGGCCAGTGGGAAGGGGCTGCACAAGCAGAGGGACAGCTTTCGCTGTTTCTACAGCAGTTGATCCAACGAACTCTTTTAAGCTCAGGCCAGGATGCACTTTCCAGCCTTTCATCTTTCATCCTGGTCTCATGATGACACGAAACCATTGCTGCTGGCAGTGGGAAGTGCTGCCACAGCAGTTCCCCACCCTGGGGACAGACCACAGCCCTCGAGGTGGCAGCAGCAGCCGTGTCACCCCGCTGTCACGCTGTCCCACCTCTCACACCTCCCCGACAGACACCACTGCCCTCCGAACCGGGCATTGCTCCCAGAGCCGTAGCCTCTCCGGTCCCAAACTTTACCGAAGTTTAGAAATAAAATACCCAAATACAGTACTCCTTTTTACAGCCTTGTTGTTTTTTTATCCCACCCCTGATTCTTGTTTCTCTATTGCTCTTGTGTGCTTTTTTGTTGGTTATTTTTTAGCTTTTTCTTTCTTTCTCAGAAGAGCTGAAGACCAGCCCCGGCGCGCTGGCACTTGGTGACCCCAGAAAAGCTCCCTACGTGTTGTGGTTCTGGCTCTCCCTCCTATGGCAGCGATCTCCAAAGTGGGGAGGCAAGACAATACACTGGGGTGTGGGAAGAAAACATTTTTTTGTATCATTAATAAAATTTAAATATATTTTTAAAATGGTTTTTATTCCATCTTTAACGGACTATTTTTTAGGTTCCATTTTTGCATGTGCTTTACAGTGCACATAGTACATTAGCAGAGTAGTACAGGTATATGTGTGCATACACATACACAGGTGTATACACATACACACACAAGTACATGCATATATATGTGTATATACACAGGGGTGTGTGTGTATATATATACACACATACACACACACACAAGTAAATAGGTGTGTACAGGTGGCGCGTGCTCAAAGTATTTTTTTACCGAAAGGCCCGTGATCAAAGCAGTGAGCGGCGCGGGACATGCAGCATCACAGAGATTAACGTGGGTGCTCTGGCAAACCCCTCCAAAGCCACAGGTGCTCAGCAGCCCCCGGCCGCCCCACGGCGCTGGCGGGGGCCAGGACGCCGCACTGGGCCAGCAGCAGCCCAGCCCTCACAGTGCCACCGCTTTGGAGTGCTCAGGGGACGTCCCCATGCAGGGAGCAGCCCCCGGTGACCCACCGCGCTCTTCCAGCCTCGCCTGATGCGTTTACCTAATCCGGAGGGAGGTTTGTTGGAGTCTGATGGGTCAAGGGGGGCTGAGGGCACCCCGTGAATCTTCCGATGAGGTAGCCATCCACCAAGCCCCGTCCTTGCGGTCCTGGGAAAAACTGTCTCAAAGAACCAAGGAATTAATCTTACTGGCAAAAAGAGATGCTACGCCAAGAAATGGAGATGTTAAGGACTGAGCCTTCCCCTTCCCTGGAGGGGTTCAAGGCCAGGCTGGACTTTGAGCAACCTGATCTGGTGGGAGGTGTCCCTGCCCAGGGCAGGGGGTGAGACTAGACGGCCTTTAAGGTCCCTTCAATCCAAACCATTTTATGATTCTACGATCAGCACAGCAACACACTGCAGACAGTTAAAGGAGATACCCCTTTCGCCTGGATCATTGGAGGCAGCTTCTCACCTTGCTCACGCTCCTCCCTGGAGGCAGAGGGTTCTCAGCGCTGGGTCAGGGGCGACACCAGACTCTACCCCCCCAGCACACCCAGAGCATGCTGTGGCCATAAGGAAAAGGAGACCTGACGTGCTGTCGGGAACCACTTGCATCCCACACCGGCTCCTTCCCGCTGCTGCCGGGGAGCCCAGACAAGGAGCAGCTGCCTGCCCCCGTACTGCCTGCACGCCATGGGGATCCTGCAGCCCTCCCCGCCAAGGGACAAGGAAACACAGCACAGGCCGAAAACATACCTAAAAGACAAGTCGTCTTGTGCCCGTGAACAAGTTGGCACCCACAACTCTCACCAACTTGACATGGATGTACAAAAAACTCTATTTGAGAGCTGCTTCTCTCCCAGAACCTCTTGTCTGGCACGTCCCAACTGTTCTTGGCCAGTCATGGGAGGGGAGGTTAATGTTCCTGCGCTTTTATCTCATGTATCAGGCAGACTTACCTCGATAACAACTTGACAGAAGCGCTTTACAAGCAGTGTACAGAGCAGCGTGAGGAGAGCCCCCACCCCTCCGCCTGCTCCTCCTGGTGCCCAGGCCGAAAAAATTTGCTTAGTGATATGGTTTAGTGATGGATTTTGTCAGAGCTGGGAAGATGACTGGACTCGATGATCTGAAAGGTCCCTTCCAACCTAGGCGATTCTGATTCTATGGAACACATGGGCGTTGGGGGTGGCAGATGGGAGGAGTGAGGGCTCCGGAGGCGCTGGTGCAGCGCAGCCATAGCAGGTCCTGGCAGTGATGGTGAGCGCAGCCACCCGCTTGTGGCAGGTGAAGACACTCTTCAGTAAGACATTCGCAGCTCCCTCAGACCCCTGCGAGGGAGGGAGGTGCTGTTGTGGCACAAACCCGTTGGGACAGGCAGCCCCTCCTGCTCCAGCCCCTTCTCCTCCCTTTCCTCCACCCTGCTCTGCCTCCTCCTCCTCGCCCCTGCCTCCCTCCATGCTGCACGGGCACCTGTCCCTCATTGCAAACACCTCTGTCGATCCCACTCCAGATAAACGAAGGGCGATGTGGTGACGGGAGCTGGATTTATGGGCTGTCCGCAGCCCAAAGGCTCGTTCCCTTCCTGACTGCTAAATATAGCTGCTGCCGAGCGCCTCTAATGGAGCCGTCACGGAGGCACCAGGGACCGAGGCTGATGGATGAAGAGGAGCGAGTCACTTGGAGATAGGTGTGGAGGGGGAGGCTCTGTATTTAGAGAAGAGGGAGCAAGAGGACAGCAGGGCAGCCGGGGGGGATAGGCCGTGCCCAGGGGGTGGCAGGGGCTCAGCACCAGCACAGACACCCCCAGGGACAGGCACGAGCTGGGGAACAGGAACAGGGAATACAGAACGCTGGAAAACCATGGCCTGGGCACCAGAAGGAGCAGGCGGAGGGGTGCGGGCTCTCCTCACGCTGCTTTGTACACTGCCTGTAAAGCACTTCTGTCAAGTTTTTAAAAGGCAATTCTTTCTAGGTAAGCCTGCCTGATGCATGAGATAAAAATACAGGAATATTAACCTCCCATGGCTGGCCAAGAGCAGCTGGGATGTGCCAGAGAAAAGGTTCTGGGAAAGACGCAGCTCTCAAACCAACCGGACAGAGAGCCTCGCTGGGCCAGAGCGCGCTGGCAAGAAGCTCGGGTGCCATTCCCATGCATCCCCCAGCACCTGGATTGTCCCCGTCCTCTCTTCTCTCAGGCACTCTGGGTTGCAAATAGAAAAAATAACTCTTTCGAAATGTGAAAATATACCTTTTTGTTTCTACAGAATGTTGGAACTATATTTCTAAATATTATTTAGAATTTAATTTAATTTAATTCGATTTAATCTTATTAAATGCAAGATTTATACACCTCTAATTATCGACAGCAATTTCTCTTTCCTCATCTGTTTTTGACCAACTGCTCCTGCATCACAACAAGCACCTTTGCGGCAGCCTCCTCAGAGGTGAACGGGGCCTTGCAGCCAACTCAGGTCTCAGGAATGGAGAATGACAGGGTCAGTATTCCTGCCTTCTCAAGTATACGGACACTTCTTGTGCCAACACACCCAGGGAGAAGCCTCGCAGACCACAGAATGGTTTGGTTTGGAAGGGACCTTAAAGATCATCCAGTGCCACCCCCTGCCCTGGGCAGGGACACCTCCCACCAGCCCAGGTTGCTCCAAGCCCCGTCCAACCTGGCCTTGAACCCCTCCAGGGATGGGGCAGCCACAGCTGCTCTGGGCAACCTGGGCCAGGGGCTCACCACCCTCACAGCCAAGAATTTCTGCCTCACATCTCATCTCAATCTCCCCTCTTCCAGTGTCAAACCCTTCCCCCTCGTCCCATGGCTCCCCTCCCTGCTCCAGAGTCCCTCCCCAGCTTTCCTGGAGCCCCTTGAGGGACTGGAAGGGGCTCCAAGGTCTCCCCGGAGCCTTCTCTTCTCCAGGCTGAACCCCCCCAGCTCTCTCAGCCTGTCCTCACAGCAGAGGGGCTCCAGCCCTCCCAGCATCTCCGGGGCCTCCTCTGGCCCCGCTCCAACAGCTCCGCGTCTCTCCTGTGCTGAGGAGCCCTGTCTCAGGACGGGAGCACCGATTCATTGTTTTTTGAACTGTCTCATCACCCGGGAAGAGACACCATGTTCAGCTGATGCTCCCAGTGAAGACAAGCGGTGGGTGGTCTCATCCTCTCGCAGTGGCTGGACCACGAGCCTGCCTGAGCCCGTCCTGTGCTGAGGGCGAGTTGTGCTGCTGCAGCACTGGGACCGAGGGAGCAGAACCCTCCAAACCTGGGAAGGGGTTTGGTGGGAGAGCTGTGGCTCCACAGCACGTTCGAGAAGCAGCGACTCAGCCCCGGAGCAAGGAAGGGTCCACAGCTCCCAGCCCGGCTCCCCTCGGCGCTGCTGCCCATTGCGGATCTCACCCACGTGTCCCACGCCGGGCTCTGGAGCACTGACTCCAAATAGGCTGATGAGCAGATGCCACCACAATTAAAGCCTCTTCCAGGCTCCGTGCCAGGCAGCCAATCTGGCTGGGACGGCCTCAGAGCGCCGGTGATGAAGAGAAAGGGAATTATTTCAGAAGAAGAAATGCTGAACTGTGCCGAGAGGGGAAAGGACATGCAGCGCCTGAGAGCAGAGAGGGGCCTGATGCTGCTTCACCCAGAGAAGGAGCCGGAGCAGGGAAGACGCTGGAGTCCATCCCCCCATCCCCATGGGCCACCTGGGCAGGGGCTCTGCCTGCCACGGCCACCAGCCCCATTTGAAGTGCAAGAAAGCATGGAAACCCTTCAGGCATGACTCTTCCCCTTCTGCCCGGACTGCCAGGAGAATGAACCAGCTCATGTCCCTGTGGCACCCGGATCCGCTGACTGAGAACAGTGAAAAGCCCAAGAACATATTTGCTTAGCTATTTGTGGTATTACTGTATTTTATGCAGAATAGTTAACTAATTTATGCCTTCCCCATGACTGATCTTTATCCTGTGAAGTTCAAAACCAACCTTTCTCTGAGCGTGAATACTTTTAGAAGCCTTGCTGTATCATTCTTAGTTTCATACAACTAGTTACATATAAGATGTGATACATTTGGTGAAACTTTGGCCTGCCTTACACAAATGCACAGAGGAGGTAACTGTATTAGTCCCTCTTGCCCTTAATTTATGAGTTATACTTGCAACACAATTATGCTTGTTAGAGTTTTTAGCTTATCTGTAACTGAAAAAACGCAAATAAAATGAAAGTCTACTCTCAAATAGCTATGAGTCAGAGCGCAGCATCTGTGCATTACCTCTCACGGGGACTTAATGTCCAGGCTGCAGCCTGAGAGGAGCAGGGAGATCAGCTGGAGACACAACGCCAAGCCAACAAACGTAGCAGAGCAGGGCCCGAGGAGGTTATCTTCAGCAGGAGGTATCCACAGCTATTCCACGTGGACTAATCCACTTTTCTGCAACAGACGTATTTCCAGAAATGCCATCCTGGCAGCTGTAGTAATTTCTGTCTGTCCAACTTCGCCTTCCTCCGGCACGGGCCAAGGTGCTCGGGGCGGGTTGTCCTCGTCCGCAGCCTCCTCAGAGGCCACAATGCACTGGGGGAAGCAGCCACTGCAGCTCCCTGGGCAAACATTTCCCTTTCACACCACTGAACCTATACCAAAACCTTTATGCCACATGCACAACCATCTCCACACCTTACAACCGCATCGCTCTTGTGGGACAGAAACACCTCAGTCACATTTATGCTTCTCATCCTTGCCCTCTGCAGACAGAACAAATGTCCTCATGTCTTCCAGGGACAGATGCCTGCAGGAACCTTTCACGCAGACGATCCAGCCTGCTGAAGCACGCCCGGTGCCAACTCACGCCAACAGGCTGAATCCTTTGTCCCCATGCACATGGACAGAACCGCAACCCTCCTATGAATGTGGCATTGCATCTGTCCTCAACATGAAGACAACACCACAGAGAGGAACAGTCACACCAAAAACTGGGTGCTTCTAGTAGAGTAAGGGCTCCAGAGTCAAAAGGATCCCACTGAAGATATAATTGTGGCCAGGCCTGAGGACATTTTAGTGCCCACAACCCTCAGGGCAGCCTCCACTGAAGTTCTGGCTCTGAGCTGGATCTTAACCAAAGTCTGTAATGTCCTTCCTGGAGTTCACAGAGTACGTGGATGCAAACACAGCTGAAGCTATCTGAGGGTGGCATACCTTATAAATGAAGTGTGTCTGGTCACCTGGCAAAACGAAAAAGCAGGAATGCCTCTGGAGTATGCTCTTTTGCCCACAGCATCTAATCTTCTTTGGTCCTGACCTAAAGGCTTAGCTTAACTAGACCTTCAAGTAGCAGTCAGGACCATCAGAGTCAAAGTAAGGTACACAATGGGAATTCAGGGTCTTTCTTGGATTCCCGTACTAGGTGTGTTTTCAGAGGTGCAGGCTTTAGCAGGGGTAGGGAAGTACCAGATGGCTGTAGTGGCGTCTGTTACGACCTCAGTGATGGACAGGGTCACCTTACAGAAGCTATATATATGGTGACAGACATCCAAGAGCACATATGTTCACACTGCTCAGTGTGTGCAAAGATGCAAGAAATCTGACATCCCGCTGACGAGGCCCTGCAATGATACTCAGTAGTCCCCACAGAGAGCAGAGAGCCGTCTTCCCAGGAGGGAATCACGCTTCTGTGACAAGCTGCTCTTTGAAGAGTGCTGTCCCAGCACCCAGCCAAGGGGGGGATCACTAAGAGTAGAGAGGGGAATCTGGCAAGTGAGATCTGTCCCCCTGCAACGGCTCATTGCCAAGCTAGGGAACCCACTGATCTGGAACTTGGTGCCAGCTACAGAGAATGCAGATTCTGGAGACATGGGCACCTGCTGGGCCACTGAGGATGGTGACACTGCAAGTGGTGCCGGAACTGCACCCACAGCAAGTCTGGGGAGGATCACTTGTGCTTCTGTCCACCGATCTCTTACATTACATTCCTGCTGCAGGAGAACCGGGACTGGCACCAAAGACTGGGGTGCTCTCATTCTTCACAGTGACTTAAAAGACTTCCCCGATGGGAAGGTCTGGAGAAGACCTTCCAGGATGATGGTTTCGGGGACACTTTGCATGTTGGCAAACAGCAGCAGTCAGTGCAGATGCTCTGAACAAAGAATGTGCTAGAAAAGGCTTCATTTCTTCCCCTCAGCAGCAGGAGTATCAGAACCATTACTCTGCTAAACCGAAGGAACACAGTCTCCATGGATTTGCCTAACCTCCTTTGAAGCCCTTCATCTGCACCAACTGCGGCAATGAGATCCACAACCGCGCGCTATGTGGAAATAGTTCATTTTGTGGAGTTAACCTTGCTGCCTAATTTCACTGACTGTCCCTTAATTCTCACTTTTAGACAAACAATACATCACTCAACTTCTCCAGACTCCCATTGTTATCCTATGACAATCTCACCACACTTGCCTCAGTCTCTCCTCATCTGGAAAGTCTTGTGGCACACCACTGGCAATCTCCATCTGCTGTAGAATCTGCCTGCTTATTTCTATCCTTTGCTTTTTATCTTTCAACCAGTTTTGTTGGTTTTTTTTTTAAAGCAGACTTTGAGAAAGCCTACTTGACAGCTTTTTATAACACTGTATCAATCCTCATCCCAGTGCTTGTTGACTGCTTCAGAGACTTGTAGGACATCTAGTGGAATTCCCCCTAAAAAGGTTTTAAAATGAGGAAAAGTCATCATAAAACATTGCTTTATTCCAGTTTTCACTAATTTGCAAGATGCAATAAAAAAAAAAACAAATCAGACTTACTGGTCTTCATATCCTGGCAGTGCTGCTTGTCTGTTACAATAATGAAAAATAATACAATTAAGGTTAAACTCTTTAAGCAAGACTTCTTTTTTCCCCTCATACATAGAAAAGATGATGCAAACTAACTATGTAGTTTTTATTCTAGCAGTAACTACAGGAGATGCTGAACAACAACTATGAGGGACGAGTACCCTGAAATCAGCAGTTCTAGGTAAGAGATCTTACCCGGGATCTTTTAAGGACCTCACTGATTATCTCCAGAAGGACGATTGCAGTAAGGCCTGGAACACGGAGCAAGTAACTGAGGGGCAGAAGAAAGCCGAGTCAGTGGCAAGTGTTTCAGGGATGAGCGGGGACGACTCTTGTAGTTCTGGCATGAAAGACTGATACCAATCTTGAGGCAGATGCTAAACCCAATAAGAACTTGACTATTTAATAATTTGATTCAGTGGCTAATTTTAATATTACTCAAATGAATCACCTGGAGCTTAGCAGCAATGCTGCATCGTGTTTTACCTTCAGAACACGTATCGCAAGCCAATTCCAAAGTCACAGAGCAGATCTAGGTTGCCTGAGGGAAACCCAGCCTTAACCATCGCTCCACGGCGAGACACCCAGCCCCGGCAGGACCACCAGGTCCCCTGGGCACTAGTGGCAAGACCAGCACCACTGAAGGCTCCAGACTTGGGCCCCTCTCATTTGAACTCAAGCTGCCAGAACCAAAAAGCTCCCTGGCGCAAACTCCAAGTGCGTTTTCACACACGCGCTGGGACTTGGCCACCTGGCCAGCTCTGAGGACGGGCACCTCATGAAGAGGCCTCGACCATTCACCAGCTGCCTAGCAGCCCAAAGCTGGACAAACACTTGCTGCAAGCTCCAGGAGGTAAGAAATGAAAACGTTAACGGAGAAAAGCGGGGAACTATTCATAGAAAGGATTTGTATCCATTTCTTTTAAGACTGTCAAGCTACTGAAACGATGGGAAGTGCATAGTACGAAACTGCACCAGAAGATAGTACCAACTAATAATGATACAGTTGCTTAAAAAAAAAAAAGACAGAAATTCTAACTCACCATCTGAGCTAATACCAAACACAGTGCCAGAAATGAAAAAACATAAATCAGCCTGAAACAAAAACGATCAGAAGACACCAACTGCTGCAACTTACACAGCATCAACAGAGCAGCAGAAAATCTAGCGCTGGAAACAACCGGCCTGTGGTCAGCATTCAGATGGCAATAAAAAGGACTGACTTTAGTCAAGAATTCTGGACTAAGGCACAGATAAGCCTGAGTCCACCACATGCAGACTAGTGCTTTGCTGAAACCAGAGAGGTGCAGCATCCAGTCATCCCATGCAGAGACCACAGCCAGCACCTCCTCCCAGGCGACCAGCTGCAGCGAAATCTTCATTCCAGGGAGTCTCTTGTTCTTTATGCTGTGTAACATCAATAAAACTGTTCTGCTGAGTCCAAATTCTTTCTGCAGGAGGCCAAACAGCCATGATGTGCGTTGTTGGTTTTTTTTTTAATTAAGTAATGCTACAGACTTTTTCTTTTACAGACCTAAACAAATCATCCCAGGAGAAACCACTTTAAGCAACTGCTTTTTTGTATTTCAAATTCCCTTGCATTCAGAACAGTTCAAATGTCATCCTAAGAGTGCTTTAAGACAACCACATCCTCACTCCTTGGAGACAGAGTGCAAGTGAGATAAAGGGGCAAGAGTGCCAGGGCAGCGATAAGAGGTTCATGCGTTGCTGGCACGGGAAATCTGGGTACTTTGTACCATTCCTGGGTACACCCTGCGTGACCTCAGTACTCTTATACCCATCACTTTAAGGAACAAGGGTGTTCTGTGCATGCCCAGAACATCTGTAGTACCCAACCCTGACCACTAAACTACTCACGATAAATGTACGGTTTTGTTGCCGAGTGGTCAAAACAGTATGAAGCGTTCTGTTAACGGAAATGCTATGGAAAAGTGAATCTGCTCTGGCAGGGGGGTTGGACTAGATGATCTACAGAGGTCCCTTCCAACCCCTACCATTCTGTGATTCTGTGATCTGGAAAGAATCTAGCGTCAAACCTAAGTTCCCACTTTGAGAAGGGGAAAAAAAAAATCAGCAAGTCTAATGGATATTAGCTTTAAAACCTAAGTAGCACCTTGGGATATTCATAACGTTGACCTTTATTCTTGACCGTAAGAGGAATCTGCCAGCAGAGCAGCAGATTAATTAAGAGAGGAGTAAAGTTCAGAGAAACAAAGGGGACCAAGGTTAAAGGCAGCACAGGCAGAGAGGAAGCCTAACATAAGCAGCAATGTAATAGAGACAGCATCAGGCCTGGAAGTCAGTCAGAAAAGGGAAAGAGAAATCAAGTGGATTTTTAAACTGCTGGTACAGAAGGAGCCAGAGGACCCGTTCCCACCCAGTGCATGACAAGCGATGCACGTTGGAGGGAAAGCAGCTCTGCTTGGAAGGCTGGACAGTGCAGAGGCCCGGGGGAGAGGAGAGGTTATCTGAGCTCTCGGAAGATGGATTTAATTTGCATGATTTTCCACCGGCAGCTGGTTGGCCGTGTCAATCAGTGCTCCACAATCTACAGCTCTATTGTTACCAGCTCTTCATCCGCTCCCGCACGTGCTCATGTGCTGCGTGCCCAACTCCAGCTGCAGAACGCTCAGCGCACGCTCCCAGCTGTGGACGAGGAAATTCTCATTTCCCTTTCTGTCAGGGAATTGCCACCTTACGAGTGACCAAATGGGAAGAGTCACAGAATCACAGAATTGCCTAGGTTGGAAGGGGCCTTTCAGATCATAGAGTCCAACCATCAACCTAATTATGACAAAAAACATCACTAATCTAAACTATATCCCCTAAGCACCGCCTCTACCCATCTTTTAAATACCTCCAGGGATGGTGCCTCCATCACTTCCTTGGGCAGCCTGTTCCAAGGCTTAATAACCCTTTCCGTGTAAACATTTCTCCTAATATCCATCCTAAACCTCCCCTGGTGCAACTTGAGGCCGTTTCCTCTTGTCCCATGGCCTGTTCCTTGGGAGAAGAGCCCGACCCCCCCCGGCTACACCCTCCTTTCAGGGAGTTGCAGAGAGCGAGAAGGTCTCCCCTCAGCCTCCTTTTCTCCAGGCTGAACACCCCCAGCTCCCTCAGCCGCTCCGCACAAGACTTGTGCTCCAGACCCTCACCAGCTCCGTTGCCCTTCTCTGGACACTGTGACCATGGCAAAAGCCAGTCACAGTTCTTTGACTGTTAACAAGGAAGCTATTTTACGCTGCAGATCGACTCTTACCATCACCTTTCATGTGGAAGTAAATGGATAGAACAGGAGATTGTGTCAAAGGCTTTGATAAAAGCCAAGGTGTACAACAACCACCGGCCTCTCCTTGTGCACAGAGCCAGCCATCCCAACGCAGAAGGCCATCAGGCATGCCGAGCACGATTTGTCCATGGTAAATCCATGCTTTTGCTCGCCAGCTTCCCTTGCTCCTCCCGTCCCAAGCTCGGAGCTTCCTTCAGGTTGGCTGTCTACCTGGGCAAAGCCTGAGCACTGAGTGCACGCTGGCTGGGTCACACACAACGACTTGGTGGCCAGCAGGCCATGGAGGCACGATGACTTGGAGGCCAGCTCTGTTCATGCTGAAGTCTTTCCCCAGGACCATTAACGGTATGGTCTAAAGGAGGGGACGGAACCCAAAGCCAGAAGGTGAAACACAGAGCCACAGCAGGGCAGTTTGCAGCCCTTGTGCTGCTCCCCAGCTGTGCACGGTGTGTGAGCTGTCACCCGGCATCCTCCGAGAAAGCCACCTCCGAGCTTGTCACCAAGCGCAGGCGCTCGTCACGCAGCATCAAGGTGCAGGCCCGCTCCCCAGCGCGGCTGCAGTGGAGAGCGCTGGCACATCCATCTTCTTGCTGATGGTTCTGCAACGCCACATCCAAGAGCTGGAAAAGTAAAAGAGGGACCTTCCTTCCCACAGGGGCTCTCAAGACGATGCTCCAGCTCCCGAGACTGGGATTGTGCCGCTCGCACTCCCAAACTGCTGCTCCGAGGCAGATGCCTCCTTAGGAGCTCCATCCCCTCATGCACGGACTCTCAAAGCACCTGCTCAGAAAAGCCGCAGTGTTCGGACTCGGCACTCGCTGCTTGGCCAGGGCTTCTCCTGTCCAGCCCTGGGAAGTTTAGCTGACTCAATTTTTTCCATTTCTTGCTGTCTGTACTTCGTCTCCTTGTGCAGTCTTTCTTCAAAAAGCAAGGTATTTGCCAAAAGCAATGATCGCCAAGTCACAACAAGGTACACGGGTGCTACATGTGAACCCCTACAACCAACGAGACCCAACCGATACAGATGGCCACAGGGGACACCACCAGCATCTCAGCCGCAGGACATCGCTCTACACACCATCCAGTCTCCCTGTGGATGAGGCTATACCCCCCATTAGTTCAATACCACCCCAGGCTCGCTTTAGGATCACCGTCAGGCGAGGCAGACACCGTAATGTACCAAGAAAACAAAAGAGAAGGTGGAACAGATAACTCGTCCCTTCACATGCAGGACACACAGAGATAAAGTTATGAAATGGGTACCATAACAAAACAAGCTGACCTCCCCAAAGGCTGGTGCAGACCTCCAGGAGGGAGACGATCAATTCTCTGCAGGAAATTGGAGAGATGTATTTCATTAAGGTACCAAAATCCTCCACAATCCTCCTCCTCCTCTGCAACCTACGCATTTGCATCACCTGAGGTTGGCATCAGAGCCGAGTGAAGAACAACAGTGCCCTCTACCAAAAGAAACAGCCAACGACTTCTGCAACCTCGTGCCCGGAGCCCATGCAGCGGGGACAGAACCAGCCCTGCTCTCCCACGGAAGGCAGAGCTTGGGCTGGGCGCTGGACCACACCACCCAGGGTCAGACCACTGGGACCAAGCATGCACACCAGCCCTTCATCTTCCTCAGCGGTGATGGGCTCTGGTGCCTCTGAGGCACCAGGCTGGGAAATACTTCTGTCTCTTACACAACATGGGCATGGATGACTCAGAAACATACATATTATGTTCACAAATTATACTAGTCATTTTTTTAAATTGCGTTGTTATACCATCTGCTCTTCCAATGTCTACGCTGGCCACTAGGAGAGATGGTGAGGGGACAGGCCCAGGCAGCAAGATGCTCTCACTATTAGACTTGTAAATAATTTGAGGTTTTTAAACTGGAATAACAATTGTTGGGTACGTCTCTTACACAAGAAACTCATTTCTTGATCAAAAGGTGGTTCAAGCCCCTAATTCTTTCTTTAGAATGCCTTTCCACAACGGGAAGAAGTGGTAACACTTCCACCACCTCCACTGCTACCTGCAGGTACCAAGGAAGTGGCTAAATACACACCCGTCATACGAGGGGGGTGTATTACACCCTTAAAATTATTTTTCTTTTCTCAGAAAAAGAAGAAATGTCAAAGACTAAGTCCACCAGGAACTCAGTTAACAGGGTTTCATGTATAAGTAATTTAGACACTATGATGATGGAAAACAACTAGAAATCTTGCCACAAATAAATGGGCAAAGAAGGAGCAGTAAGGAGAGGCTTCTGCCATGCAAAACAGACGGTTCCCTGGACACCACTGACCTCCACATCCTTCCACAGGAATCCAAGCAAGATAAAAAGGAGAAGATCTGATGAAGAGGACACTCATGCCACGGTTATTGCACACCCAGGACCAGCCGTAGCTCTTAGTCAGTTCCACAGCTGGCATCAGAGTCTTCCCGGGCTGCATCCCTGCATCCCCTGGTGCCGAAGACCTGCTCACCCTTCGAGAACCCCCATCCCGGAGCGCGGGGGTACCTGCAGCGCACCCGCCTCCTGTAGCCTCTGACCCAGGGCACTGCCAGAGCATCCCAGTCTCAGCTTCGCCCCTGTCCCTGGGCAGCGGGGAAGCAGCCGCTGCAGGAAAACCCAGACCCCATACGTCTGCACGTGGCTCTTCAGCCCACCAGCACAGACTGAGTTTGCAACAAGCTTCCCTACATTTCTCTCCACAAAGGCAGATTTGTATGTGGAAGCAGATAAACAGCACAGAACGTCTCCGTGAGGAGACGGTACAGCATCTCCAAAGACACACAACTTGAGAGAGGCAAACAGTAGCGAGGTGACACCCAACAGTCCTGGATTCCCACCAAGGCCAGGCCCCAGGCTTGCGGTGCATGGGGGAGCTTACGCTCCTTTCTCACTCCTTCTCTCAGTCCACCAATGAGTTACTGTGACAACAGGCTGCTCGCACATATGCATCGAAGCATTTGGCACATTCTGCTTCACACAGCAAAGCTCATCCTTTAGTTTCTGGGTGTCGCTTCCCGAGAGCCCAGCCGAGCTCTGTAGGGCAGGGGAGGTCTGTTCCACTGCTGAAATCCGCTGGGAGAGACGTCAGGATCTGCCCCAAAGGGTGATTTTGAAAAACTCGAGGGAGTGAGGGTCAAGGGAGAGACAGACGATAGCTCAGGGTGAAACAAGCCCAACTTGGGACGCTGACACTACCACAGGACTAACACATTTCAAGGTACAGTAAGTAAACGCACATTTTACGTTGCCTACAACCTATCCCAAACAGTTATTTTGTCTAAGCTACAGTTACCAAGTGTTCTTCTGCAATTTTAACCAAAACTGCAGGTTCCTTCTCCTAACATTGCCCTGGACCACAGGCTCAGGACCGCTCTGTAATTAACCCAAAGCAAGAATCAGCTGTGCTCAAAGCGGAGGCGCAGCCATTCCACTGCCAACTTCAGCAGAAAGTTGTCCAACAACTGACAAACTCAGGTCCTGAGAAGTTAATACTCGTATTTAATTTCATACATTGCAAATACTCTGTAATGATATTAGTGAGATTTGCGTGTGCAAGCTTAGCACGCAGAGTCCCGGCCCTACGAGCTGTTCCTCAACTCCCGTCCAAGAAGGGATCCCACCGTCGAGGCTTCGGTTCCTCACCGAGCACAGGGAGGCTGCCCACATTTTGAATTTCTCTCATTAGAGCAGCACAGCTCCCAGCAGTGCATGCACACGAGGAGAACAAGACCCATGTGAATCCCGTTTGCCACGGACAGTGATCGGAATAACCAATTCCAGCTCAGATGTTAACAGCTCCTGCTGCCGTCGCCTCCCACACGCTGGAAACGCCGTGTACGAGCCATGCTGGGCTCACGCCTGCCCCGTTGGCAGACAAGCGACGCTGCAGTCATCTCCTCAAACACTAATATGCCTCCTCTTGTTGTTTCAAGAAGTAAATTGTTAGCCTGTAACTACTGAGAAGATTTTCTGTTAAGTGCAAGATCCTGCATTTTATCCTGCTGAATTTCATCCTATTTCCCTTACGCCAACTAATCCAGCTCTGAAAGTAAAACGTTCTCACCTTGTGAGACACCACAAGAAAACATTAGCAGCACGTTTCAGTTTTCTTTTGGCCACACCTATTACTGAAAGCATTCAAGAGGTGAAATCATTTATCACCTAGTGACAGATGACAAATTTCCAGTGCTTCCCCACATTTCCCCCAACTTTACCAATAATTTCCCACACGACACTGTCCTGAAATCCAAGCAGGGTGGAACAATGACATTTCCTTAGCCAACAGAGCCAATCAGTCCCCGTTAGCACAAAAGTGTTCCTGGATAAACGCTGTTCTGTCCTATCCCTTTTCCCATCTTCCCCCATCTGCCTCTTCCTTCAAAATCCGTTTTAAACACTTTTGGGCCAGTGAACTCAGAGCACCTTAACTGGGGCTGCCCAGGGCTCTCCCCCACACAAGGTCCATCGTTACCTCACTGAAACCTTTGCTAATGTGCCAGTAATTTTCCCTATTATTTTTTCAGAACGCCGGCAGGGCTGGGGTCTCGCTGGTCACGACTCAAGCGAGGCCAGCAGGACACACCCAGAGATGGTGGCCAGGTCCAACCAGGAGTCCGGCTCACAGGGCAGTAGCACAGCAATGGGGCAGGTCTCAAGACAAGCCAGGAAGCCAACCTGCAGGTCGGGGTTAAGGACAGGTCTGACGATCACTGGCAGGTCCCCAGTCATGAGGCAGGTCTGAGGTCAAGCTGGGAAATCAGTCCATGGGTCGGGGTCTGCATCAGGAGGGTCCATGGCCAGCCATGGGCATGACTATGACTGAGCTGGAGATCAAGACTCCTCCAACACAGCTCAGGCAGGGACTGAAAGCCACGTTTGAGCTTAAATAGAGCTCCTGGAACCAGTGGTGTGGGAGGAGAGCCCAGGTGAAGCTGGTCAGGGACACTGAGGCATACTAGTGCCTTCAGGGCCCTGACATTCTTCTCTCCAGCTGGCAGCATCAGTCCCACCACAGCCCATCCATCCAACATCGTGCCCATTTTGACAGGGAACTGTTTGGTAGATTTGGACCTTTATCTAATTAACTTCGATTTTATCTCATTCTTGTTGCTGAATAGCTCTACATCCTCTTTCCTTACTCTTTTATTTGTACAGCTGAAGAATGTACCATTACTCCTCTTAACATTCTCAAGGTCTAGCTCAGCCAAATTTCTGGCAAATTGCGTCTTACATTTATGATTTCAGATCTCCCTGATGCAGATTTTTTTGCAGATGAATCTTACGGAATCTTTGTTCTTTGAGAGTTTTGCTTATTCCTAGAGGCCTGGAGACAATTGCGTTTGGGATCCCTACCTCCAAGATTTCTCTTTTGTCAGGAATACATATTAGGGCAGGTTTCTGCAGCTTTGACTTACAATATTCACTCAAAATTCCGCCTCTATTTTAACTCACTGAAGATAGTCAATTCCATTTACTTCACTACATTTTTCTTCTTTACCAAATATAAAAATCTAGACTCTATCTGTATCTTACACCATCATTTTCCAAAGCAATGTAACGGTATATGTTTCTGTCCTATCTCTGTTTCTGCGCAGTCCATGCATCACACACACGTCCCGCCCTCCGCTTCCCTGTTACCTCTCCCTTCCCCAGAAGCACAGACGTCTCCTGCTCTGGCCTCTTCTCGCCCACAGCAGCTCCTGGACTGACCAAATCACTTGGGTCAGCTTCTTCCCCTCCACACTCACGAGCTGGCGTTTGTATTCCAAACACCTCACCCATATCTCACTGGCCACCATCATTCCCTCGGCAGAGGACAGCATCTCCTCGGAGCAAGTCGCCTGCTTTGCTGCTGCTTTCACCTGTCCACCCGCCTCCTCTCCTGTGTTCCTTTAGGCAAAGATACGTCAACATCTACCTGATTTTCCTCCTCTTGTACTAAAACTAGTGATGCAGATAGCAGCCTACCCAAATCACACCCCTCATTTCTTGGTTTAAAGCCACTTTGATTTCCGAGGGACCAGACGTTTGGGTAGAGCCCCTTTCCCGAACACTCCTTCCCTCAACACTTCCAGTGGCCAAATGGCAGGTGACTGGGAGCCACTGGGAACCACCCCTCGCCTGTGCCTGGGGCATCACCACTCCAGGCAAAGGTCTCCAGCTCCAGCACAAGCTCCAGGGCCACGTCTCCTCCCCTCCTTGATGACATACATCAGGCAGCTCACGCTCAGTGACCTGGAGCTCTCTAAACCCTGAGCTACGTGGTCCCTGGGGACACGAGGAGGAGAGGAATGAGAGCAGGAGGCAGACATACGTATGGGCTGGACATGCTGAAAAACGGTCACTGACAAACCACCTCTTTTTCTGTTTCGTTTTAGTCAGAGCCCCACATGCATTCACGCTGTGAAAGATCACCTTCCTACGCCACTTGGAGACAGATCTTCAGTCTCTCAGGTACTTGTGCCAGTGCTGCCCACCCATGGTACCTGTCACATCCCCTGGTGACACTCTGCAGCACCTCTGCAGCAACGTGAATGAAGCTCCATGTGGCTGCTCAACAAGCGGGAGTGGGAGCAAAGTCCCTCCGGTCCAAAGCTCCACCAGTGCCTCTCCTCAGGGAGAGAAAGACATTCCTGTGCAGAATCACATAATGCAGCTTGAGATCTGAGGGGAGGCCCTCCCACTTCCCGAAGGCAGGTCCACGCGACACAGTCTCGTAACGGACCCAGAGACAGGGAGATCTGAGCAGCCGGCGTTTGCATGCAGGCTCTCACACCCACAGATCTCAGCCTGCCAACAGCTGGGAGGACCAACTGATGAGCTTGATCCTGTACTGGCAGAAAGACAAGGCCTGTTTCAACCACATGGAAGGCACAAAAAGATTAAGTCCCTGACTCTAATAGAAATGCCACACCACTTTAAGTAGAATATAGGGTATGGTGTTAGAGGAGGTGCAGACAGGAATCAAAGTGTGTAATGAAGTGATGGAATTGAGAACTAGAACTTGGATCTCCTCTCAGAATGTCAGGATGATACGAGAAGGATAATCTCTATGGAAAGATGGGCAAAAGCGGAGATCTCCGGCTCAGTATGGACAAAAGAAATACATGTAGAACAAATAGAAAGTTTGAGTTATTTACCAAAGAAACTCTGTTTAGGCCCCAAAGGACTTTAGTTCTACAGACAGGAGATATCTAAGGAGACTGGGAAGTGAGAAACTTAAGTTTCTGCCTTGGGGGCTGTAACAGAGGTGGGCAACAGGACATCTTCCTTCAGAGTCAACAAGCACTGCAGCGTCTACCAACTGGGACCTGGGAGGGATGTGCTGACCCAGAGACACCCTTAGAGAAGAACCTGGCTCATTTAGGTAGATCAATATGCAGCTCATGGCCTTTTCCCTCAAAGCATGAAAATACACGCAGGTTAAAGGAACATCCTAATACCGTCTCCAAAATGTCAACCGCAAAAGTTGCTCTCTCTGAATTTCAATGAAGATCACAATGAATTTCTGGAGCTGCTCTCATCCTTGTCACAGTCATCTTCAATCTGTTCCAACAAGAGACTAGTCAGGAATCTGCCATGCAACCCTGCTACTTTCCTCAATCGATAAACACAGTAGAAGACGTCCACAAGTCTGATGTGGCCTTGCTCCCCAGCAAAGTATCATCAGGCCAAAACCTTTCCACCAGTGCACAGCCCGATCAGCTGCTACGCAATACTGGAACTCAAAAGACAGACACTTCTCTTTCTTTGATCTTGGTGAGAAGTGGCAGAGCAACGTCATGTCCATACAGCTAAACTTTCTTCTGTGTACAAGCGCCACAGCCTTATCCAAACTACCTTCTGCAAACAATCTGTACCTGAAAACTGTGCCCCAGCTTTCTCTGGAAAAGTAAGTCAGCAAACCCCAAAACCACGCTGGGGGACATGCCAACAACTAAACAGTATGGACAACTGGAGGAAAATGCTCATCCCTCTGCTCCAGCTTTAGTGTGAAAGCACCATCTGTTCTTCACATTTCACTACACAACTTCAATTTAACCCAAACCCGTAGCATCCTCCAAGAAAGCACCCAGCAAACCCAAAGGGCTTATAAGCCACATTGATTAGTCTATTCTCTTTTTTTTTCAGCACCTTAAGAGGACAGCCCCTGCACACTGACACGGCTCCAGAGCACAGCTCCAAAGCAGCACGAGAGACAGGGAGGAAGGTGGCACCTTCTCAGTGGAAATCCCAACTCATCAGCCCTAATCACCCCTGAAAACGGAGGAGTATCCCATTCAAATCTTCACTGGCATCAAGGGTTTCCCACCAGCACAACAGAAACACATCTGCTTCACTTCTAACGGGCCCAGAGCACAGCTGAGCTCACAACACAGGAGAGTGCAAAGGCGGGGGCGACCAGTGCAGTGAGATGAAGCACGAACAAAGAGAACTCAAAGGAAGAATACGAACGAGCACTGGGAACACGAGCTAGAACTGCAGACTAGAGAGCCAGCAGCTGAACCAACTCAGAGGCAGGGGGAGGAAAGCCTTGCTGATTAGACCCTGCAGGTTCGCAGTGCTACTGGTGGAGTTCTGCTCCCACCACACCCTCCACGGCCACAAGACCAGGGACGGACGTGCAAGTGTCCCAGAGCACCCATGACCTGCCACAACCTCCTCACAGCACACACAGAGTTAGCAGCTCACTGATGGAATCCAAGCATCCTGCTGAGAAGATGCCTGAGGGTGCCAACACGTACATTTAACACTCAGGAAGGACTGGGATTAGAGCAAAGAAAAAACTTTATAAGTAGGTTCAAGCTTCCAGAAACTACTTAAAACTATTTGTTGTGCTAAACAGAGAACTGTATTTTTTTTTATTTTCTTTTCTCTCCCACAACTTTGTTTCCAGCTTCACAATCTCACTTCCCAAAATCCAGCTGCATGAATTTCAAAGGTCATTTAATACACGAAGTGAACTTCACTGAATCTGTCAAATCAGGGCCACTTCTCTCCTAAGTAATACATTGAAAAAGAAAATAATCCAGATGTTCTCTTCAGTTGCTTTACACTGGGACAAGTTCAGGCGTGTTTCCTACCCAGTCCTCAGGCTGGGAGAGGAACGCTGCCCAGGCAGATGTCCGTGACAAGGGGGAAGCTGTGGTGATACAACCCACGACAGCAGGAGACCCATTAAGTCATGGTGACCTCCAAGAACACTGCACTGTTTGGCACCGCTCCTCCTGACATCGCTGTCCCCCAGGAGCAGCAAATTCCCCTTAGGTGGTGGCTGGCGCTGGAGACGGAGAGACAGGAGTGCCAGGGCTGAGTCACAGCCATTTTTAATATTTTCTGTTGGACTAGAACACATGCAAATTACTGTTTTCTTCTGAAGTCTCCTAAAACATAAAGCGGGGTTGGAGGTTCAGATCAACAGTCACACTCTCCTGCTCCATCACCCACTGTTGCCTGCAGAAGACCCCGCCACAGCAGTGGTGGCCGCAGAAGGGACCAATGATGGCTCTCCTCACGACAGTCCTGCACACTTACCATGGACCAGCCTGTCTGCTACTGGATGCTAATGAATCAGTAACATGAACTAACACCTTGAGATAAAATTCTGCAGGTGCATCCATCGCCCATTGCAAAGAATGGGCAAACTCAGAGACTGCTAGAAATTTAGAATGAATGATTCTGAATTTCTGGGACCGTCTAGTGTTTCTGCTGAGACACTCAGACGTAAGAAAACAGCTTACCTTGCCGTGGATCATACTGTCGCATCTGCACCTCCTCAACGCATTCTGCCGGGAACCAGCCAGTCCTTCCTTTCACGGTTCCTTCCCAAAAGCCACCTTCGCCAATACTCAGCACTGTGGGGAGAAAGAAAGAGGTATGTCAGGATGAGCAGGGCTCCAGAAAAAGGGAAGGTCAGAATGACCATCGTATGGTGTTAACGCAGGGGAAACACAAAAGGGCAGAGCACAGAGAACTTGTCTGGGGTCAGGTGTGGTCTGGAGGAAGAAAGCACCTCAAGAAGCCTTCAAAAGCTTCTTTCACCCATGTCCAGAAGAGAGGCAGTGTAGACAGTGGCCTTCATGCATCCATGTGCTGCGAAAATGGAACAGCGAATTGGTAGCATCCATCTTTGTAAGAAGGGTTGTTAATGGGACACCCAGCCATAACATGGGCTTTGGTAAAACCATTTCCTGGAAAGATGCCACCTACGGTAATTTCTGACATCCTCAGAGCAACAGAGAAATCACAGCCCCATAAGGAAAATGAGACGCAGAGAGTGAAAGAAATTGGCCAAGGCGACAACACAAGTCACTCTGAGAGCGGGGGTGTCCTGCCTGGCCCGTGTTCAAAACCCAAGAGCTGTTTCACTCGAAATGACACAGCAAACAGGAAGGTACTTCACTGCCACAGCAAAATTCTCCCAACCCATTAAGCCTTGTTTTCACTTGCTCAAAGCTTAGAGAAACAGAAAGGAAGTCTTGAAACGTGCTCTGAAGCTTAAATGAATCCAAAGTCAAGGAGATTTTAACGGAGAATCACATCAGGAGCGTCCTCATTAAACCACGGAACTACCAGCTCGAGCTGCCCACTGACTGCTGGCTGAAAGGACGGCTTCCAGGTAGCCAGGGGACAAACCACCCAACAGCTACAGACAAAACCACCGCTTCTTATTACACCTGAAGAACGAACTGGGGCCCAAAGCAGACCACCCAGCACAGTTCGAGGTTACAAAGCAGTCTGAGGTTTCAGAAATAAATGAAAACCATTGCCAGCAAATGTACTTTTGATGTCAGCTGTCATCTCCCAGTTCCCTGCGACTGGATCCCCCACACCTTATGCTAGCAGGCTCTGCAAGAAAGATCGTGATTGTTTTGGGACATTTTAAAAAGCATCAGCTGTGACCATTCCATTTCCTATGGCCACAGAAAAAAACACTGTCAATCCCACAGCACCCAAGAGAACAGAAATGCGCACAACGCAAGAAAGAAAAAAAGGGAAGCGAGAATCATTACCAGTCTTTCCAGATGTTCGCCATTTATGTATTATATCCAGAGTGTCCAGATACTACCCCTATTTTATGCAGAAAATGGCTGAGGTGCACCTCTCACTTGAATTCATGCACTTGTAAGGCCAATTAATTGCACCATCCTGATCCCAGACAGTGGGGAAGGAGAGCAGTTACATCGCTTTCAGGTTACCATGGCTCACGCTTCCCTAACTCTTTGTAACACAGTGGTCTCTGGAACAGATTGTGAATTAATGTGTTAGATGTAGTCTGTAGAATGTTATAGATCACGAGAAACTGCTGCACATCACCCAAAAGGGATAAGGTTTTGATACATCCTTTGGAAAACACGACAGCGTAGCATTTGTAACAGCAATTTGACATCCAGGCAAAAAATAAACAGAAGAGTCAGCATCCCGGGGTCCCTGCTGTCAACGATCTCAAAAGCATTCCCTCAGCATTACCTGCGTAACGAGTTCTTAAAAACAAGCCCCCCACATCAAGAGACCCCCTTGGTTAGCACAGAGACATGGGGTCTCCTGGGACTTGCTTTGAAACTTCAGGAGCCGTTCTAAAACCCCTCAGTGCAGAGAGGGGACACTGAACTGGACTCTTAAGCTCTCCCCCCCAGGCCCCTGGACAGCAGGAGATGGAAAAGGCTGATGTTAAACTTGCAGGATCTTAAAGGATCTATGTTAAACTTGCAGCATCTTATCTTGTGTTTTTTTCCTGTGGCTGTTTCTCCAGCTTTGTCATCATAACTTAACCTTGCGGCTTTGATAGCTGAAACTTTATCTTCATTTTGAGCTTGCCTACGATCTGAAACATACTCAAGAGATTCGGCAGACAAAGAGAAAGCTGCTTCTCCCAGCGGCAGAGACCGCAGGTTTGCGGACAAGTCTGGGGACCCGACCCAGCACAAAGGCAGCGGTGACCTTGGAGGCTGCTAGATGGTCCCTCCAGCCACCAGGCAGGACCCCATGAAAGATGAGGAACCTCCTGTGGCTGATTAGGGCCATGGAGATGCTGGGAGGGCTGGAGCCCCTCTGCTCTGAGGACAGGCTGAGAGAGCTTGGGGGGGGTTCAGCCTGGAGAAGAGAAGGCTCCAGGGAGACCTTCCAGCCCCTTCCAGTCCCTCAAGGAGCTCCAGGAAAGCTGGGGAGGGACTCTGGATCAGGGAGGGGAGCTGTGGGACGAGGGGGAAGGGTTTGACACTGGAAGAGGGGAGACTGAGATGAGATGTGAGGCAGAAATTCTTGGCTGTGAGGGTGGTGAGCCCCTGGCCCAGGTTGCCCAGAGCAGCTGTGGCTGCCCCATCCCTGGAGGGGCTCAAGGCCAGGTTGGACGGGGCTTGGAGCAACCTGGGCTGGTGGGAGGTGTCCCTGCCCAGGGCAGGGGGTGGGACTGGTTTTAAGGTCCCTGCCAACCCAAACTGTTCTATGATTCTATTCTATGATTACCGAAAAGGCAACCAGCAAGCACGGGGAAACCTTACTGTCCCGTTTTCCCACGTCTGCACTGCAACCAGGCAGAAGGAACAGAGCTGACCAGCAGTTACTCAGCTCTACATGCAAGAAACCACCAAGCAAATGAGACCGCTGGTACAACACTATCCCCAGCACTGGATCTTCGGTCCTCAGTAGGAATAGCCCTCAAGATACGAGTCTGGTAATAACAAAATTTGTACCACAAGGCTATGCAAGTACCCTGTGGCTGCACGTGGTGTCAGAGCCACACAAATGGCAGTTACTGCTCGTCTTCACCACAGCACAAGGATTCTGCACAATTCCCACGATCCCGTCGCTCCTCACTTTTTCACCCATCACCTCAGAACGGGCCGGGCACTCTGCGTAACACACAGAAATACCTGGTTTGGAAGAGTGAGCCCCCACTCCCAAAAAGCCGTCCTCTCAGGTCACCTCCCCACAGAGACACTTCCACCCGCAGCTGCAGCACGGCGAGGCGTCTCTCCTGAAGGCCATCAAGGGCCGTGGAGGCCAGCACGCTTGGCTCCTCTCTCCTGATGTCTCTGCTTCACCGCAGCACAGGGAGGCAGGAGCATGTGCTCAAAGGACCACACTGCTGCCTGTCACCTCTGTGTCACCCTGCTGTCCCCCATTACCCTGGGGTCCCTCCCCACACCTCCTTCAGAGCTCACACGTGTCAGCTGCACTGCATTCTGCCCCAGCTGGAAACCTCTACACAAATCCCTGTGTAATTAGCTCTCTCCACTAGTGCAGTGGTACATGGTGCCTTCCAAGTACAAGACTTTTCAATGGTGCCCGGCAACAGGACAAGAGGTAATGGGCACAAACTTGAGTGTAGGAAGTTCCATCTCAACATGAGGAGGAACTTCTTGACTTTGAGGGTGGCAGAGCACTGGAACAGGCTGCCCAGAGAGGTGGTGGAGTCTCCATCTCTGGAGACATTCCAAACCCGCCTGGACGCGTTCCTGTGCCACCTGCTCTGGGTGACCCTGCTCTGGGTGGGGGGTTGGACTAGATCATAGAATCATAGGGTTGGAAGGGACCTCTGGAGATCATCTAGTCCAACCCCCCTGCCAGAGCAGGGTCACCCAGAGCAGGTGGCACAGAGCTGGGGAGCCCAGAACTGGACACAGTACTCGAGGTGTGGCCTCACCAAGGCAGAGTAGAGGGGGAGGATGACCTCCCTCCACCTGCTGGCCACACTCTTCTTGATGCACCCCAGGATGCCATTGGCCTTCTTGGCCACAAGGGCACATTGCTGGCTCATGGTCATCCTGTTGTCCACCAGGACTCCCAGGTCTCTTTCCACCGAGCTGCTCTCCAGTAGGTCAGCCCCCAACCTGTACTGGTGATCTCCAGAGGTCCCTTCCAACCCTATGATTCTATGAATCTATGACCGCTGAGGAAAATGGTTTCTTTTCTGTTTTCCTGTCTTGATCCAAAATACCAGCAGCCCCGACCACACAGGAGTCCTCATGATCGTGGTACATCCACCGAGGCCAACACCTCCCGGGAACTCGCTCCGGGTGTTCACCGCCCGCCCCGGGCTGGGAGGCAAAGCTGTCCTCCCCTTCCCAGTAAGGCAGCAAGCGCCAGTGCTGGGAATACGTCAGGCTTAACTCCCAGCGGGCAGATTTACGGAACTTTCAGCTCAGGAAAAAAGAATCTGTGATTACGCACATGGCAGCACACCCTGCCCCCGACATGGAGCACAGTCCTACTGCCAGGCTGGGATTTCTGCTGCTACTGAGTGGACAACTCTTCTTTTTTTTTTTTTTTTTAATTAGTTAAGAAATAAACACCTGAATTCCTACAGTATTCGATATCCTGACTGGCAGAAGGCACAGACACGTCCACACTCTGCCATGTGCTGTTACCTTTCCGATCCAGCTCCCTCCCAACACTTCACAGACAGCACCGTCAGATTCATCCCTGCCCCCATATGTCATTCACAGCTAAATCCAAACACCAGAGTTATTAATAAATTAAGCACTGCTCCATGCCAGCCAAAGCAAATTCCCCAAAGAAGAGGAACTTCACGATTGCCTGTGTCTAGGCATTACTCCTATAGGAAGCAAAGGAAAAACAAACAAACGAGCAAGCCTGATTTACAAGCCAAACAGGAGACTCATTTCAGTCTCTTCTCCAGATCTTCTCTTGAGATGCAAATGCTCCTGCTCTCCAAAGGTTAGGATGTTGTCACAATTTGGAATAGACCCAAATCCCGTACCTTATTTCCCACTGCTCTCATCCATGCTTTAGCAGCTCTGCTAACACTTCCCAATGGAAAATTTCTCTTTTCTAGTGCTTTGTATTTCCAAATTCCAAACCAGCCCTTTGTGGAGGAGAACTCATCCAGCTCTCCAAAGCCTTCTGTTCTTGTGTTCTTATGCTTGGCTCTTCAGTCACATAGTACTCCTTTTTAAGATTTCCTACTGCTTGAGGACTGAAGTTTCAGCCCGTCTGGCATCAAGCTGAACACAGATTTTAAGGTAACAGCAAACTGAGTCTATTCTAATGAAAGGGAAAATTTAAATTTGTCCATATTTCACCAGTTTGTCTCTGAGGATGTTACATGAGACAACATAAAAACCTTGCTCAAGTCAACATAAAAAACATCCACTGCTCTCCCCTCATCCAAGCTCGTCGCCTCACTGTAGAATGCTCTCAGCTTGGTTCAGCAGGATTTCCCCTTCACAAATCCAGGCTGGCTACTCCCTATCACCACCTTGCCCTTCATGTGTTTGGAAACCGTTTCCAGGCTTAGTTCCTCCATCACCTTCCCAGCGATGAAGATGAGACTCACCAGCCTGGAGTTCCCCCACTCTCTTCCTTGTCCTTCTCAAAGGCAGGAGTGGCATTTGCTTTCTTCCAGTCATCAGGAACCTCCTGACCACCATGACCTTTCAAAGATGATGCAGAGTGGCCTGGCAACGCCATCAGCCAGCTCCCTCAGCACTCCTGGCTGCATCTCATCAGGCCCATGGACTCGTGTATGTCCTGTTTGTTTAAATGTTCCCTAACCTGACCCTCCTCCACTGAGGGTATGCCTACCTTACCATGGACTACCCTACTGGTCTCAGGGACCTGGGACTGCTGAAGCCTGGTCTTACCAGTGAAGGCTGAGATGAAGAAGGTAGGTACCTCAGCCTCAGTCAGCTCATTCAAACTTTTCTTGCCATATAAACACGCAACTTCTTCAGAAATGAGGTATGAAAAGCACGAGTTTGGGCTGGCACGGAGAGGAGCAGATGGGTGCCAAGGAGCTCTGAAACTACAGCAACTCATGCCCAGCACACCGAAAGGATAGCACTCAAAGCAGCAGCTTGGATTCAGCTGGACTTCAGCAGGGCCTGACCTGACATGTGGATGTCATCTCTCAGCAGTCTCTCCAGGTCTCTCCTGACAAGTCACTCCAAAAGCCTGTTCCATTTTCTTCTGCAAAGTCAGGCCCTTCTCCTTGGGCACCAGGCTCAGAGCTCCCTGTGAGCCCCCCTTGCCCGTGACAGCTCTCCTCTCCCACGGGGGCCTTAGACAGACTGGGCAATACCACAGCGGTCAAGAAGAAGCTGGCGTTGACAGGAGGAGAGAAATAAATGGTCTACTGAGGCCTACAAATCATTGATGCAAGCTGGGCGACTCATACACACAACCATCATCTCTGAAGGTCACTGGTAATTTGAATAGCTATAAAGATGGTAATGAGGCATATACCGAGTCGTGTTGGGATGCACACATGAAATGCTTAAATATGCTTTGAAGAAACTAACAAACAAGACATATTAGGAAAAAATTTCTTTAATGAAGGAAGTCATAGCTAATCAACTCCAGACCCCAGACCCCGGCCAGTCAAGTCCCACTGCAGTTTCCCAGTGTCATGCTATGCTGCTGTTTGCTCCATGGCCTGAACAAGGAAGCCCAAGTGACTGGCACATTCTTGAGCTGGGTTTGCCCGCAAGGACCCTTTAACCTGCTGCTGCAGGACTCTGGAGATAAAGCCCATAGCAGCTGCTGAAATCACCTTGGCTTTCTCTCAACCCCTGCTGAGGGTTCTCTCCCTGGCTCCCTCTCCACTCTTCTAGAAAATGCAGACATTCCTACATTCCCCTTTGAGGCACAAATCCACCTTCCACCACTGTTCTACCATGGACCTGACCCTGCTTTCCCCCACCCCATTCGCAGCCCTTACTCATCTCCAAACATGCCTTCCAGACCATCTTCTGCTACCTCCTACATACCCCACTCTACCTCCAAACTTCTCCCTTGAAGAATCCACTGTAGCATTCTTCAGGTCTTGTGGAAAATTCCTTTTGGAAATGATGCTTATGGACCCCAGCCAGCTGCAAATGACAAGGCAGTTGTCCTGACCAAAGACTATGCTTTTTGCCCTTGTGTTCCTTCCATTCATTTCAATCCCATTTAACTCTTAAAGCCTACATACAGAACCAGCTCAGCAGTGTCAGGTCTTGAAGACCACCTCTTTGCACCCCATATTTGCTTTGCCGGCCGTTCTATTGTTTGACTCTACAGCCTGCAGTTCCAGGATCTGGTCCTGCCTCTTCTCTGATGCCCAGCACAAAGCAGGTCTCCAACCTGACAGGACTCTAGATGATACCAAGGTTTGCCTTTCACATGGGCTAGCAACATCACAAGGGCTAGCTGGGAATTCAAAACTGTTTAGTTTGTTCCTACCGCCTCTGTTCCTTTTGAAGCTCCTATTTTCCTTTGCTTCACAGGTTCCAAGACCAAAAGAAATGAAAAAAAGAAAAACAACCCCAACCCATAGTGGCCATGGGCTCTCCCTTTCTTGAGTCCCCTACATACCGATATGCGATGGCTCCTTTCCAGAGTAATCCCAGAAGTTGCCTTCTCACACAGTCTCTCAGATACAGATGTGCCCCACTTTGATTTGTTATTTTTTCCTCCCCATTAGAAATGTCACTCCTGGCACCCAAGCTGCTCATCTATTCATGAGGCTGGGATCGGGCCAACCCTTGTCTCATTCACCGCTCGAGCAGAATCTTCCTCCTCAGCTCTGTCTCACAAGACGATTTCCCTCTCCTGCTCTGTTGGTGCAGGGATCCCTCTGGCACGTGCTGGGGCCGCAGCAGCCCCCAGCCCAGCTCCCACAGTGTTTGCTCATGAGCCACGGTCCCCGTCTTGCTCTGAGGAAGACGGGGTCTCTCTTCAGCACCAGAGGCTTTCCCGTAAAAGGGATGCACCGCCATGTTCCTCCTGCTAGGTTCTCCCTGGTGAGTCCCGCAGACGGCACCATGCCAGGAGTGCAGCACAGCCCACAGAGCGCTCCCGCTCCAAGTCTCGCTTGAGACGCTGCAGGATGCAGCCACCTGCATCTGCACGGGCTCGGCTTGAACCTGGGCTGCCCGCAGACCCCTCGGGCCTTTGCAGTCAGTATCTTTTAAGAAATGTTTTGGTCGTTATTCCCGCCTAAAGCCATTACTACAAGGAAAGATGAGAACCTGACCAGGATACACCCAGGGAATGTGCCCTGGGTAGGTCTCTCCCAAGGGCTACCTACGGGGTCACCCATGAGCCCTATGGGAAGGTCTCCTCCTGGTCGGCAGCATCAAGCAGCAGCTGCTGGAGACCCGAGCCCACCCTGGGGGCCTCTCCACACTTACAACAGTGGTGCCACAGTAGTTTTCTCCAGCACAGACATCAATTTATTACCCCTGTTCCCAGATGAAGACACGTGATGGGTGCGCACCAGAGCTGCTGACCACTTCCACGTACAGGCCAGCTCTCGCGTCGGGAGGTCCCACTTGCGCATTTTTCATTTGTCACCCCAGAGCTAATGACACAGACTCAGAAGTTCCTAACACACGGCACCCATCGTCTGTTCCAGGACATTAAAATCAAACAAGCGATTTCACAGCCAAGCACATGACTGCTGTCCACACTCACAGCACTGTGAAGTCCCTGACGAGGGGAGGAGAGAAGCTGAACAGACCCCGGCTATTCCAATGCAGCTACTGCCGTATGCAAACGTGACTTCCAGTTGAGATTCTGCTGTGCTAGGAACAAGTTAACACACGAAGATAAATAACAACTTAAAGGGCAACAAGAAAACCCTACAAGCCCTGCTTCCTGGTGTGTATCACCCTTAATTTCATTTTTCACAGGCTTTCTCATATCAATCCCCACCCACAGCTCTGCTCACCTTCCCTTCGGACCCCCACACTGAGCTCTGCTGAGGTCCCTCACATGTAACTCAGGGTTAGAGCAAGCAGGGTTTCCCACTTGCTCTAATGGTCCCGTCAGATCCCGACTCCCCAGCAGCGACCGAGGTCCCTGCTCTTCCCAGCACTCCTCTGCAAGCGGCAGAGGCGGCATCTGAGGACAGTCCTGGTCCTCCCTGGGACCCTCCCTAATGCTCCAGCAAAAACCCGCTTATCACAGCTCCCTCTGGGCCACTCCGGCTCCGTTCAGACTTGCCCTTTCCTTTGCTGACTGTGAGACACGGGACGCCGGTGCGTTCCCTTTGATTCCGCCTCCGCAGCTCCCTGTCAGCTGCGCTCAGGCACTGCCGTGTCCCTGGGAGCTGTCACGGCCAAATTCCTGGATAACAGGTTAATTTAGTTTCAGCCCCCTAAGGGGCAGAAAAACATCATAATTCACATCCTATGTCTTGAGCTACAAACAAGGGACAAAGCCATTCTGCTTGTTTTATCTTTGAAATGACTATCAGGAAGCCATTGGGGGACAGATACAGAAACTGAATGCAGAGACTTCCGAGCCCCGAGGTAAGGCAGATCGCAGAACCCAGGGGCATCGCACTGCGCCTTTGCAACAGGCAGCACAGCGATGTGCGCTGACGCCCAGAGAGGGGCATCAGACCTGGGTTTCAGAGACCATCCCTGGCCACCCTGATGGAAAGGACACCCTGAAGCTACCCTGACCGTGAGAGATGTCCTCAAGGGTGAGGGAGAAAGGCAGAGGCAGTGTTCCTGTTTTTCTCAAACCTGATACATGACTGCAAGTGGCATACCTGCAGTGCTCGGTAATCCATGAGGATGACCACCTGGGACCCTGGTGCTAATAGCACCATTGCTGTCCATATGCCACCAGGCTTCAGGGCTTCCTAAATCCCTGGGCACACAGGATTACTCGCAGGTCCAGATTGGCTACAATACGCAGCTGCCATGCATGGCTGAAACCGTAAACTCGACTGCATTGCTAAGATCTTGTTCCAGTTTATACCCAACCCGTCCCCAGCAGAGGTGGTCCCCAGGAGATGTCTCACAAGCAAAGACAAACTCCAGAAGGCTACAAATTGAAAAGCAGCGGAACAGGTACCCTGACCTCACTCCAAGCCGAGATGCACATCACATTGTGGAAACAGCACCCCCACATACTTGTAATCCAAGATCGAGTCAAGAGGAATCAGGTACTTCAGTCGTACACGGGTCTCTAGGCTGTTTTATTCCAAAATCATTTCCCAGTAAACAAGCAAACATTGCCTTGACTTGTGCAACAACTCCATGTCCTGGACAACCTCACATGCAACCTGGGTATTATACAAAGCACCCAAACCTGTTTGAGGTTAACGTGGAGATTACACGGTCTCTCAACCTTGTTTTTGCCTTCTGAGCTGCTGCTCTACCAGGGACCCAGAAAAAGGGAAGCTGCCAGAACCGTGCCGACAGCACAGTTTTGCTCGATGTCAGCTGTAAATTACTGTTGCTGAGCACTGAAAAATCATCAGCAACTGACCCATTTTTTGGTCAAGTCCCTCATCTGAGCAGCAGTATCGCGCTGTGACCTTCGCTTCGTTCCAGAGCTTATCAGGCTCCGAGTTTCTTCCTATTATTGTTTTCCCACACTAGGAAAGGTTTCTCCGCCTTTCCATTTAATTTGCCCGTGTCTATACTGAGACATAGTCAGAACTGGAAGTAAGCCAAGCAATGTAAAGTGTCACATGGCCTTAAACCCTTTGCTCTGAGCCCAGTTAACTCCCAGCTCAACTCCAACCCCCAGCAGACTGCCTGAGGGCAGGCACACACCCTGGTAAGCCTGAGCACATGCACGGGCTACGTATTCTCAAGTGCACAATTACTCACGCTCTTGACACCCAAATCCCAGGAGTGTTTGTGAACCAACGGCAGCAGTACCCTCTTTCCAGAAGCAGCCCACCAATTGTGCCATGCCGGTCCTGGGAATGTTGGGCCTGGGAAGGTGCAGTCTCTGGTACCAGCACAACGGGACTACAGCCTTCCAAACTCCCAGAATCCCGTCATCTGATGAAGTTCACAGATCCCTGATGGGTCAAGCTGTAAAATCCAAGGCGCCTGTAGAGTCAGGGAGCCCCTGGTGTATGCCACGATAGCCCAACTTTTCACTCTGCACAACTGCTTTAGTTGTTATGAAATTAAAATGCAATTATAAAAGCTGATTTAAATGCCCCATCAAATTAATAAACTGACTGCATACAATCCATCTGGCAGATGTCGCAGGGTCCTTTCATCACAACAACAGATTTCACTTGGGTTTATTAATAAAAAGCCAAGGGGGAGAAAAGTTGGCAGTTAAAGAAATTAAGGAAAATAGGAAAGATTCATATGGGGCCCCCTGATGAACAGAAAAAATGGTTTGTCCAGCAGCCTCATAACCTTCAACTGAAGTGCTCTGGGGAGGCTTTTGACCCTGGTTACACTTGAACAATCCTTCAATAGACACCCCTTGCTCCTTTACTGACAACGGATGAGAAGCCAGAGCCTGCATGCAACATGGAAATGGAGCCCACCTGTCAGTCAGGTGTGGACACACAGGTCTTCCACTCCAAAAATGCACCCCTTGTCCCACTGAATACACCTGCACTGACACAGACCTCAGAACATGCCACAGAACTCTGCGGGGACAATGAGCCGTTCCCACATTGCCCATGAACAGAAGCACATCCCAGTGCAATTTTGATTCATCAAGGAAAGCATTTTGCTCTCCAGCAGGAAGTTCTACATATATCCCGAGGCTGGATCCTCTCCCAGCCCTTCATATGTGCGTAATTCTCCCTAACAAGGGCACTCCACACTTCTCCCTGCTGTAGACCCCAGCAAGTCTGCTGTCAAAGTGTTACCTGCCTTAGAGGCTCTATGCCTACCCATTTCTTGCAGTTTGCAGGTGCTCTCCATGACCAGAGACAGGTTAATCTTCGTGGAGATCTTGACCAAAAACCCGTTAGTGAAAATGATCAGCTTAGGACAGCTTCAGAGTCTACTGTGCAAGTTTACTCTTGCAGCAGACTAATGTTTCCCCCTCAAATAAAGAAGACAAAATACAGACTGAAGAATTCCTATCTCTCTGAACTTCTCTTTCCTTGAATCACAGTAGGGGCTAAGATAGCAAGTAAGAGTACAAACATTCAGACCATACAGAAGAGACCAAAAATCCCCTTTTGAACTGCTTCACTAAGAACTTTAAGAGTTTAAAGATACCATTGCACCACAGCAGGTTTTAAGATGTTTTTAGTCTTAGCCACAGAACATCTCACTGTAGCGCATCAAAAGCCCAACACCGTACGGCATTTGCCTTGGCTTGCTCATGGCAGCCTCCAGTGATGCCATGAAATTGTTGGAACGATTTATAGTCAGTGGTGAAAAAAGTGAACACTGCAGCTGCACGTGCTGGCCTGAGCCCAGGCTGCAGCCTGCCATGTTGAACCGAACACGCAGAGAAGGCTACCTGGTCTTGAGGCTCCTGAGGAAAGGATGCTCTCAAAGCATCTTCAGAATAGCAAAGCCAGCGGAACTGGTGTTAAAGCCGAGCAACTCTGGCAGCAATTCAGGATGCCAGATCACAGACCTCCAAGTCAGGCAGAAAACGCAAATCATGCCAAGAGGAAGGGACAAAAAAGACCCCCAAACTAAAGGTAACTCTGAGGACAGGGCACTTTGATCTCCTTCCTATACAGGAAGAGACCAAGATGATGGATGCTACTTTTTTGGTACCCTACTACTTTGCACTCATGGTACTTTATGCCTAAATGATTTTTAAACCAGAAAAGGACGAAAAGGAAGGAAAACCTTCATTGCTGTATCAGAAAGAAAAGAAGAGGGTGGGGAGTGTTTCCTCATTGTTCCTGATGAAATCCTGGGGAGAATTCAATTTTACAGTGGTCCAAAGAACCAGCCAAGCAATGCTGCCGCAGCCACTTGCCCTGGCGGTATGTGCAGCTGGGCTGGAAGCTGAGGACAGTAAGGTTGTGCTGGGTTCTTGATGCTAACGTTTCTTCCACCAAGCTTGGACCAGCTCTGTCCATAAAAAGAGAAGCGCTGCATTTGCTGGGGACTACGCTGTGTGCCTGAGGAGCGTGAATCACCACTCGTCCTCTTCCCAGAAGCTCAGACCCACCAGCGCAGGCGAGGGACCAGCATGCTGCCAAGCCCAGTTCAGAAGAACACAAACCAAACAAGCCTTGATGGGTCTGGCAGAGGTTTGCACATACTGGTTCCCTGCAGCCTTTCGCATCCGACGGCCCAGGCACAGGTTGTGGTGGCAGCTCTGCACCTTCCTCTGTCCCCAGGAACGGGACACACTCCAGGCAGAGCAGCTCCGCAGACTCGCGGCCTCCCCGGCGCGGTGGCCAAGAACGGTGGTGCTGATAAAACCCAGTGACCATCTCCAGTCCCTCTGGCAGCTTCTGCCCTCAGGCACAATCTGTGCTCGAACGCCTCCAGCAGAGACACGGTGCTTGCCACCTAGGAACACCAGAGCATCTTCTGCTACAAACACAACCTGCATTTTGATGGACGCAGCCTATTTCAGAGGCGCACAGCTCTAGACATCAAGAAACAAACAGAACTTCTCTCAACATTTGTTCCTACCATTGCTTTATCAGTGTAAGTGTACACTTAAATAGCTTACAACTGTTTTTAAAACTGCTGTCGAACATCACACTTAGTGTTTATGCTGTATTAAACTTGCAACCTCCAGCTTTTCACACAGACTACCCTGACCCAGGCATGGCACAAGCAACAGCCTGGGGTGAGGAGCACTTTCTAAATTGCCTCTTCTGTATCTTGTTAAGTTTGGGGCTCCAGGTACCGCAGAGGAACAGAGGCACAGCTGGGTCCAAACAAGACCTGAGGTGGCACAGAGCTCAAATATAGCAGTGGAGGAGATGACATCATTATGGATGAATGGGGACGTGACCTGAAGAACAGGCACAAAGAGGGAACTGGCACGGCAGAGAAAGCTCAGACCACCCTCGCCTGCGCCATCTGCCACTGACTGCATCACAACTTTCCTGGCACCTTCGGATGCAGGCAGGTAAAAGCAATTAAGATCAAGGCCTGGGGACCTGAAAAGTCTCCAGGAGCAGATGGGATCCACCTGAGTGCTATCAGAAGGGAAGGGCAGGAGCCTGTACAAAAGGGGTAAGACCAGAACACGCTGCCCTTGGCCCTGCACGGACCTGCAGCACAGCACATGGTCCAACAGAAGACAAGCTACAAGCTCTGCAGGCGTTTGTCACGGTTCCTCTCCTGGGTCATTTCTGCTCCATCCGAGTTCCATGTCACGCTCCTCAGTGCTTTAAGGACACACCACCAAGGCTGGCCAATGCACCCAGCTGTCACATTTCATGCCCAGAGAAGGACCATGTGCCCACACCAGCAGAGGTGGCCCATCGAGGAGCAGCGCTGCTCAGAGCAGGGGGCAGGGAGGGCAGGGAGGGAGCCTGGTGAGCTCGCAGGAAGCTGCCCCTCAACTGGCACGTCCCACCCTGGCTGGGGACCGGGTCACTGTGCCTGAGGAGCAATGCTGTCAGCCATGTCCTTAGCCCAGAGCTCCGGGCTCCTTGTGCCGGTCGGGGCCGTGGTGGGCCCTGCAGATCAGGACCCAGACCTTGAACTTGGCTCACCAGTCTCTGGGACTCGGAGCCCAGCAGAGACCTGAGGCTGCGGCTGGTGCAGAAGAGAATTACGTTTTGCAGCTTCCTTCACGCCACAGCTCGGCTCCTCACCTGCAGTAATCCCCATAGCAAGCAGCAACGGCACATCTGCTGTTCCCCCAGTTACTGCTGGTTTAGGCTGAAACCTCTCAAGGCAGAAGGCATTTCTGCAGTGAATCTCTGCACAGTGCTCAGAGCAAGGGGGCCGGGGGTCCGCGAGTGTGAAGGCGGCAGGGACGCTGCAGATAATCAACCTGCGAGTGCGGCACCGCCGCACTGATTTCTGCTCTGAGCTATTCCAGCCCCGCAGCCTCCAGCTGCTAAGCTGATTTTTATAATCATCTTGCTTTTAATACAATCATTATACAGTCATTATGCCTTTAATTAAGCATTTATTGTAAAAAATAGTGCCAATCAAAGTCAGCAGGTTGGAATAGGAAAGGAAGGGAATTAATGTATTCCCAAAATGTTAATGAGGACTTTTCAGCCTAAGCAGAGCTTCAGGATCTGGTACCCAGTAAGCAGATTCGAGACGTGATATGCGAAGCTTGAGCAGGGTGGCCCTGGCCCAGATGGCCAGAGCTGAAAGGCAACAGCTGCCGTTCTCTCCCACTCCCCGTGCGTACCCTTCTCCTCGCCCAGCACCGGACAATCTTTTCCCCTTTCCCTTCCCTGCCTCCTGCGGACATTATTCCCAGGAGGCTGCCCACCGCAGCAGTATTTCCACACTGCAAGTGGATTCCCCAGGGACCCAGGCCCCGTGGCCCTTCCCCAGCCACCGCAGACCAGTCGGAGTGTCCAACCACCACTCGGGATTTGCAGAGCCCCGGCCCCAGCAGCTCCCCCGGCCCAACCAGCGGTCTGCAGGGAGACATCTGGGGACGCTGGGCCTGTCAAACCTTCCCTAAAGACAAGTCTGCCCTGGAAAACTTGGATGGTTCATGGCACAAGTTCCTGTGCCCAGCGCCCCAGTGCATGCACCCCCAGCAGCTTTGCCTACAAGAGCTTTCTCTGCCTCGGGGGGCTGAGATCTCCTCACCTCTCCTGCTGCCCTGCTGGGGTGCCATGGGACCAGCAGCCAAAGACCTGTCCCGAGGACATGTTCTTACCGGCCAGCACACGTGGGCCACTGGAAGGGCCCAGGCTGCTCTGCTGTGCTGGACAAACCAGCATGGCTCACCATCAAAATCCATCATTGACACTCACTTGGGCAAAGGGAGGTTCTACCGGTTCCAGTTCCTGCTACAGCCACTACGGTGTTGGAGAACCTGAGGCAACACGTGTGACCACGTCCTTCCTCCTCAGGCCTTGCAAAAGCAGGCATGGGAAGAAGAGTGCGGTACGAAGACTGAGTACCTCCAACCTTCGGCGAGGCCAGAGCTGCAGCAGGTGTTCTCCCTGACATCATAGAATCGCTCAGGTTGGAAAAGACCCTTGGGATCATCGAGTCCAACCATCACCCCCACTCTACAAAGTTCTCCCATCCCTTCCACTTGCAGGCTGTGCATCCCCACAGCCCCGCAGCCAGATGGGCACCAGCACCTGCGAGTGCCCCTCGGGCTCGGGGCTCCCTGCAGGCACCTGGCACTGTGTGGGGAGCTCCACACTGCTGGGGAAAAGCGAGAGCTTTTGCAAAAACCTCTCATGAAGACCCATCTGGGCCCACGGACCCTCAGCAGACACTTCCAGGATGCTGCTGCCAACGGCCGGGAACACAGGGAGGATCCCGACTGCTCCGGCAGCGGGACAGCCTGGGGCTCAGCCGCTCGTGAAGGTCCAAAGGCACTCATCAGCCCAGGGGAGAGGGGCCAGGGCACGGACAGGGCTCACAACGCTTACGGCGTGTGATGCTGAGCAGGGCGAGAGCAACAGGTAAATCGAACACAGGCAAATGTACCCTGGCTGCGTACGAGCAGAAGTAACTGCATGTATGGTGTTGGGCTCTGACCTGTCGCCCCTCAGGAGTGAGGTTTTGACTTAGATCTTTGCACAAGAACAGCAACAAAAACCTAACCGAGTGTTAGGGGTGATCAGGAAAGGAAGAGTATCTCAAATACTGTGTGCAGTTCAGCTCCCTCAGCGCAGAGAGGTCACAGCACAACTGGTAAAGATACAGAAAAGGGTGACAAAGGCCAGTGAAAGGAATGGCTCTGGACAGGGAATGGGCAGCCTCCACCCTGCAGAAGACAACAGATGCGTACAAAGTCAAAAGCAGCCCTGCATGATCAGGGATCCCCTGCCTGCTGCTTCTTTCACCAAAAATGTAGGGGTCATTAAGCAAAAACAGCAGGTAGAAGGTCAAAAAAGCCTCAAAAGAAATGGCTTTTCACACAACGCACAGTTACGCTGCTGTAGCTCCAAAGCATTTGTATGTGCAAGAGCAAAGATCCACCAGGACCAACCCCAGACTCCCACAGAGACACTTCTGTTACTGGGTGCAACTGGCACCTTACCACAAGCCTGGTGTCAAGTCCTGGCTGTAAAGCTTCTTGTTTGTATGTGTTCAGCCCCCCTTCCTTTCAAGGTGGAATACCAGACCTGATGGGAAATCCTCTGGGAGTTCTCCTGGTGCTGCATATTCAATCGGATTCGTCACAGATCCTCATCCCTCCCTGCATGGCTGATCACATCGAGACAGAGAAAGGGAGGGAGAAGCCCAGACTCCACTCCGGCATTCTGAAAGTACCCCAGAGCAAGCTGGTTGGAACTGAAAACCAGTCCCATCCATGCTCTTCACTTGACATACCAGAAATATGCACAGTTCAGCCTGCAACACCTCCACCCCGTCTCTTCCTCCCCTGTGCTAATCAGCATCTGCCTCACAACATGGAAAGACTTTCGGGAAAGCATGGGGGGCACCTCAGACACCTGTAAATCCAGCTGCGGGGCACAGGCTCGGCTGGGCTACCCTGTGCCGGCCAGCAGAGACGTGAGCGGTGTGACACCGGGGCAGCTCGGGTGCAGCAGGGCTGCGCGACACGTGCAAAGGGCTGCGTGGGGAGGATTCACACGTGCATGTGAACAGAGCACAGAGAGCAGGCATGGTCAGCACCTTCTGTACACAAGACATTGATATATGTGCAAAGCACAAAATAGGTTGACTTCAAGGAGCCCTGATTAGGACACAAAGTTGGTCGTTAGGCAGCAGCAGATCCACTCCCATGATCACCATCTGTTGTGTGCTGGACAGAAGGTGAGGTGGGGTGGCACCTGCGAGCAGGTGGGCTCAGAGCTCACCCACAATGAGAACCAGCACCTGGGGATCGCCCGAGCCTCAGCGGCACAGCGAGAGCAACGCTGGGAGTGACGCAGCAGCACAGAGATGCCTGTTTGCAATGCTGCTCCTCCCTGCTTTTTCTTTCTTTCCATTATAGAGGAATGATTATGGAGGCATTCCAGGTAAATAAAAAGGAGGAAAAAACGGGTGAAGTGCTGTGCATCTTGCATGATATACAATACTCCCCCACTCATTTCCTCTTCCTCCAATCTGCCCGCAACAGACAATAATGCAACAGCAGTCACATCTGACTGCCCTTGGATCCGGACAGGCCAATCATAAAGATGAAGCCTGAGGATGAGCGGAAGGCTACAGAAGAGTCTGCCTCAGAAGGACAAAGTGGAAACTAGTCAATAATCCCCAGTCAGAAACAGTACTAAAAGCAGCAAAGAGAAAATCCTGAAAATAGCCCATTTCCACCTCTGCTGGTGATTAGGTACCAACACGGCAACCTGCAATTCCTAAATCTCAGAAACTCCTGCTGCTGTGAACACACCCTACCCGGACCACGGGGCAGCCTTGGCCCTGCACTCTACGCTCTGACTCACAGGGGTCCGAACTCTCACTTGTCCACCCATCACATCGGTCACAAAAAGTCCAGCCCACATTTATCTTTGCTAACCCAGTTCCCCAACCGAAGCACCCGCGGGTGCAAGTGCTGGGTGATGAGTCTCGGCCAGGAGCCGCGGTGCCAGCGCGGTGCACGGAGAGAGATAAAGGGCAGCCGAGCCCACACACCATCACATGCCCCAGCACCTCCCCTCTCCCCCTAGCCCGGGGGGCTCAGTCAGAGCCAGGCGATTCAACTTGGTGCCTAAAATGATGGGAGGTGCAGCTGGGGCCCAACCACCGGTCACCATCCAGGGACAGTCTGCAGCGCCCATGCGCACCCCAACAGCCTGCGTGCACCGACGGGAGCGGGGCTGGCAAGCTGGGAACAGGCTGTGAAAAGGCAAACATCCCAGGCACAAGCCAGAGCTTCCAGGGGCTGAACCTCTCTGCAGATGCAGGGTGCGGGTAAGCGAGGAGGAACACGGGCAACACGCAGCCACCTGAGCAGGACTTCATCTAACCTGCTCTCCTGTCCGTTAAGGAGGAGGCGGCAGCTGTGTGGAGGAAGAAGCAAGGTTCCAGAGAAGGCCCCGGAGATGCTGGGAGTGCTGGAGCCCCTCTGCTGTGAGGACAGGCTGAGAGAGCTGGGGGGGTTCAGCCTGGAGAAGAGAAGGCTCCAGGGAGACCTTGGAGCCCCTTCCAGTCCCTCAAGGGGCTCCAGGAAAGCCGGGGAGGGACTCTGGATCAGGGAGGGGAGCCATGGGATGACGGGGAAGGGTTTTACACTGGAAGAGGGGAGACTGAGCTGAGATCTGAGGCAGAAATTCTTGGCTGTGAGGGTGGTGAGCCCCTGGCCCAGGTTGCCCAGAGAAGCTGTGGCTGCCCCATCCCTGGAGGGGTTCAAGGCCAGGTTGGACGGGGCTTGGAGCAACCTGGGCTGGTGGGAGGTGTCCCTGCCCAGGGCAGGGGGTGGCACTGGATGATCTTTAAGGTCTCTTCAACCCAAACCAGTCTGTGATCTATGATTCCCTCTAGCAGACTGGAACGGAATCACTTGCCTTGGGGAGGGGGGTGCCTTCCCAAATCTGTCACAAGAGCTGGTTTGTACCTGAAGCAGAAATTTTTACATGCTCATGACTTCCGTCCCATGCAGGCCGCTGCAGGAATGCCCACACTGACACAGGTGCCCAGGAGCTTGTGGAGGTCTCAGGGCAGCACACGTGCCAGCTCTGCCAGGGACCCGGCAGATGTCCCATCCACACATCTGGTAACGGGGACAGTTAGCCTGCGGGAGGGCAGCCACGTACCCACTGCCACCGACCGCTCATTCAGAGATACACAAGGCCAGAAAGGGTGGGACAATAACGGCACAGGGACTAGCACCACAACTCCAGTGATCCCACCCTGCTCACCTTTGCTCTCCCTGCTGCGCAATCTCTCACCAACCCATAAGTGAGGCAGAAGCACAGGTAAAGGATTCCAACATCTACACTAAGCTCAATCCAAATAAGACAAGCCACTGGACATCAACCACCAGTCAGCAGGAAATCGGAGCCAAGGCTGGACAGGATTTTGTGCTGACCACAGCTTCCACCTCTCAGAGAGGGCTGGAGAGAAGCTCCCAGGGACACACCAGGGTCACTGTCCTCCACCACCGAGGCCTCAAAAAGTTTCAGCTGCAAAATCCAAACGCTTGTCTCTTCCTCCACCTCCCTCCACTGCTCGCTGATGGTTTCAGGACATGTGTCGGCCTGGGTCTTCAGGCTGCAGGTCCCAGCAGGGACTTTACAAACAGCTTACAAACTGCCTGGAAGAGTCCCGTGTTTCATCCAGTTGGTTCCCCTCCTCCCAGGGAGCTCCCACAGCTGCAGGCACTCGGCTCAGGCGGGTCATGGAACAAGCCAAACATGATGTGCTTGAGGATACGGGGCTTTGTGAGTTCGTGTTCTTTGAGGATGGAGGAAACTGCTGTATTAATCCTGCTTTGCCAATTACCAGAATCTCTGCATCCTGCCCCTTACTCTGTATTAGACCAAGTGTTTTAGAAGGAAACACCAAATCTTTTTTTAACTTCAGGGGATGGTGAATGCACCACATCCCATCTTCAGTGTCCCAACAATTCACTGCCTCTAGGGCCAGAGTGGATGCCTAAGGGAGGGAACCCACTTCAGCCCTTGCTGAGTTAAATAGCCAGTGGTTAAATAGCCCCAAGATTAAAAAAAAAAAAAACAACAAAACCAACAACAACCAAACACCACAACACAACACTGTGCTCTCGTAGTCTGAAGTTTTCGTTTCAGCTTCTACCATCCCATTTCCTTCTACACTACATTAAAGCCCCTTCTATAAGCCGACACCTTCCGTAAAGCTGTCGTGTTAGCTTTCCAGAGTCAGATCCCTTTCCTAAGATCTCCTCTACACTTCCTCTAATTTGCTAACATCTCCCCCAAAGTACAGACATCAACTAGCCTCGGGAGACAGTGATGGATGTATGATCAGCAGACACAGAATTACAAAGGGGTTGTCCAGAGGAGAAGGACTAAAGGTCACTGAAATCTCTTGTCAGCATGTAAAAGTTTGAACAGCCAACACAGGCATCTCTGGGTTACCACGTAATTCTAGTCCATCTGCACCCTGCAGATCTCCTGGTCCTCAGACATCTCCTGCCAAGGGAAGGACACGCAGAGGGCACAGAGTTTGGGAAGGACCAAAACTTCTCCCATCTGTGCAGAGACAGTGCTCATGAAACACTCCCGTGTTGGCTGGGGAGACAGGGAACGCAAACATAAGAAATTCTTCAGAAAGTGTACCCAAAAAGAGCTGCAGGCAATTGTATTCCTGCTGCTGGATCCCTCACATGTCAAGGTTTTGGAAGGTTCATGCCACTAGTACAACTGACACCTGCAGGCAACCAGCAGACTGGATGGATGACAGAAATGGAAGTCAGAACTACGTGCACCTCACACAGCTCTACCCACCCTCCTCCGCGTCCATCCACACAACCAGCAGCAAGAGGACCCACTATTTGGCAAAACATTCAGAGACAGCAGCGAGAAGTTAACTATGAGAAAGACATGACTTTGCAGACGTAGTATTGTGGGTTTTTTTTTCTAATATATAATTACACCGATAAAATTTAGGATGCTCCCCAATTCTTCGCAATCTCAAGCACTGCAGAGCAGTGTGTACAAAAAACACCTGCGTGAGTCTGGTCACCTGCAGGCTCAATATCATCCTGAAGGACAACAGCCTGGTCTTGTTTTCACACACTCTGTGCTACTAGATAGAAGAAACAACCACCCCCTGAAACCTCGGCCGCCTGGAGCACACATGCCTCTCCGGCCAGACAGGAGCTGGGCTCCTGCACTGGTTTCTCACAGAGCACCTGGAAGGACCAAGAGCCTTGGGAGGAAGAGCCCAAGAGAAGGCGTTCCTGCTCCTTAAACATCAGGGCAGTTCTTGCTGCAGGAGAGGCAACACTACAGCCTTTTCCTCCCTCTCTCCTACGGTGTTGGTGGGTTTGGGTGTTTGGTTTTTTTCTATTGCTAATATATACACATAGAGAGCACATAACAAGCGTAATATATTCATGAAAAGTGATATATAATCCCTGCTGGATTTCCCAGCACAGGGAAGGAAGGCGAACTGCACACAGGGCGAGCAGACATGCTGGGGACAATGGCCTGAAGAGCAAGGCAGAAGAGCAGCCAGCCTCCTCCTTCCCCAGCAAGGAGACCAGAGGGAGAATAATCATAGAATCACAGAATGGTTTGGGTTGGAAGGGACCTCAAAGATCACCTCGTTCCACCCCCCTGCCATGGGCAGGGACCCTCCCACTAGACCAGGTTGCTCAAAAGCAGCAGCTGCCCAGCACAGAGCACTGACAGCTGTCCATTTACTGCCCTCCTGGCCAGGTGACACCCACTAGCGCGTCCCCAGGACCAGAGCATGTCCCTGGGCAGGGCGCTTGGTGCTGGCAGGTTCAGCCCCAGCAGCTCTGCTACGGGAGGACGTTCTGGATTCAGAGCCCACAGCTCAGCAGCCCTCGAGGGGGGGACCCTTCATGTCACCATGCTCTGCACAGACGGGTGACACAGACACAGCACCCCCCATGTGCCTGCTGTCGCCTGTCTCGGTTTTCTCCTCAGCAGAAGAAATTTCACAGTTTTTGCCTCATGACCATCTCACGTGCCCTTGCCCACCAGGAATGGAACTAGATGGTCTTTAAGGTCCCTTCCAACCCAAACCATTCTATGATGCTATGATTTCCAACCCTCTGGTGGGCAATCCCAGAGAGGGGCACGTCCCTGCAGAGCCCAGCACTGCTGCCATCCTGCTGTGCGTACGATGCCTCCCCACACCGGGCACTTTGTTCGCACCTCAGAGTGGGACGGGCGGCGCTGGCTGCAGGGGTCACAGCTTTCTGTGGCACCAGCGGCATTGCCGGTGTGAAGGAAGCGTCAGCAGATGCTCCCCTGGCTCCTGACGGGGGAGATGCAGCCAGGGAGCCCCCCAGCAGGCTCGCACCCACAGCTCAGCGCGGGATGAACTGGCAGCCACGCACGGGCGCCGGGGTGCCAGGAAGGAGAGGGATCCAGGAG
>VYZM01012919.1:0-27339 GCA_013398915.1 Dromas ardeola | reverse complement strand
CAAGCCGCACCGCACTGTGCCGCGCCGACAAGCTGCTTTCCTGCAGGAGGAGTCCAGGAGTTTGGGAAATCCCTTTGTCTGCTGCCTGAATCCTCTTTCCACTGAAGTGCTGTGACGTGCTTTGCCGTATTAACGCCACTCAAGCAGCTAAAATGCCTTGTCAAAGAAAGGCAGGAAAGCATCTTGGAGGTTATTACAGGCTGATGTGATTTTACTAAACCCTTGCTGAACAAGCCCCACTCTAAGGAACATTTCGGGATCAGACACTTGTGCAGGGACTGTCAATTCCAATTCTAATTTACTGCTGCAGCTGAGAAAGCCTGTTCTTAAAGACAGAAGGATTAGGAATCCCCCAGATCTACTCAAGAGCCATAGAGAGAGGAAATCCTGAACTGTAAAGTACTTGGTGGCCTCCTGGGAAGGAAACCCCCCCTCCCCCCCACCCGAGACATCACTGGAGCAGCAGCAGAAGCTGAGTGATGAGCCCAGGCTCGCTGTGGGGGCGTCCGTGGCCACGTCGACCACAGGAGCTGGGAGCGACGGCTGCCGAGACCAGGGCTAAGGCGAACGCAGCAGCGAGAGCCCGGGCGACCCAACAAGGGCTCGGCTCGCCCCGTGCGATGCTTGGTCTCCCCCTCCTCCCTCTGCACATCAACTGCGGCACAAAGGACAAAATCATTCCCATTTCTCATATTCCCATCATGGACTGAGAACAACTGCCACAGAAATCAGGGAAATTGAGGGAGCCAGCAAACCCCCGAAAGAAACAGAGAACCCAGTTCCACCTCTGGAGGAGGAGGAGCCGTGGGTGACACCAGCTCAACCCTCGTGAACTTGGCCGCAGGCTTCAGCACCCGCTGCCCCATCCCCGTCCCCCGCCGCCCCGTCCCGGGCTGTGAGCAGCAGCAGCAGGCTCGGCCTCCAGCCCCCGACAGCCTGGGGTTTTCCAGAGACTGCAGCAGTCGCACTGCAAAACAGACACTGACAAACCCGTCTTTCATAAGTGAACCTTTTTTAAAATCCATTCACATTCTTGGCCTCCACAGTGTCCTGCAGCAATAAATTCTGCAGTTTAACACCACACTGCACAAAAAAGTGCTCTCCTCTGTCTTAAGGCTAGAGCCAATGTTTCTTTGAGCACCTCCAGGTTCCTGTATTACAGGATTAGTAAGCAGCCTTTCTCCAAACTATTCATGAAATTGCAGACTGGTGTCACACCATTTATTTCCCAAAGGGATAAATCTTAAACTGCACGAGGGCATCTCCCTGCGCAGATGCCACCAAAGGCTTCCGCTCACCCTCGACACCCTCCCCGCGCTCTGCCAATGTCGCGGGGAGGGGGCTTAAGCTGTCAGATGAGGTACATGATGGATTTACACTACCCACGTTGATGGCTTTGGTTTTGGTATTATGAGCTTTCCTAGTAATCCCTAACTTTCCATCAGTTGGGGTGGGGCTGACCGGTTCTGGAGCACTGCACTGATTTTACGGAGAGTATTGCTGGTTATCTCCTTATTTATAATTATTATTGACAACGCTACGGAGAAACTGCTACTCCAAGATCTACTATCTGAACGCCGGTAGCTAATTGAGTCCCGTTGCTGCCTATGTATCATTTGGGCTATTCTTCACTACGCGCCTTATTTGCATTTATTGGCTCTGAACTTCCACAGACATTTCTCGCTGGCCCACCCTGCGTCGCAGCTCCTGGGGGTCAGTTTTCCAGCTGCCCACCCCGGGGACGGCGGGACACGGCGGTGCCTGCGGACAGCGGGGAGGGAGCCGGGGGCTTGCAGCGCTGCCAGCAGGAGCATGGCACCTTTTCCTTTAACGATCCTAGCCATTTCACTACTGCTTTTTTTTTAAAAAAAAACCAAAAAGTACCAGATCATAAACTTCTGCGCAGCCCACTGACACCTTCACAATTTCAAATGCCAAGAGCTCGCTGCTCTGCAATTAGCAGCGCAGACCTCTCCTCCCATCCAAGGCGCTGTGCAGCATGACACTGCACTTCTTCGAAACAGAAGTGAGGCGCTTTGAAAATTAAACATCTTCTGTGATGTTAGACACGCTAACTTTGACACAAACCTACAAAGCACAGAGCAAGAGCACTGTTAGGGCCACTTCAGCTTCCACAGGGATACGGCCCCGGCTTTTGTCTCCCACGATGGCAGAGCACAAAGTGACCCAGGGGGCAACTTACCCAGCAGGTAACTGGGACTCGGTGCTGCAGGACCCTGTGGAGCACCAGCAGGACACTGGGAAAGGGCTGGGAAGAGCAACCGCGCTACCCCACGCTCATGCCTTGGGCTGCTCTGCCTCTACGGCCCAACCAGGGGAAACGCTGGGTGCCGTCACATACAGAGGACAACCAAACGACTTCACAGGCGACCCGAAAACTTTAAAGCCCTGTAGGAAATAACTACAGCCAGGGGGGCAGAAAAGCAGATGGGAAATTCTCTGCTTGGAGCCAGCAAAGGGGGTGAGGGACCACGTGCTCAGGGTCTAAGGTCCAAATCACGGTGGACACCAGAGCGATTACGCAGTCAGCATTAAAATTCCTTGTGAAATAAACAGCACACACTAAAAAGCTGCCCAGTCCTCATGGAAACACCAAAACTCATTAATACTGCATTTAATTTTCTCTTCCAGAGTCCATTATGGACGGATGAGTGAATGACTCTGCCAGGGCAGCTCCAGGGGCTGGACCTGATCAAGCGGCAGGCCACCAGAGGCTGGAAGGTCCCCCGAGCCCACTGACCACCCATCCCCACGCTGCGCTGCCTCTCACTCGCCTGCTCGGGGGCCACTGGGGCCCCGGGGCTCAGGCCAGCCTCCCTGCCAGTCACCGGGCACACGGCCGCTGCTGGCACCGCTCCGGTGCTCCTCACCGAATGCCGCTGCCACTTGCAGCCGCCGGCCGGAGCGCGGGAGTGACGCTCGCCGCTTTTCCCACGGGAGCTGCTCCATCAACCCGCAACCCAATTTGCTTGAGACAGAAACACCCACAGAAGCGAGAGAGGGAAGGGAGCGGGTGAAAGCAAGGATCCGTTTCTGGTCAGCAGCCGCCTCCGCAGCCCACCCTGCGCAGACCCTGGCGGGACGCGCAGACCCCGGCCCGGGCCGGGGGAGGCACCATCTGCGGTGCGGCAGCTTCTCCTGCACGCGCTCCCCCGGCCCCGCCGCCAGCACAGTAAAAGCTGCTCCCGACTCGCCTCGGCGTTTCCCACCAGCCCCACAGCGCCCAGGGCTTCCCACAGCGGCAAGACACTGTCCCCCTCTTCCATCAGGAGCAAGTGCCTTGTTCTGCTTATAGAATCATGGAATGGTTCAGGTTAAAAAGCACCTTAAAGATCACCCAGTGCCACCCCCTGCCCTGGGCAGGGACACCTCCCACCAGCCCAGGTTGCTCCAAGCCCCGTCCAACCTGGCCTTGAACCCCTCCAGGGATGGGGCAGCCACAGCTTCTCTGGGCAACCTGGGCCAGGGGCTCACCACCCTCACAGCCAAGAATTTCTGCCTCACATCTCATCTCAATCTCCCCTCTTCCAGTGTCAAACCCTTCCCCCTCGTCCCATGGCTCCCCTCCCTGCTCCAGAGTCCCTCCCCAGCTTTCCTGGAGCCCCTTGAGGGACTGGAAGGGGCTCCAAGGTCTCCCCGGAGCCTTCTCTTCTCCAGGCTGAACCCCCCCAGCTCTCTCAGCCTGTCCTCACAGCAGAGGGGCTCCAGCACTCCCAGCATCTCCGGGGCCTCCTCTGGCCCCGCTCCAACAGCTCCGTGTCTCTCCTGTGCTGAGGACTCCAAAGCTGGACACAGTACTCCATGTGGGGTCTCACGGGAGTGGAGTAAAGGGGTGGAATCACCTCCCTCGCCCTGCTGGCCATTATCCCCACACCGCTCCTTCCCTGCCCTCTCCTCCGCATGCTGCCACATCACCCCTCTGCTGCTACTCCATTTCTTACCCTTTTCATTATTGGTGAAAAGCTCGGCACAACTTATGAGGAATATAACGCCACGTCGAACACCTGACCAAAAGCAGCTGAAAGTAACAGAGCCTTGGAGAGCCGCAAGGTGACATGAGTTTATCAGGTCTCTGAAGGGCCGATGATATTCCACACCCTTTGCAATGCTTTCCAAGTTTTCAGTGCTCTGATGATAACGATGTGTTTATGCCGCCCAAGGTGGTTCAGTGCACAGATCCCAAAGCTGCATCAGGAGCAAAACCTGTTTATTTTGTCCTGTCTTAGAAGGACCAGATTCCACCCTGCTGCTCCAGATCATCACGGCTAACTTTCACTTTACCTCCCCAAAATGGCAGCTACCCACAAAAAAATGATCAAGCGTGGGGCTTTCAAATACCGCTCCCTCCTGGGACACAGAGAGGAAACGTTACATTGAAAGTCTTGTTAGCTGCTTTGTATTTTTTGGAGTTATTTTTTCTTTAATTTCCATAGTTAATGCAAGGTTAATAGGGATTTTAAAGCCAATTTCTGTAAAAAAGAATAAGCCAATGGCAATAACCACACTTCAGCACACTATTATACGATGAGGACCAGATTCAACAGCGTCCCCCTCCTCGCTGGGCCCGAGGTGGATCCCAGCATGGCCTCTCTTCAGCCCAGGAGGGACCTAAATGTTTTGTCCTCTTGGTGCTGCAGGTTCAGTGAGATCAAGCATGAGCAGAGCCAAAATCCTGAGCATGCCCACCTACAGCTCAGCCCCCCCATTCCAAAGCGACAGAGCAAAGGTCTGGAATTGCACCCGCACATGAAATAACTCACAGTCCAGGACCCCGCAGCCTGCAGGAGGCCAGCGGAGCGGGAGGCCAGCAGAACCACACGCGGCCGGGAAAGGATGGGCACACACCAGCCGTTCATGGCTTCTCCTGACACAGGAGGTGGGGTGCCTCAACCGGAACGCGGGTCTAAAACAAAACCAGGGGCAACCTGCACACGATGCTTGCTAAGCTGAGGAACACTTTGCCACCGGATCTTACTGACAGCACAAGTTATGGGTTCAGCAGGCCACCGGAGAAATTAACAAAGAAAAAACCCATCAACTAGAGCTGTAAATTAAGCCTTGAGCCATTCCAAGTGTGACTGCCAGGCACCTTCCTCCCTTCAGAGCCTTCTGCAGGCCGCAGCTCTGGGCCTCTGACCGACGAGTGGAACCCGGTGGCCCTTCATCCTGACCAAACCTAACCGATTTTGCATTCTTACATCAAAGGATAACAACACAGGGATGAGAAGATGCCCTTGCACTGAGCTGACATCTCACAAAACTTCTGTTGCTAATTGGGACAAGGTGATTATGCAAAGGATATGAAAAATACATGGTAATTGTGTCATACGATCACGGACAGCGGTTTGTGTGATGTGCACCATGCAGTGAACTTTAAGAAAAATCTGAGAAGCTCCCACTTTATTGCACACAAACTAAGTATGTCCCCAGAGCAAGGAGACTACGGGAAGCATGACAGGCAGGTGCCAAGACTTCTGGATAGCTGCCATAACTACAAAAACTGTGTAAAAAAAATCAGGAGAACAAAATGCAAGACACGATAAATGGTCTATCTCATCTTCGCATCAAGTGCAACCCTGGGCACTCCATTCCAAGAGCACTTCACAGCTACAGAAAAGTGAGAGACCAACAAGTGACGTGACCAGAGCCCTGAAAGGGCTTTTTATGGTAAAAGACTGAAAATCCTGGGGACTTTTAAAGAGGAGAAAATAAGGAAGAAAGGATGGAGAAATATAATAATGAAAGCTAAGCACTGTCCTGCACATGCTTGTCAGTTTTGATGTTAAGAAAGTGTGTTTAGTGTGAAATCTCATCAGCAATCCCGGTGTCACGCGGGTTCTCGGCAGAGACTAGACGGTAGCGACCCAGTAAGACGTATGTGCAGTAAACACTTGGTATAGCGTATGGTTGACAACATATGCTATCCACATTGTAAGTGTTGCAAACCGAAGGAAAAACTTTTGTGGGTAGGAAATGTGCTAGTTAATGAAGCCGCCTCGGAAAGCGAGAGAAACTCCCGTCTAGAAAACCGACAGGAAGCAGCTACAAGCCCTTCACAGCCACACTCCACGCAAGTCCTAGAGCAGCATCCCCAGCACAAAACAAGAGAAGGGAAGAAGGAGGAAGAGAAAAATATTCCATTTTTATGAAAGTTCTTAAAGGAGTGGTTCTGAAGTAGCCCAAGGAAGCCAAGGATGAAGAGCAAGTAGCCAGTACGTAGTCAGAGAGGTGCTCCATTTCTTAATTAAGAGTCAAAGGCCACTGAAAGGTACTGGATGCAAAAATCAATACTGACAGCACGGAGGGTTGTTGAGAAGTTCCCAGTGAAAACCGCAGGAGAGGAGCCCCAGGAGCTGCAGAAACACCGCTACATTTGAAGCGGATATTGATAACCCCTTTGCCCCCCCCCCCTCCTTTTTGGAGCAGCGCTTCCACCCTCCACCTCACCCGGCACCGCGCTGCGCGGCAGTGAGAGCGCTGCACGGCCAGCTGGCAAACGCCGCGGCTCCCTCAGGAACGGCGAATGCCTTGACAGGAGTGCTCGCATGCACGCTTGCACTTTGCCCACCAGACGAGATTTGGGATGCTGAAGGACAGGGATGCGCTGGGCTCCAACCGCATCCCGATGGGAACAGCTCCTGCCATCAGCCCATGCCGGCGCCACAGGAGAGCCCCGATCCTCCTCGTGCCGACAGCGCCAGGCTCCGGAGCCAGCAGAGCCCGGGAAACGCTCCGGAGTGGAACCAGCACTTGCAAATCTAATCCCGTTTCAGGGAAACACTGACAACAGCATAAATCAGCACAGTGGAGCTGCCAGCGCCTTATGATGTCTCACATTTTTTCACCAAAACATTCTGTTTTCAGCAACCTTTAACAGTTTAGTATGACTTTCCCTACACCAAGTATTTGCCTCAATGATCTTTTGAATAACAAGTTCCAGCCAGGCCTGGAACCAAACTGGTGCCCAGTTGTGGTTCAGAAGTACAGCTGAAAAAACACATTTTCACAGTGCCTAAGACAAAGAAAAAACCTCTTACAAATATTCTGAACAGGCAGCTGTGACACTTGGACACTCCAGATGACAGACTTAAATTTGGCAGAAAAGGTCTCTGCAAGGTGCTTATGGCCACCAACACACAAAACCAACCTCATTTGGGAACAGTTTAAGATTAAAAAAATAAACCACAACTGAACACGTGCTTCGTGTCACTTTTTCAGGTCTGCAAATAAACTTCTGAAGCTTATTCACATTGAGAACATGTAGTGCCCACTGCTCTGACAGGCTGAGGTCCCGTTTCATCCTAGGGAGGAAAAGCGCTTCCAAACCTGCTCCCGGTCTCCTGCCTCTCTCCGTTCTGTGCTGTCTCTGCCGCATCCTGCCCTGAAGCTGGTCCCCAGCTGCCCACAGCCTCCCCGAGGGGCTGCGCTGCCTGCTCCTCCCACTTTCCAGGGTGGATGGGTGCCCTCCCGCGCCGAGGCCACGACAGATGGCACGGACAGGAGAAGCCAGCCTGGGAAAGCCCAGAAGGTGCCTGGCCATCTCAGCTGCCAGCTCTGCCTGCAACTGTAAACTACAGCAATGGTTATGGGCAGAAGCCAACCATTATTCAATGAGAATTAGGAAGACAATTTCATTGTCATGCAGAGTTTCCTCTGCCCTTCCTGCATTGAGCTTTACCACCAGGAACAGCGGTCAGGAGGAGGCAGACCCGGGTTTAAAGCCACCTGCCCCCCTGTGCTGGAACACGGGGTGAAACCTGTTTGGGGTGGGCATCCACCTGCAGTGAGCGGGGCTTCCTCTGCAGACGCAGGAAAGAGACGGCGTTTTCAGTGGGACTCAGCTCAGCCCCCCAGGAGAGGGCAACGGGAGCAGACGGGGACAGTGGTGGGGCACAGCACCTTCTGGGGCAGGTTCTGCTCCCCCCGATGCTCCCCAGTCACATCTTCACAGACCAGGGGATGGGGTCTCCAGCCTGGGGGAACTGGCATCACAGTATGGCATCTGTCCCTCATGACTCAGCTCAAACACTTATACCCTGGCATTGAAAATCCAAACAGCCTACGCCAAGACCACAGGCACTGGGTGCAAACTCCCACCACCTCGTTCATAAACAACATGAAGGGGGGAGAAGGGGGGTCTGGTGTTGCCTCTCCCCTGCGGCCCTGCACCACCTCAGCAGCAAGCAGCAGACAGCACTTCTGCAGACTCTCCTGGGATCAGCTCATTTGTTTCCACAGCTCTCACCAAACACCAGAGGAGCACCTTTTTAGAAGGCATGTGCATCTCCTCGGTCAGTCCTCCTGTGTACATCACACATACAAGAACAGAGAAACTTCAGGGACTGGGAAAATCAGCAGGATGGGAAAGGAAGGTCCCTTCTTGTACTCTGCCCCCAACCCCATCCAGGCTAGAGAGAAGGAATCAAGGAAAGAAGAGGAAAGACTGGTCTCCAAAAGCCCTCGTAAACTCCCACACACGGAGGACACGACAAGGAGAAAAGTGGAAAAGGATGCAGCGGAGTGGAGGAAAATAAAAGAAAGAATTCATAGTTACCTAGTTCACGAAGCTGCTCATCTACTGCAAAGCATGAATGAAAATGAAAGAGAAAAAACATGGGACACATGCAGTAACTGAGAACAAAGCAGAAAAACACAGAAATGAAGGACAAGAGCTGCGTCGCAGTGACTGAGCTGGAGAGATCTGGGCCGTGGCCAACAACAGGGCACTGATAGCCTGGCATCCCACAGCCACTGGGGTTGGCCCCACAGTGCCTGGTTTACCAAAACCCAGAGGTCCACACGCTTTCTAACCATACAGCCTTTAGAGGATAACGCTTCTTGACCCCTCTACCCCATGGCCTCACATCCAAGAGACAAACCCATTCCACAAGGCCCTGTCAGTCCAAAACAGAAAAGGAATTCAGTTTATAAAATAGTCCATATACTAAAGATAAAAATAAAAGTCTCCTCTGTCCCTTCTGCCCAGGAGGGAAATAAAAAGCATTTTTGTTTTCCTCCCTGCACTATCACCTGCTCAAACCTGGACAGCCCGCTATGTTCACATTATATCATTCAGCCTGGAGAAGAGAAGGCTCTGGGGAGACCTTATTGCGGCCTTTCAGTACCTAAAGGGGCTACAGGAAAGCTGGGGAGGGACTTTTTAGCAGGGCCTGTTGCAACAGGACAAGGGGTAATGGCTTTGAACTAAAAGAGGGAAGATGCAGACAAGATCTAAGGAAGAAACTTTTTTGCAACGAGGGTGGCGAGCCCCTGGCCCAGGCTGCCCAGAGAAGCTGTGGCTGCCCCATCCCTGGAGGGGTTCAAGGCCAGGTTGGATGGGGCTTGGAGCAACCTGGGCTGGTGGGAGGTGTCCCTGCTCATTGCAGGATGGTGGACTAGATGGCCTTTAAAGGTCCCTGCAAGCCAAATCATTCCATGATGCTATGATTCTTCCCCCAGACAGCCTGCTCACCTACTGGTCCCCCTCTCATACCCGACGCACGGTGTACAACAGCAATTCTGCATAAACCGGCAGGGCTTCTGTCCGTGTCAGCAGCGTAAGTCACACAACACATGGCCGGGTTAAGCTGAGCTGGACATTCACCAGATTCTGGTGTTCCTGAAAACTCAACCCAGACAGATGTCTATCTGGTTTGTCCACTAAAGTCCTCAAGAAGCTCCAAGTGATTCCAGATCCGAACAACTAATCTCATCAAGAAACATACCAATACCTGTTCTTCCAACCACTGCTTTCTTAATTATCTTTGCTGGCTTTCTCCACTGAATTCTTGCCCTTCCTCTGGACTACATTCAGACAGAACAAAATAGAACAGAATATTTCAGTTGGAAGGGACCTACAAAAATCATCCTGTCCAACTGCCTGACCAATTCAGGGCTGACCAGAAGTTAAAGCATGTTGTTAAGGGCATTGTCCAAATGCCTCTTAAACACTGACAGACTTCGGGCATCGACCACCTCTCCAGGAAGCCTCTTCCAGGGTTTCACCAGCCTCTTGGTAAAAAAAATGCTTCCTCACATCCAGTCTGACCCTCCCCTGGCCCAGCTTTGAACCATTCCCAGGCATCCTGTCCCTGGATCCCGGGAGAAGAGCTCAACACCTCCCTCTCCACGTCCCTCCTCAGGGGGCTGCAGAGCCATGAGGTCGCTCCTCAGCCTCCTTCTCTCCAAACCAGACCAACGCAGAGTCCTCAGCCGCTCCTCAGAGGATGTGCCTTCCAGCCCGTCACCAGCTTGGTTGCCCTCCTCTGGGCACATTCCAGGACCTCCATGTCCTTCTGTTGGCTCCTGCTGAGCTGCTGCCCACCAGCACCCCCAGGTCCCAGGTCTGCAGGGCTCAACTCCAGCTGCTCCTTTCCCAATCTATATTTGTGCCTGGCATTGCCCGGTCCGAGGTGCAGAATACAGCATTTGGACTTACTAAATTTCATGCCATTGATGATTGCCCAATGCTCCAATCTATCTAGGTCCCTCTGCAAGACATCTTGTCCCTCAAGAGAGTCAACAGCACCTCCCAAAGACGCTGAACCCTCAGGCACTGCTAAATTAAGACCAACCTTACTCCTTTACAACAGGCACGAACCTCTCCCACTTGGTGCTAGAGTGCCAGCTCCTGCATCACCCAGCCCAGGACGCAGTGAGGAGCTGTGCGGGGAGGGCACAGAACCTTCAGATCAGCAGTCGGGCACCCGTACCACGCTGTAGGAAGCAAAAGGTGGCTGGTGCTGCAGGTGAGAGCATCCTAACGTAAAGCTGGCTCCACACTTCACCGTCTGCCTCTCCCTGCCCAGATTCTTTGCTGGGTCTTGGTCTGAGATGGTTCCCACTGCACCTACAGGGAAACATGCTACCATAATGCTGCAAAAAATGGTCAGGGAATGTCACTGTAGAAGCACAGTAGTAAGCAAGAAGAAATGGAAGTTGGTGTGTTTCCTAACGGCTTCTTAAGCCAAAGGGCCTGAAGAAACCATCAGTGATGGCCTTGTATGCCTTGCCACTTCTTGGTGCTGTGCAGGAGACATGAACGGTCCTCCACATTCAACTAATACGATCCTCAGCAGAGTGCTTGCGTAAACCATGAGGATGGTAAACACGCATTCATCTCGAGCATGGATTTGGAAGCACCAGACTAAAGTCCACCACGACTGCGCACACCTGACTGTCCCAGCCCCTGCCTGCTCCGGGTTCAGCTGCGAGCTCTTGGACTGGGTTGAGTGAAGGATGTTGAGATCTGCTCAAACAAGCATTGTGCTGCACGCGAATGGTCAGCATCCTCAGCACAGATCCCCAGATCACGTTGAATACCCAAGTCTGACTGTAACACAGCCCTTTCAAACGTGCTGCTACCATTAAATTGTCAGGTGCAACGAATACACACCCACAGGGAGAGAAGCCAGGGGTTCAGGAGGCAGTCCTCTGGATCTCTGAGAACCTGGCTACATAAGCAGGCCCCGGCAGAACACAAGACATGCGAACATACAGGCAGTGTTTCAGCTCCTCTGCCCAGCCGTACCTTGCTGTGAACACCGTCCATGCACTCTTTCAGCGAGCAGAAAGCTAACTTATCCCAAAGCCTGGTGAGTTCACAGCCGAGTCTTCCCTCTAATAATAGGTCTGTGTGCCCCCATAGTTGAAAACTGGGACACTACTAAGGTCAAGCAGAGGCATACAGAAGATGCTGACTTGAATTAATGAAGCATTTTCTAATTCTGGAAGGTAAATAGGGACAGCTGCCAGCTCAGTGCACACCTAAATGAATTTGACTTGGATGTCTTACTAATTTAAGTAGTTTTCAAGGAAGGACAGACTATGTATTGCTAAAATGGCATCCCCAAATCCCAGCAAGTCATGTTTAGAGGTCATCTACAAAACACATTTTAGTCCCAAATTTGTTTGCCGATATGGCTGTCAGGAAGAGACACCTCTGCCACGTTACCAGGTCTGTCTGCAGCCAAGGCGAGAGGCAAACCTACCTTGTACTCCGAGGAGTCCAGCCAAAGATCACCAAAACCACCCCCAAAACCCAGAGAGCGTCCATTGCCAAGGAGAATACAGGTACTGCTATTTGCAGGAACGCTCCGTAACTGACTAGTAACTGATTTAGAGCCTCCAGAAATCTCAGCGAGGAAGGGGGAGTACAAGGAAACTCTTTTTCCCAGAGGACAGAGGAAAGCAGTGCTCAAGGACCAAACCATGGGATTACACATGCAGTAAGTGCCAGGAAACACAGAAATATCCTAATTAAACTTTAAAAGATAGAGGGGGAGGTTTCTTTATTTTTTAAAACGACGGTATCTTTACTACTACATTTACTATTTGTATGTCCAAAAGTTTGTAAATAGAAACCTTGGTGAAAGCTGTGTGTGCATCCTGACCGCGTCATACGGATCAGCACGGTTATACCACCAGGTGCATCCCCTTTATCTGTCACGGACAAAGAATCCATTACAATGTCAGGGCTCTAGTGTGCAAAAAGATTAGTTAATTTATATCAGTGATCTGAACTGAAATGTATTAGTCACAGCAAATCGTATTTATAAGTGGATGCTCTTATGCAGAATTAAAGTGAATATAATTTCTTTTATCATAATTATAGCCTTGGGAGCGAATTGAACTAAACCAAATGAACTATTTTAATTCCAAGTCAGAGGCCACAACTTCAAGTGGGTAAACTGGTCTATTCCAAAGGGCAGCATGGATCAGCTCTTCTGGTTACCCTCTCTGGTCAAGCCATAAAGGCAAAAATGAATTGTGGGGTCTAACAAATAGGAGTCTCAAAGGACTGCGCTGTGGATAATTTGACATTCAACACTCGGCAGCGCCTGTGCCGATGCTCACTACAGACAGACAATTAACAAGAAATCCCTCGGTTCAAAAATGATGATGATGATCAAAAGTTTTAGCTAAACAAATCAGCAAACTCCCAGTGCAGATGTGGGTGTCAGGGCCACAGAACAGAGCCCAGCACAAGCGCAAAGAACACTCTCGGCAGGTTAGAGGCCAGCACTGCTCTGTGCAAGGCCAGATTTACAAATTACACATTACAGCCGGTCCGAATTCTGCCAGCCCCCAGCAACTCCTGCCCCAAAGATGTCACCCCGGGCAGATCAGACGGGGCTGGGCGCTGGGCCGACAGCACCAGCCACTCTCCAAAACCTTTATCCAAGCATGTGCCTTGTGGATCCGTCCCACGCTAAAGCCTCTCCCCCAGACCTGCCGTACACAGGCCAGATGCTGCTCCTCTGCTGGCCCCGCTCAGCCCCCCATGTCCCCGCAGGAGGTCCCTTGTCCTTCGGGGCGAGGAGCTCGCACAGAGCGCTGGGCATCTCTCCAGGTACCTGCTACAGCAGCCTGGAACCCTAGCTCCTGTGCTCCTGAGGAACTGCAATCATTCTTACAATTAAACATTAACCAAACAGTATTTAGAGGTAACATACAGAAATTACAGAGATTCATTCTTCTCATTACTTGTATTTCAGAAATAGATAGAATCACAGAATCATAGAATTGTCTACATTGGAAGGGACCTTTCAGATCATCGAGTCCAACTATCAATCTGACACTGAAAAAACCACCACTAACCCATGTCCCTCAGTGCCACGTCTGCCCGGCTTCAAAATCCCGCCAGGGACTGGGGCTCCACCACTGCCCTGGGCAGCCAGTTCCAATGCTTGATAACACTTTCGGTACAAACATTTTTCCCAATATCCATCCTAAACCTCCCCTGGCACAACTTGAGGCCGTTTCCTCTTGTCCCATCGCCTGTTCCTTGGGAGAAGGGACCGACCCGCTCCGGCTACCCCCTCCTTTCGGGGAGTTGCAGAGAGCGAGAAGGTCTCCCCTCAGCCTCCTTTTCTCCAGGCTGAACACCCCCAGCTCCCTCAGCCGCCCCTCACCAGACTTGTGCTCCAGACCCTTCACCCGCTCTGTTGCCCTTCTCTGGACACGCTCCAGCCCCTCAGTGTCTTTCCTGTAGTGAGGGGCCCAAAACTGGACACAATACACAGCTTCTCCTCGTCAGCCTTCTAAAACTCTGCTGGGGCATCGCTCCATGGCTCCCACAGATGGGTCTCAGACCCACGCCCCAGATTTTGCCGTTACGTTACACCAGAGCCAAGCTCTTCCCAAGGCTCGGTGCAGCCCCAGCCCCCGGTCCCCCCGGCTCCCTGCCAGCAGCCACATGCCGGCACTCAGGCACAGGGCGACAGCAGCATCCCTCGCCCAGGCTCTATTAACAACCGTCCCAACATTGTACTCAGACGTATCAATCACGATCCCACTGAGAAGGAAACGCTGCTTCTGACAGGCAGCAGGGGATCAAAGGAAAATGGTAATACGCAGACATGATTTGACAGCAAGCTTTAAACGAGGAGCAGAGTATGTGGATCATTACTAATTCTTAATCAAGACAAGAAACAAACACACCAAGGACGACCCCTCATGCCCACCAGCCATTCCCAGCTGTGTGACAGAAACGCCTCCACCTCCCAGGGACGGTGACGCACCGCCTGGAGAGCCCAGGAGAGGCAGCCCCGGTGCCTCTCACAGGTGTTAGGCCCAAGGTCCATATTTAATCCACAAACACGTGGCTGGATTCGAAGCAAGCTGTTCCTGTCAGGCACGGAGATTTCTGCTGGCGCATGGTTCTTCCCAGAGCTGAAGATGCAGATTATCTCGCAAGCCTCCGTGCCAGCAGCGTCCCAGACAGTCAAACAACAGAGCTCCACCTTGGGAGCAAACTGCTAAAGTGCCAGTTTCACCTCTCCTGAGCTGGGGAGCCTTGAATAGAAACACATCTGATCTTTATACAAGAGATACTCACCGGTAGGTTTGTTCAGCCGTTAATTAACTTCACCTTTAAAAGATTAAAGAGATGAATCCACTATTTAAATGAAGCAGTGTACGCCGAGGCAGCCATGAACATCTGTCTCTCGCTGCCTTTGCGAAGCAATGCTTTGGCCACACAGAAAGCATCGGAAAGCCTTAGCACTGGGGAAGCACCATGACTCATTAGGGAACCTTTGCTGGTTGCAAGAGAAGACCTGTAACTGTGGTTAATACCCACCGGGGAGAGCTGAGGGGTGTCAGATTGATGATTGCCCTTTTCATTAACTTCCAGAGCAGGACAGCAACGACAACAGCAGAGCAGAGTTTCTGGACAGAAGGAAGATGCTAAAGCTGAACAAAGCCTTGCTATGGCTTGCAGGAGCCACTGCTAATGGCCAAGACAGATGAAAGACACAGCTAAAAGGCTATCTATATCCGAGCTAGTCAACAGAGAAATAGGCTATTTCAGAGTGTGATTCATCAGACTTATTTTAAATGCCTAACTTGGGATGAGATAAATTGCACTTTGGAAGAGCTATTTCTTACCACTGACTGCAGGGAGTCTAGACGGGCACCTCAGGTGTAGCTGTGCCCGTCACCCAGCCACACGCAGGCAGATGAATCGTCCCCTCCTCGCTGACGGCCGTGAACTTCCCCCGGACTGGAGACTAGCACTGTGCTTCCAACACGGTGGCCGCTCTGCCAGCCATGGGCTGACACCAGCCCCACGGGTCTGGACGAGGGCTGCCGCAGCCCAAGACCTCGGCAGAGGGCCAGGGCCAGCAACAGCCACCAACGGCGTCTGGTTTGTGCTCCCTGCCTCCTGCCCCCAGGGACACCCTCGGTCAGAGGCACCTTCGCCCTGGAGGAGCCTCGACGCCCTCAGGAGGAGCTTTTAAAGACCCCAGACTTTGGGAGAATGCATCTTCCACCTGAGCCTCTCTTCTGCCGGATCAGCGTGAGAAACCTGACAGAAAGCTGATGAGCAGGAAAAAAAAAAAAAAAAAAATCAAATCAGACTTTCTGCCCTTTACAGAACCAGCTCAAGTGCAACGGACAAAACACTTCTGGAGCTGGGAAAACAGCTTGGGAGGAAAAATAGTCCCTTGGTAGTGGGGAACTGCTCTGCAGAGAGAGATGCTGGAGACAACCCACCCACCCGGGAGGGCTTTTGCAAGGGTGCGTGGAAGGGGAACACACCCGATCAGGCACAGAATCTGGTTAGAACTGCTCAAGAAATGGCAAATACCAGAGGAAGGCGTACGTGGAGCACAGGCACACGAGCCCCGGCAGCAGGTCACAGCAGAGGTGCCAGCGCAGAGCGGGGTCTGCCCCAAGGGCAGCGAGGGAAGGGGCAAGCACGGCGCCGGAGGGGACACCCCGACCGCGTCACCCACTCCAGCGGGGACACGGCACAACCAGGAGCATCTGGGGGCATGCAGGGGCACTTGTGGGACTGTGTGAAACTTATTACGGGATGTCAGAAAGGGGCTGTGGGATTATGTAAAATTAGAGAGAGATAAACATGCACACTCAGAGAATCACAGAATGGTGGGGGTTGGAAGGGACCTTTGGAGATCATCTAGTCCAACCCCCTGCCGGAACAGGTTCACCCAGAGCAGGTGTATATATATAAATAAAAGTCTGAGAAGATAAACAGGCAACTTTTCTGTTATAAACTAACACAAATTTGAAGCTATTAATGGGCTTTTGTATTTAAAAAAAAAAAAAAAAGAAGCCACAAGCAAGTTCCGGGAGAACAGAGCAGGCCTATCCAGCCACGGAGCGACAGCAGGTCAGGGAGCACCAGGGCCATGCAGCTCGGTTAAGGCACCCGGAGCTGGCGTCAGGTTCTCAACCGGAACGGGCCAAAGACGGGACCGATCCAAAAGGAGGAACTGTTGAATTGATCGGTGCTGGTCCCGGAATGGGATGGGTTGTGCTCACAAGAGGATGGCTTGGTAGCACCAAACAGCATCTGCCAGGAATTTGACTGAAGACATTCAGCAGCTAAAGCAAACCTGGCTGTAATTTGATTTAAGACAGAGAGGCGATGCTAGCTGTCAGTACCCGATTGTCCTCAAAGCGCATCTGACAGATGCGGGAAGTGGAGGAGCATGTGGAAGATGAGATGAGACATTTGTATTTGTCCTGCTCTTCCTCTGTCAACAAGCAGAAAATGTCAACGCGTTAAGAAGAACTCTACCTCACTGGAGGAAACCAGAGGGGGGAATAACCTTGCCTATTATTTTGGCAAGTACTTGGTTCAGCAGCCACTCATGAGGATGCTTTTTAAATTCTTCATGCTTTCAAATATGCTGTTTAGCAGTGCGGTATTTAGAGACAAATTTCTCTCTGCTGTAGAATTCAGATGTAGGCAAAGCACAGGAAATGGAGAAAGACCTTCAAAAAGAGTTCAGGAGCATAAATCCACCCCCACAAACACACCTTCTGAAAAACACTCTCAATGTTAAATTAAGATGATTGATGTTACATTTTTTTCCCCAAGAACTTGCATCTGTAAGTACTGCAGTGCTAGAAGAGTGGATGAAGAACAAGTTGGATCATAGGTTTGGTAAAAAAAAAGAAAAAAATAATTAAAAGGGGGGTATCTTCAGGAGAAAAAACATTTCTTCCAAGGAAGAAGTCCATCCAAAAGCAAGATGCAAGAAAGAGACACAGACATTCTGTACAACCTGTTGGAAATAAGACTAAAAATAAAGGACAATTTCCATGCAAGTCAATCTCAAGCTGGTATGGTTTCTCTGTTCTTGGGTCCAGCTACTGAAGCGACGCACACAAGCCATGTACAACCCCAGTCCCAATAAAGTCTGCTGGGAACCTTCTGTTTCTAAGCTGTGCATCTGGGCTCAGGACACAGCCGTAGAAATTGGGTACCCAAGGAGAACAAAGAGGGAGACAGAGGATTCCTGCTACAGAAGTAAGAGTTTTGATGGTATTTCATTCTTTTGACTTGTCAACAAGGTTTCCTCTCCTACATTGACAAGCTGATAAGAATTCTCAACATATCATCGCAGATGCCAAGTACAAATGCTATCGTTTTTATGGCAATACGCAATAATCCAACCTCACACTGGGTACCAATATGACTTTCAAGTGGTATTTGATCCACATACTAAAGAATCTCATTTTGGTGTATTTCAGAGACACTGAGGCAATGTTACTCATTGCTGGACATACAAACACAACGTTGTTGACACAGGAAAGGCTTACTACCCTTCTCTTACAAAAGGAGAGAAGAAATGCCATTAAAAACACGCAGGTGAAAAAAGAATGAAAAATCCAGAACATCGCAGAGAACGGTTGTCTTGACCTAAAGGCTTTCAAACACTTTAAAGATTCAGCGTGAATACGCAAAGGCAGCAGAGTCCTGCGTGGGAAACGGGCACAACAGGACGGACTGCATGGCCATGAGATATCCACTAATACAAACTCTATCTTACACGGTTGTTCTTCCAGCATCTAATTATCTCACCAGTGTGGTGTTACTGTATAAGGCGCCTCTCTGTAGAAAGCTGGTACTGAAAAAATCTGACAACTGAAGAAAGTTCCCATAAGTTTTGAAGACTAATATTCCCTAGTAGAGGATCTTATGCTGAAGAAAAAAGAAACTACAAGAAAGTTTCAGAGATCTGTTTTATCGTAAGCGAGCAAAATCTCTCCACCAGTGTACCTGAATGGAAAGCAAAGTTGGAGCCGAGTGGACCACAACAGTTCAGGCCGGTTTTGTCCTTCCTACGTGCAGCAGAGAAACCCGAGATCCTGATGCTGTTCTGCCCAACATCATCTTTAAATCCTCCCTTCCTTTTGTGATTTATTTTTCTCAAAATTCTTAAGCAGAGAATTTATTGTCAAAGACACCTTGATTTCCAGAAGGGTTATTTGGCCTTAGCAGGACATTTTCAGTTTAGTAGCTCCGACACTCCAGAAACCATGCTGTTGACCTGCAACACGGAAGATCTCAGTGGAAAAATCCTGTCTCAACTTCAAGTAAAGAAATTTAGCACAGCCAAAAGCAGGACTTATGACAGACAGCAGTCCCAAGAGGTTGTATAATTCTCATACCAGACTACAGCAACCAGCCGCATCTTGGCTTCTTCCCATCTCTTTCAAAATGACCTTCCCAGTAGGCAAAACTAGAAGGAACAGAAGGAGAATTTCCTGACCCCGGTACATAGGAAAACCTTCACCAGTAATTCTGAGTAATTGCAAGTCTCTCCCAGCCCTGAAGTAGAAAACGGAGACGCTCTGTAACAAACTCATTCATGGAAATAAAGCTAGAACGGGAAACATAGGATCAAGGGGGTTTTGTTAACTTTTGTTGCTAGTGATCATAAAAACCACTCAACTTGGCACTCAGAGACTGTCTTCTCCACACACCACGTGGCCAGCAGAGCCTGGCCCAAACAACCACCCGCAGAGCCCTCGGCAGCCATGCAGGCGTTGGTGGCCAACCCTGTCTTCAAACACGACAGCCCTGATGCCAGGACGCAGTTTATCGAGTTTGTGCGTGCACATCACTGCTCTGCTCAGGGAAGGGGCCGGGATGCCCGTCCTCGGTCAGCCCCATGCTGCGAGCCCCAGGCACGAGCAGAAGCGCTGCCCTTGGCACCAAGCAGGCTCAGCCCTTCAGATGGCACAAGAAGCCTGAACGCGTGCAGCCTGATCTGTGGCAAAAATTAAACTTTAAACAGAGGGAGAAAATTTTAGGCCAGACCAATTTTTCTAGCCACAGTTTAGGATTACTAAAAATAGAGTTTATAATGCCAACTGGTGGCACGTTTAATGATCATAGAGGGATTACTTGTTCCGTGTGTCCTCAGGGAATCTCCATCTCTTCTCTGCACTGAAGTAGATTTTGACACTTCTTCCCATTGCACTGTCCTCATCGGATCCCACCTGACCTTCTTAATCCTTGATTGATATTAGACCATAAACAGCATTCCAGAAAGCTTGTAAGACTCTAACAAGCTACTTTCCTCCCCTCCCCCATGTCCTAACATACCTCACGGACTCATGGCCATTTCTTGCAAACGCTCCGAGCCCCAGCATCCAGACGTGTCCCTGGTGCTAGAGGCTGTCCAGGAGGATGCACGTATCTAGCAGACTTCTGATCACCTGCATCCATCAGGAAGGCAGGGTCCTTGGAGCTGAAACCCTTACACTCCTGCCCCAGCTTTTGGTCTCTTTCTTTCTAGGTTGTGCTGCTGCGGTGGGTGTAATCCAAAATCACCGCAAACCTGCAGCCAGCTCTGAACAGACGGGACTGCCTACCAAACAGCACTTCCCTCCAGAAAGCACCTTCCTCCATGTGGCCCAGGTCTGTTCCAACCACCAAACCACCAGCCAGTGACGTTTCAGGTGTCAGGGCCCAGCTCAATGCCAACTACCGAGAGCTGGGCTCCGGTGCGATCCCGAGGAACCCAGCGCAGTCCCTGGAGCTGCTGGTGCCACAGGGCTCCGTGGCGGCGAGCACCGGGGAGGGCGATGCCATCACTTCCCAACTTCACAGCCCATCAGCCCCCTCTTCAATAAACGGGAGGGTACAGTCATAGCACGGTCTTGGAACAACTGTGCAAACTGCAATCCAAGTTGTAACACCCCTGAAGAATCTCCAAATAAAGTACCGTCACCTTTACTGGTGACTTACATGGGCTGCTATGAACATTAACAGTGAATAAACATGCAAAAGGAGAGGGAAGGCAGGCATGGTTCACAGCTTAAGCTAAATATATATTTAATATTCCTAAACTTTGTAAGTTTATTTGCTCTAAAAAAAAGTAAAACAGGGTATATAAATTCTATGTTCTCTTTATCTTAAATCACTTATCCAAAGCTATGCAAGATCCACCTGGACACCACCCAAGACTGCAATCACAAAGACCTATTTATTTGTAAAAGAAACCAAACTGGTCTGGAGAAGAGCAGAAGGTTGATCAGAGGTATATAAAAAAAAATAATCGCAGGAAAAGATTCAAAGAATGGGGCACATTAATGGCAAAGCATTGTAAAATGTGTACTTAAGCAGATACAAAACAGGCATATAAAATGGCAAATGGGATTTCAAAAAGCCAAAACTTCCACAGAGCATCTGAGAAGAGAACACTTAAACTGAAGAGTAACATATTTATAAACCAGTAAGATTAGATACTTTCCTACATCAGGCATAATTAGCTGTCTTGTGACACCACTGGCATAAAGCGCACAGCAGGGACCAGGAAGAGGTCAGATATTTATGCAGAAAACAAGAACGGCCAGAGACACACCAGGCAGGAGACAAGGAAGCCCGGTGACCCTGCAGCCCCCCGCTGAGCCAGTGTGGAAGCCCATGTCCTACACAGCCTATCACCCCGTGTCCGTGGCTCCCCGAGCACCCACGGCGGCTCTCCCTGCCCAGCCCAACACTGCCTGTGCCCCACGCAGCCCCACCAGCTCTTCCCAGCCACACTCTTACTCCTCTTCGGCCAGAACGTGGCAGATCACGCCATGGAGCTTGCATAGCCTTGGTGCACCGGGCTCGATGAGACATCAACTGGCTGCTTCCCCCACCCTCAGTCACCATGTCTCGAGAGACTTGGCCTTGAAATCTCCACACATGGGACAAATTTGGCAGAAGGCATTTAAGTGGCTTGAAAGTGAGTACAAAACAATCAGAAGAGAAGAGAAACAATGGTAGCTTATGTCCACCTGCCTCAGGAGAACGGTCTAAAAGCAGGGACCATGGCTCCTCCTGCATGGGGGCAGGAGCCAGATGAGGACCATTGGGCTCTCCCAAGGGTTGGTTCTTCTGCAGGTCAGTGCGCTACCACCGTACCCTCTCCAGGAGCCCCGGCATGAGCTAACCAGAGACTACCTGCTACCTAGGGATGGGACCTTGCTGAAATCTAGGAGAGAAATTGCCTAAGCCCACAGTGGAAAAGTGTTATTTGAATGTCCCACTGACCTGAAAGGGAATAGGATTGTACCCTCACTTGGTCACCACAGGCTGGGCCCTGCAGTTGTACAAACCGTAAGCAACAAAACCCCCACGTCTTCCGAACAAATTTTTCCATATCTCTTGAGATATTTTGGTTTTAATCAGTTCATTTTGTTTTGTTTTTCATGAGCAATTCTTCTCTTCTTCCTCTTCCATGACTCATTTTTCAAAGTTTCCAACAACAAGAGGAAATAATTCATCCATGTCTCAAGAAGCTCTCATTATTCCTGAAAAATCTTTTAACTTCCAAACACTGACCGCTAGACAAACAGTGCAGAGGCATAGCTCCCAGGCTCCCGCAACACATAACAATCTCAGCTGCCCAATTAGGCTGCCTTGTGCTTGGTTCCCAAACGAGGTATCATTCAAGTCACTCCAGGGCGGGTGTTCAAGATTGCCACGCTCATGGCAGAGCACCTTTGGTAAAGCCAGTGCACGGGAACGTCCCACAGGGGATGGGGACAGCTCTGCACTGCTGTCTGCCATCACCCCCCTCCAGCACATGATGAGAGATAACGACTCCTGTTCTTCGAAGGCCTGCTAGGATCCACACTCGCGCCTAATTACTTCCGAGGAACTTAGGACTGCAGAGACTGGGAACAGCATTCACCCACTCTCACAGTCCAGTTCTCAGCAAATGCACAATGCTGGGATCAAGAACAGTTTTTTTAATCCATTTCAGTCCCCGAGAGAGTTAGGGAGTTCCTCAGGGGGGAAGCAAGAACAGTCTGCACCCAAGGGCTACAAGAGAACTGGGAGGGTGAAGCACCAGGAGCTAAGAGGGCAGGAAGCTCCTGACGACTCCCAGCTTCGCCTGGAGCTGTGGAGAACACGCTCGAGTCAGCGCCCATGGGACAGAGCAGCTCGAGATGAAGAGACCATGGGGATAACGAGCACCAGGAGATGCTCTGCAGCATCAGGTGGGACACTGCTCTCACACACACAACCCTCAGAGCCACTGAACCCTGGGATCCTGCTCGGAGGATCACTAAAACAAGGCTAGCAGGCAGCACTCGTGACTAAGTCATTTCATTTGTTANGCTTTTTCTGTGCCATATTTTCTGGTAAATATGTTTCTAATGTAGCCCAGTAAGCCATTATTGAAATTGTTTCACTGTGAATAATTACTTTTTACAGTTTTTTAATACATTAGCTAGGGGAAATATTGATTAAAATATTTGCTAAGATTAATTGTGGTGTTGATTTTATTTGTATAGGTAACTTCTGGTTAAAGGAAGCCATTTTTGAGCATCAGCAAGAAATAGTTGCCTTGCAGGACAGTCTCTGAAATGTGTTCTTTTCTTGAAAATGAATTGGTCCCTAATGCTTTGCTGTTGTGAGATTTTTAGTATTCCATATTGCAATTTTATCAGAGTCTTTCCTTTCTTTTAATTAATTTCTACTAATTTTATGTTTATGACCTGCTATTCTATTATTTAAAAGATCTGAATAATCATGCATCAAAGAAAAAAAAAAAATCAGTCATCTTTTTCCAAATGAGGACTGGTCACAGTGTGTTTGATGTCTCACAGCCAGATCGCAGCAGTCTGCTGTGTTTAGAGCCTCACCAAAAAATGATTAAACCAGCCATGAACACTTATTTCAGAAGTTAGAAGAGATAAACCCTGAAGTCCGGAAGGTTCTAGAGCTGCCTTCCCACCAGAACAGCGGGAGGAAAGCGTCAGCAGTTTTGAAGCTTCAGCGTGACCAGTTTACAGGTGACTGTAAAGTCGTGCAGGGCCACGGTCTCGACTCACTGACCACGAGACTCCACCTCTGCTCTTCCAATGCCGGCAGCGAGAATAACGCAGGAGCAGCAGCCTGGTGAGGAGGCAGCTGCTCATCACCCCTTTGCTCTAGACCACCACGAGCACAGATGGTTTGAGGGTGAAGTTTAAAGCTTGGGCTCAACCTCCCGGGTTATTCATGGCTCCATCTCTAACCCCCTGCATGGACCCGCCAGAACAGCCCATCCTGCGGGGCAGCCAGGACCCTGCCGCCCAGCGAACCGCGCGTGAGCCGCCTCTCCAGGTGCTTCTGGGTGGATAGGGAGAGTCCAAAGAAACCAGCTAGCTGAGCATCAAAGAGAAACCACAAAACCCTCCGCTAGCAAAACCTATCTTCATTGTGCAATAACAACCTTATTCACAAGTAAAATAATCCCTTCTACCTAAACAACCTCCGGCACAACCAAGAACTGCTACAATAATAATTCAACAAAACCATAACCACAGCCAACAGAAACTCAGTTTGCCAATTATTTCATGGAGGGGCTGGCTTAGACACTGCAGTGGGGAATGTCAATAAGGAACCACACCAGAGAGGAAAACCTGCTGTTGGATGCACATGGTAACAGTTGCTTGAGAATAACTCCTCCTAATCACAAAGTAATGAGGCTCCAAAACCAGCACGCTCACAGTGTTCCTAATTTCTCCCTAGTTCCTGGGCTGGAGATTCAGTCCTCATTGTGCCTTGTCTCCAAACCATTTCTCCCTGTGACCTTGCGATTCCAGTGCTGGTGACTACTGGTTCTCCCTTTGCTTGGGGCGCTCACATCTCATTTCGTTTCTCATTATCAGTAGCAAGCAGATCAAGGACAGACTCTCCTCTGCTTGAATTCTTTAGCTATCTTACAAATGAAATAACTGTATTGATTATTGCCTTTTGTCATCCAACAGCTACCAGGACAGTTACAGTATACAGTCAACACAGACCCTAACTGTCACCATGCTCTTGAAACCAAACCAACTCCTACTGGAAAGCCGCAAGGAAACCCGTCACACAACGCAAGGTTCGGTGCATCTCTTGCTCCACCAAATCCCATACGCCCAACCCTTCAGCAGAACCTTTGCGGGAGTCCCTTTGCTTTCAACAAGGAATGACACCGTGAACGTAACCCTGGGTGAACGTTCAAGGACCCTCAGCTCTCTCTCAAGAGCGCACACCAACAATCAGCGTTTGCTTCATGACAGTCACGTGTCAAACAGGCCATACACAGGCCCTTGCATGGCTCGCACACAGGTACAGAGGCACTTGTGTCACTCCACCTCAAACTCTGCTCCATCTTCACTGAAATTCTCGAGATAAAACCTGCCAGATGTTTTGCCATTCTCCTCCTCTCTGACACTAACTGCTCGCAGCTCGCAGACATCTGAAATCGCAGCATTTCATTGCATCAACGGGATGGCTGCCCAGTCCCCTCACTAACGCATCTTCAGATGAGACACCAGCCCCACCACAGCTTCCACGCCAGGGACCTCCTGTCCCCAGTGCTGCCATCCCTGCGGAGGTCCTTTCCCACAGCACGCTCCCGCCTGCCATCAGCTCCTCGCTCAGACCTGCATCTTCAGACAGGTTTCTCCCTCAGCATCACACTGAGAGCTCCCTCCGTGCAGGCCTCTCACCCGTGCACATCTCCCCAAACACAGCTCATCTCATCAGGCAACTGCCTCCAGCAATTCTCTGACAGCACTCCCCAAATCTGCTCCCACCCTTCCCCAAACAGCTCTTCTACTCATACCCACCACACTTCAACACTTCCTCCAACTGCCACCTTCTCCCTCCAGGACCCTCCGCCCCCAACACTTCAGTTCCCGGGCAGCTCAGCGACTCCCCACCCAGCTGGTACAGCCTTCTCGGGACCCTGATCTGAAGTCCCCTAGGCTGCCCATGGACAGGCGTCCTCTCAGCCCACACTCTCCCAAGGCTCCGCTTGCCCAGAGAAGTCCAGCACCACCCCAGGCAGGGACCTTCACTTAACACCAGCTTCTACTTCCCGCAAGCGGGGTGTGAGACAGTTCTTCCCACCAACTGAGGATCACCCCACTTCCAAAGCAGTCACAAGTCTCACAAACAAGGACAAAGCACCAGCCGCAGCTCGGCTCAGAGCGCTGGGTCACGATTATCCCCATGGCTCCCCCCGTCTGCAGCGCCAGGGCACCCTACCCAACAACTGTCAATATTCCCGTCCTCGCAAAAACTCAGCAGCATCTCAAAAGCAGTAAATAACTGAGTGCTGCTCATCTACACTGCCTGGACATCTTTCATCAGCGTGTCACTGAAGTGATTCTCCTTTAACTCTTATTAAACCTTCTCACACATCGAGCAGGCCAGCCCAGGGTGCCACCAGCCCGAGGAGCCACTGCCCATCGCAGCCCCTCTTCCTCCAACCGGTACTTCCCCAACTTGCTTTCTCTCTGGAGAGCTCATAGAACACGAATGAAGAAGGAATGCAAACAATTACAGGTGAATACGTGCATTAAGGATTCTGTTGCAACTACTAAGGAGCAACACCAGGACCACCTACTGAACGCAAAGGCATGAGGAGATACAGACGGGGGTGAGAGGAAACACTGTAAGTGGGTGAAGAGATGGGAAACGCCCTTCTGACCCAAAAGCCCCGTCCATCCGCTGATTCCTTCCAGCCCCCTGGAAACAAACACCTTCACCCCATGGCCACGACGCGCAGCCCCACACAGCCATCCGGCACATCAGCCGTAACGGGCACTGCGTGCCTGGCTCCTCCTCCGCTCGGGGGGCAAGAGCACGTCGTGGGGCAACAGCCAGTCTGGCGGGACCGCCACCTCCACGGGGAGGTTTCGGTAGCCCCAGCACAGGACTTAGAGGTCTCGTGTGCTGCTGAAGCAGCAATTGAGAGGATGTAACAGCAAGCCCTGTCTCCTACTGCCAAGCTCAGATCCACGTTACAGCTAATGCAACTAGTCAGATTAGTGGCTGCTCCAGCCCGCATTGAGAGCGGCATCAGCAAAAAAAAAGTGGAAGCAGGAAGATTAAAAGAAGATCCTTAAACTTTCTGTGAAAAACTGTGGAATTAGCCCGCTTGCAGAGGAAGCCTTTTCTCATCCCTACCTGCTGGAAACTGACTTACGACCTACTGCAGGGTTTCCATCTCTCTCCAGAAGCCTGCCCAATGTAACGGGCAGTGCCATCATCCCTCTAAGCCTCCCATCTCCCCAGCAGCTCTGTGTCACCTGGTTGGGAGTTTTGTTTGGGAAGCACTTCCTCACCCACCTCCCGGCCGTGCCACTGGTGCCCAGACAGAGCTGGGCTAGCAACCGGGAGCCTGCAGCCAGCCCATGCCATGGGGCAGAAGCGGCTCTCGGGGCACAAAGTCAAGCCTGGTCTGGGGAGAAGAGGGCTCGGAGAGACGTCCGCTTCTCCTGGGGGTCCCAGCAGAGCCTGGCACCCACAGCACTGTGTCGCAGGGTGGGACCGACGACCCAGGGCCTGACTGCAAAGCCAGAGCCCCAGGGCCACATCGAGGAGCCGTGGCCCCACACCAGGCATCCCCAGGGCCCGACCAGCACCCCTGGACCCGACCGAGGGACCTGTGGCCCTGGGGCTGGAGCTGACCAGAGACCCCAGGGTGCTGCTGCCCCACAGCCGGGCCCGGGCCCCGCAGCCCCACTGCCAGACCCGGGACCCCACGGCCACAGACGGGGCAACCAGCGCTGTTG
>VYZM01012918.1:0-30102 GCA_013398915.1 Dromas ardeola | reverse complement strand
AAACCCTATCCTTGTCAGGGAACTGTTTTGGATACTCACTAAGTTTAAAACAAATTGCATCAGCCTACAGCGTTGTTCAGATCTTCTGGGAGGAAAGCGTTTTCTGAATTCAGTGGGAGTGAGACCATTTTGAAAGCTGTCTTTCAAAAAGTCATTATTTTTTTTTTTCTTTTGAAATCATTACTTTATATAGTAACAGTTTAATAGGACATGGTAACAGAAAGAAAAAAAAAAATCCAGCTCAGCATTAGGAAAATAACACACTCAAGGTTAAATGTCACTAATCTGTCAGTTGTTATGACTAAAGATTAGGGAGAAAAAAGACTTTGTTATGCACCCATTTCTAACCTTCTCCATTTCAAAAGATCCTGTGAAATCTTCCCCTTACAGAAGAATCAAGTGGAACAAAAGGATTTCTGTGTAAGCATTTTACTGTGATCGCTTATTATTTATATTCTGGGGAACCCATAAATATGGTTGTTCCACAGAGCCAGACAGCAGTCCTCTGTTTCCTGTGATGGGCAGTTGCTCCTGCATGAAAACATATTGACTGAAACCAATGTGCACATTTTACTACCAGCCTAAGCGATCAGTAGTGTCCCAGAGTCATTCCAAGGATTTCTCTGTATACTGCAGGTAGCACAACAGAATATAAAAAACAATAAACCCCAAGTAGCCCAAAGTGCTGATTTGCACATCAAGTATTTTGACTGTCACACTTTACCTTACTTACCCATATATTAATTTATTTCTCCTCTCTGTTTTGTCAAAGCCTGACGTGTCCTTTACCCTGTGCCTCAGACTTAAAATAGAGACAGCAACCCTGTCCTTGCCATGTTCTATCACAAGGTTTCAGTTATTTCCAGTCCTCTTTATAGCAGAGCATCTGATTAACCTCAATGAGGGGTCAAATCAGATCTGTGGGTTTGGCTATGGACTGAACATGATATCTTTACAGAAATAAAATACTATGAGATGCAAAATGTCAGGTCCCTCAAGCAATCACTGATGATTAAATGCTAGTTTTCCCCAGTGGAAGATACAATTGCTATGCGGCTGCACAGCTGATAAAAAACTATCTGGGGATTAAAAAAAAAAAAAAAAAAAAAATTAAAAAACCTATCTGTTTCTTCATGTCCAATATTAAGTTCTGCTTACTTGTAATAAAAATGTGCTGCTTAAATAAGCATACATGAGGAGGATGGTTTTAGAATTTTAGAAGTCTCAAGCTGTTACAAAAACTGGAAAAGACACCAGGGGAGAGCAATTAAGCAGTTTACATTTTTCAATGTAGTACCATGAAATAATGGCCCCAATAGCCCCTATTACAAAGATACAAGAAGCATGTCATGGGGTAATAGTTAAATGGAAGCCTTTTCAGAGAAATTTTCCCTTTTATCATGTCATTTCATACCAGGTATATTTGTGAAGAAGTGTCATTTCTGGTTGCCTACAATTCACGCTAATTCAGTTCTCAGCATTTTTAGACATTACCTAACACTTGCCCTTAAAATCAAGGTACCACTGTACCAAGAATACACTTTAAATGTTTTCTTTTCTTTTTTTCGGTTCTGAAAAGTACAGTAAAAAAGGGGCTATTAATATTTATTCATAGCTATATTTATATGAAACTGAGCAGTGCCAGTGTTTTTCTCTAGTTCTGAGTCCAGCTGGCAGAATTTGAGTACATCCGTACTATGAAATTATCTTAGCCTGCATCCAGCATGTTCCTGCTAACTTCTGAACCATGCCTCCAAGGTTTTGTAGGAAGTCACTGGCCCAGGCCAAAAAGTATGCCAAGTACTTCTCTGAAAATGTAGCATTACAGGCATTTAAGTTTCATTTCACTAACATGTTTACAACCAGACACTGTTTAATATACTGATAACCAGTAAGTCCAGTGCATAGAATTGTGCATAAGATTGATGCTTTAGATACTGTAGAGGTAGAGAGACTGCCTTGATTCGGGTGGCAACAGTCACTAAGACTAGATCACAGGATCTGTGCTACCTGTCACATATATCTAATTTATGTTAGATTATTTGATTTAAAAATACAGAGAAGCTTGTTAAAATTGTAAGATTTTAGTGATCTTAATGATGGAATATATCATGCTTTTAGGTCATATCGCTGTAGAGATAAATACTGCTGAAATTGTTCTGGGCCACACTAGAATAGATATTTTGGAATTACTGTTGTTCTTGAGATACAAAATATGATATTTTTTTAAACCAAAAAACAACATTATGATACAAAATTTCATTAAAAACTACTTTTTTAAAAAGAGTTCCATTTCCAAAACCCTTATGGAACCAAAGACAAACTGACCATTTAGGTGACCATTGTGGAAAAAGGCAATCTCCTCTCAATTTTAGTAGGACTAAATAGTCCCCATTTCTTCACACGGTTGGTGGTCATCATCTTTCCTGAAAGCTGCTTAGGTGACCTAATTTTGATAAATGGACATTTGAAAGAAGCAATTGTTCCTCATTTTCTGTGAAACTAGGAGAAAAAATATTGCAAAGAAGAGTAAATATTTACTTCCTAACCTTTCCGATTACAAGAAATATTATGAACTGTGAATGTAGACAGAAGAGGAAAGTTAATATATAAATATGCCTACATGCTTATGTTGAAATAACGGTGCAGGAGACAGATGTATTCTATCAAGTTAACGATAGAAGGAGTACAGGGTATTTACCCAGTTACTTGTTTTCCTTCAATGAAATGAAGAAATTTTGAACCCATCTGCTTTGGCTGCAAAGCTCTCTTTTCATGGTGTCCCAAGAAACATAAAGTACACAGAACATACAAACGAATATGCTACAGCATTTTAATTGCTTTTACAACTTTAAATCTCATGGTTAATATCTTAATATGCTAAGCTGGACAAATGCAGTTAAACCAATTAAAAGCCTTACCTCTGCTTTGTAGTTAAACCATGAAGGTTAAAATATGCATTTTATAAATATAAAATTTATACATTAAAAAAGACTCTATAGTCTTAACAGTTTACATTCTAGACTTAGAATATTTAGTTTTTACGTAATACAACATTATTTTGATGTTATAGTCACATTTCTTTTCAGCCTTAAGTATTGCTTGCAAGCACACCTGGACAATATTATTTACATAGAATAATTTTCTTCACAACAGATGAGAAGGTGAAGCTTGCGCAAAGTGAATACAGAAGAAATTGGTTTCTTTGTTGTCCTTAGATTCAGTGCTTAGTTACAGGGTTTAGTTACATTATCAGACTGCATCTGAGTTTAATGGTCTAGCTCATTTTTTCTTCAATTTGTATGCTATTATAATATTGTTGCATTTATCATTAGGAAGTATGTGTGTTACATTAGCATAAAGTAAAGAAAGAGAAGAAATATTCATTTATTTTTTGTGACCAGGCAAGTCAGGCTACCAGACAGATTGGAGAATGGGATACCAGAAAAAACATATGCCTTAACTAAGACTGAAAAATGATCGTTAACACCTAATTTTTCTCTGATGGTCTCTAATGCAGTGTTCCATAAATTTGGTAGATGCTTTTAGCAAAGCCATGCATTCAATACATCTACTCAGACCCTGAGAGCCTTTCCACTGATCCCACTGAGCTTTGGTTTATGATACAGTTAAACTAGTTACAGTTTGAATTAACTTTCTGGCTCGGTGGTATCAATTGGTGTGGTTTCTACACAATGAGAACAGGAAGTGATTGCACCACTACTGTGTTAGATACTCCCCATTTCTCTTCTGAAATAAGTGGCATACCATGTGCTTACATGAGAGGATATCTGATACTTGGCCTGGTTTTTCTTGTATGGTCTTTGCGTCTGCAGTGTCTATAGACTCAGTGCTTCCATGAAGCTAAACATGGTAGAAGAGAGGAGAAGAAAGAAGAGAAAACAGTCTCATGGAATTGCTCAATTTGGAAAGAGAAAAATGGATATTTTGCACTAAAAATGACTAATAAGTCAAAGCCTGCATTTCCTCCACATTTACTGCAACCGTTTTACTGTACTGACCATTCCTAAGGCCATTTTGGATGCTTGTAGTCCCCTAATATATGCTTCTTTTCTCAATTTTTTAGCCCTTCCAGTACTCTTAGGAAAAAGTTCTTTACAATGAGGGAGGTGAGACACTGGAACAGGTTGCCCAGAGAGGTGGTGGAGGCCCCATCCCTGGAGACATTCAAGGCCAGGCTTGATGAGGCTCTGACCAACCTGATCTAGTTGAAGATGTCCCTGCTTACTGCAGGGGGGTTGGACTAGATGACCTTTAAATGATCCTTCCAACCCAACACATTCTATGATTCCATGATTCTATACTCCGAGAGCACAGTCACCTCATCTATGGTACTGACTTGCAAAGCTGCTTTAAAAGGAAAGTCGGCATGTTCCACTCCAGCAGGCATTTGCACTGCAGGATTTTCACCCAAAATGCAGCTCTGTGCAAGGCAAAACACTAAGCCAGAGGGACCAAAGCAATCCCCAGTGTCCCACAAGAACACTCAGAGGCATGAAGTTCTATTATTTTATTAGTCATGTGAGTTGGTATTGATTAGGGATTTGTGGGTGCAGCTATAGTTCACAAGGCTGGGATGTAAGTGCTTAAAACTTCAGACAACAAGTTAAAAATTTATACTGGTTTTCCTGTTGTTTTTGTTGTTGTTGTTGTTGTTTTTTTGTTTTTTTGGTTTTTTTTTTAATAAATCTTTAGCTTGTGGCTTAAAATAAAACTCAATTTATCCCTTTTCTGAACTTTCTGGCTTGAGGGATTTTAAAACCACTATGTACTTGAAATCCATTTTAAGACTAAACAGGTGTGGAGGCAGGAGAAAAATGCCAGTTTTCATCCTGTCTGGCATGCCATTTGGGATGTCAATAATAGTTTAATATCAAAGTAGGATGAAAGCTGTGTGAGCTTTCTGTCAACAGTACTTAGGCCTCATCGGTGAACTGATCTTAACATCTATGAGTCCAAAAACAGGTAAATAATCTTACTTGAAACTTACTTATCATGCAGAAAAGCATGTTCTCCCCTCCTCCAGTTTACTTGTATCATTATGTTTATTTGTCTCTCTACTTCTTAAAAAGCCAGTTATCCACCCTGCAATTAAGATTTTAAAATATATGCTTTTAACAAATTGATTAAAGGTTAATGTGATTTTATTATGCTTAACTTCTCTTTTCATATGGAAAATGTTTTTGCTCTGTTACTAATATGCTAATTTAACAATTGCCATTCAACTTTCAAACTGCTTATTTTTTTGACATGCATGACCATAGCTTAGAAGCAACTGAGCATTTTCATTTGTAACAAAACAGTACATTTTTCTTGCAAGTTTCATATAATTTTAGTCAAATTAACAGCAGTTAAAAATTTGCTCTGCCAAAGACAGTGTGAGTTTCTGATCACAGAGCTGAGGACTGCATCTGTAAAACACTTTTAGGTGATTGTTTAAAACTGCCAGTCTCAGGGACCATAATAATGGATTGAGTGGCCTTAGTATAGTACAGATACTAAAAGTATCTGTATATAATATGTATAAAACGCACCTGATTTATAGTCTTTTTCAACTTCTCTCCTTTGGATGCCTGTAGAAACAACCCACCCAGAAGGCTCTTGCTCGCTGTTACCCAAGCTGGGTGAAGGTGGGAGTTGAACAATTTCTCATCTAATGTTAGATGACTGTTTTTATCACTTAGGCTTTCTTTAAAAAAAAAGCTACCAACATATAATAAAAAGGTGCAGCCTGAGCATTAGCAACTGCTTTAGTGTTAAATTACTTATTGAAGATGCAGAAGTGTGAACTACCAATCAAGAGAAACTGTTTTATTGTATACTGCTGCCATTGATACTTGAGGATGTATAGCTGTGAAATATAGGACGGAGTAAAGCTTTCATTTTCTTAATTTAGAAACTGGCAAGGGCCAGTTTAATTTTTTTTTAAACCAGAAATATCCAGAGGCTCAAGTGCATACGCATATCTATTAACTATGTAATCACACTGCCAAAAAAATAAGTGTAAAACAACAAAGAGCCTGGATGTGTGTTTAAGGCTAAGCATACGTAGAGCTGCTTTCCTGAATCAGAAATGTCACCCTTTATTCAGTTTAAGTAGGAGGAACGTTTATTACAACAGCACAAGGTAAACACTTGCAGAGTAGATAAAGAATATAGTCAGGCACTTGCAGTAAGTCTGTATGACCATTAACTATTAGGAAGTACAGAGTGTTATCTAAAGCAGAGGAAAATAAATAATCCTACCTAATAACTTAAATATGATTATGATCATTGCCCATATGTGATCAGAGGTTTATCACTGCTCACATTCAATTCTAAATATTCACATTTAGAGTCAAACAGAAGTATTAATGGAGTGGAATAAAATGTGAAAAAAATGACTTGTTTTATTTATCTTTACCTTCATGCAATCTAATACTTTTCTTTTATGTGTCTCCATGATACCCATATGCCATGTTTACCTTGTGCAATCTGACTGAGCAACACCTTCTGATTAAAATTCACCTTCAAAGATATGATTCAGAGTGGACATGCAAGGACACTCCAATTTTATAGTAGTAAAGCAACAACAACTTGGAAACTGCATTTTTATTAACATTTGTCCCCATTTCATTTTGTACTAAATACTAATTCTAGTCTTGTGCTGAGATATCGGAGATCGGTATTGTTTATTCCACGCTGAGAGAACAGACATCAGGGTTTTAATTATGCAGTTGTAAAAAATGTTACAGATAACCCGTATTATTTTAACACAAAATTCTTTTGCATTTCTCTAGGCACCTCACTGGGTTCCTGGAATATCAAAATGCAATATCAAACCTCCTTTACTGCTGACTTTTGAGGAACTTGGAAAAGAACAACTTCAGCTTACTGAGACATTAACAAGTATATGGAGCTGAAAGGGACCCTATGAGGTGACTGAGGCAATCTCTGCTCTGACATAGGTGTGCCAAAAAAACGCCTCTTAGCTGTTCGCTTGCCATCTTCCTGTGCACCTCAGTGAAAAGATTCCACATCTTCCCTAGTCCATCTTTGCTAGTTCCTGCAGATCTTTGTATGATTTTTTTCCTTATAACTAAGCTATTAATTATTTTCTTGCTACAAAGTTAATGACTGCTTCATACCTTACTTCCAGGAGACATGGAAAACAATCATTATTATTTCGTTTTATGAACGGAAGGAAAAGGCAGGAAGAGTTCAATGCATGCATTTATGAAGATATTGACACATATAGCCCCAGTTGACTTTAATTCCCTGACATTATACCTGAACTTAGCTAACAAATAAAACAAGCTGAGGTGCCTGCATCAGTCCCCAGTCCCTTTACTGTGTCCACAGTTAGTAACCCATGTAAAGATTAGCTGTTTAGGTAGGAATATTAGCAAGTAAACACTTTGGTTTAAAATACACAAAAGAAAATATCTCTTATCACGATAATTATTTTTATAGTTAAACTCATCATTGGAATGCTGTAGATACCAAAAGTGTAATTAAATTTTAAAAAGTGATTAAGTCAATTTATGGTGCTAAAGTTCTCAAGGGTTATTACATTTAATAAGAGGAAGAAAAATGTTATTCCCTACCTAAACTGCAATTTGTCAGAAATTGGGTACTTTGGGTATATCACTCTATATTTGCCCTATTCTTCTTATACTAGCCACTGTCAAAATATCTGATCGAGGATATGTGTTCTTATCTCCTTATGTACATTCTTATCTGTAAAAGCAACACATTTAAATATGGTTTCTGTGCTGTGCTAGATGACATTTCTTTCCAAGATCTATGATTTTTGTTCTAAAAATAACTCAGTTAATGAGATACTCGCTTGTTTAAAGAGTTTGAGTACTTTATATAAATGCAAAATTATATATATACACACACATATATATACACATATATATATGTGTGTTAAGGATATATATTGATATCCATATTGACAGATATATAAAACACTCTTTCCAAACAAATTTTGTAATCAAATGAGTTATAGCAGTTATAAAATATTCTCACTGAGTCATAAAAATCAATAATGCTATCCATCCCAAATTGTTTATTGACACCATATTCAATGATTCTGTTTTGATTTTCTACAGTGAATAGCTCTGGATCAAATAGTAATTTTATTCAGCCTGCATTTTAGCTATCAGACAAAAAAACAGCACAAAATCCTTCTTAAACACTGTAGGTATAAGTTACGTATGCCTTTTGTAATGCGTGAATTTATGAAGGGTATAAATACGTATATATATGGGTAGATATTCCAGTCCTTTCCTGGATGCCAAGGAAAAGTCTGGATGTTCCTATGCACACTAAACCTGAGACTAGCATTTCTCCTCATTATATTTCAGCTTCAAAAGTATGGATATTCTCACTAAAAAACAATACAAAGTCAATGTAACTGTTTGACCCAAAGGCAATTTAGTGAGAACTTCTGTAGAAGTGTCTACCAGCTATAAATTATTTCAAAGGCAATTTATAAAAGTGACAGCAGAATACACATATGTAGATTCTCCAGCTGTTTGTAAGTACTTGCTGAAAAATAAGAAGCTAAAGTACATTCCTTAATCCAGAATTCTTAATTCAAATTTTTTAAAAATAGTTTCTATACCAGATTATAAGGTTAAGATAGCCACAGAAAACTGTGGCATATGTTTTTCTGATGACTAAAGGATTAAAATTTTTCATTTGAAGATTAAACTGAGTTTTCATTTTTGTTTGTCTAGATTTCTGATATTCTCCCAGAGCTATGTCTTTTTACAAGTCTTGAAGGTCTGCAATCTGGATTAATTTTGGATCATATACCATAACAGAACATGAATTTTCAGGGCTTTTATTTCCCTGAATCACCGTTTACAAAGCTTATCCAGAGTCCTGGATTAACTACCTGCATGTTATCTGAATAAGAACACTTTCATTGTCTCAGTATGTGCCTTCTTATCTATTTTCACTCATCATAGAAATGGTGTTGACTTTCAGTTTATTGAGAACCAAACCAATTGTACAAGTCTTTACAGATCTAAGTTTACTTTTTAATTAGGATTAACTGAAATTACTTACACAGCCTGGAAGAGACAACAGAAATTGCCAGCTAAACACAAGGCTGTAAAAATCAATAGTCCCTTAAAATAGATCCTCCTCAATCACAATCCTTAAAATGATAAAATAAACTTTTTTTTTTACCCCGATTGACCAGTTTCATTTATTTAAATCATACCTTGGAAGAAAAATCATACCTTACCTCCAGTAAGAAGTGTTTTCTTTGTTTCCACCCTTCAATCTAAATGACAGTGTTAGAAGGAAATGATCTTAAAGGTTTTGTTTGAAGAACTTCAACAGAGGTGGGTATTTGGGCTTTCTCCAAGAACCAGGAAGAGTAAGAATCTGAAGAGCATCACCATGAAATTCCTCCTGCACTGGCAACATCAAAAGATGTTTAGTTCAACTTCAGCTGTGCTTGTGTCTGAAATGAGCTATATGGAACACACATCATGTTTTACCTTCCAGCCTGGGGAGAGGAGATGTTTCTTCCTAGTTGGACAAGCCACAGGCATATTGCTCGGGCTTCTCATTAGGTTGAATTAAAATGTTAGCTTAACCTTAAACATTCATGTTTCTATCCAGATAATTTTTGTCAATGACATTGTTTGGCCATTTATGTCGAAGAAGAAAAAAAATCACTGAAGAAAAACCAAGCTTTTTTTAAAATACTTTTATTTAAAAAATTGGTTTTGATAATTTGTAATAAGTAATCATTCAGTTATTTTAAATGTCTTATGTTTCCACATCCATTTCTGAACTATTTTTAACTCATACATAAATAAAGAAGATATTAGATCTACAAAAACTGTATATGTACCTGCTTCTATATGCAAAGCAACTTCTGTCTAGATGAAAAATCTAAATCCAGATAACCTTCACAGTCACAGCTGACTATGACTGTTTCTTCTGTTGTTACAGGATTTAGTCATAAACTAAATTTGTAACCCTGTTAATCTTAAAGACCTGTCATTTTCCTTAGTAAATGTTCCATTGTCTGAAATAAATATTTTAGAAAAGTACGAATTCGATTAACCTAGCCCAAAATGTTTATGTGGTCAGATTTTGTCCAGAATGCAGGACAGCCCTAAGCAGAAGAAGCAGAGAACTGAAACTAGGTCTGCTTGTCCATATTTGTATGGACAGTATTTCACAAAACGTGGTCTTCATTCCTTTTCACATTTAAAAAAAAATCCCTTCCTTTTCCATCCCATTGCTCAAAGAGAACCATGTAACTGTATGTTCAATTAATAAATAGTAGTGTGCTTTTATCTTTTAGAAGAAAAAGTGAATGCAGACATGAAGTTCAAGTCATGAAAGCGAAGAGTCATGTAATGGCAAGTGTAAACAGGCTGGTTCTTCTTTGAATAGCAGGAGCTTCAAAGTGTGAAATGACTTGATTCAGTCATTTAGAATAGGTGCCACAGGTTAGGACAATCTACAGCATGAGCTGTACTGAGTTCTCAGCTTTATTACTCTGGCAGATTAACTTGTCTAGTTTTACCCATTTTTATCTCCTTATAAGAAATCCTTAGATGCTGGAGACGAAGTAGGTTCTCCTGCAGAAGAGAGGCATTTCTGAGATGTAAACGTGCTGAAACTAAATGCATTAAATATCAGTGAACTGTAGCTACTTCCATAACTGGAGGAAAGCGTGAGGTCAACATTTGCCCTATGACAATATTCCTATTCATCAAACCCTGGATTTTACAAACTTGTATGAAAGGCTGCTTTCTAAGTACAGGCCACTAAAAATAATTGATGCCTACAGGAGAAATTGAGTCTATGGATCCAACTTATGTAATTTGTGACTTTTGGTCTACAAAACCATTTTGTGTGACATAGGGTCACCCTAGAAATCAGTTTTGGCTGATAAATAATTTTATGTTTTGGTATAAATTTTAAAATATGAGGAAATACTTAACTTCCTGGTTTCTAAAGAAAGCTTAGAGCAAATATATTTAAGTACTGCTAGGAACACAGTTACAAAAAAACGTAAGAAACCTTTCCATGAGAAGAAAGCATGAATTTATAGGTATTACAGAAAAAAAATATATTTTGAGACAAGAATATTAGTCTTGTATATTTTGTATAGATATGAAAGAGAAGCTTGAAAAGAGCTACCCTACAGTCTATACAAAATGCATAGTACATATATAATCAGATACAGCTCTATAAGGAATACAACACTGAATATGGAAGCTTTTTAGACAAGGTTAAGAAAAATTAAAAGCCTCAAGCTATCAAGTTATAGAAAAAAGGGGAAAATAACCCAAACCTGCAAAAATCCCAAACAACCCAAAGTGCCTCCCCACTGCAAACCACTGGTAATATGTAAAATACCTGAAATGTTTAAAAGTCACAAAGTCAGATAGGGAGAGTTTAATTACTCAATGTTATGCTGGAGAAGAATTAACAAAAAAAGAAGATGATGTGTATGGGAGAGGGAGGTAGTAACGTTTCTAATTTTCTGCTTTAAGGAGTAGAAAAAGATGAGTGGAGATACATTTGGATTAATTTATGAGTAATAGAAAGAGTTAAGGACTTGGGAATTTTGTGATTATTCTGAATGACTAGAAATAAGTAAACCAAGTCACAAGTTGGGCAGCACAAAGTAGGACATGGATATCTAGCAGTAGAAAAAGAAAAGAAAAATCTCAACCCCAATACATTTCATAGAAACATAGAATCATAGAATAGTTTGAGTGGGAAGGGACCTTTAAAGGTCATATACTCCAAAGCCCCTGCAATGAGCAGGGATATCTCCAACCAGACCAGGTTGCTCAGAGCCCCATCCAAACTGACCTTGAATGTTTCCAGTGATGGGGCATCTACAAGATCTCTGGTTAACCTGTTCCACTGTTTCGCCACCCTCATGGTAAAAAATTTCTTCCATCTACTCTCAGTCTACCCTCTTTTAGTTTAAAGCCGTTACCCCTTGTCTTATTGTAACAGGCCCTGCTAAAAAGTCTGTCCCCAGCCCCATCTTTCTTATAAGCCCCTTTTAAGCATTTTGGTGGCCCTTCTCTGGACCTGCTCCAACAGGTCATGTCTTTCCTGTGCTGAGGGTTCCATAACTGGATGCAGTACTCCAGATGGGATCTTTCAAGAGTGGAAAAGAGTGGGAGAGTCAGCTCCTGGCCACGTTTCTTTTGATGCAGCCCAGGATGCGGTTGGCTTTCTGCGCTGCAAGTGCACATTGTCAGCACATATCCAGCTTTTCATCCACCAGTACGCCCAAATCCTTCTCGGTAAATATGAGACAGTCACTGTAGTTGATGTGTTGTTTGCAATACTTTTATTGAATTGTATATACACTTCCATTATGTTAGACTTTACAAATGCCCCAAGTCACATAAGCGGAGAAATATATATGCATAGATGAATAAAAATATAAAATCAGAGTGGACAATATTACAGTGAAGGTAGAAAAGTAAAGGAATGCACTAAGAATGTGCAACAGAGGAAGAATGTGTGAGAACTATAGAGAGAGTTAATTAAAAAATTGAGACATAACAGTGAATCATATACAGTATAGTATGGAAGAGTACAGAAAAAGGAAAAGAGGTCCCAACAGACCATCAAGGCAGCAATCAAAGCATGTGGTAACAGATAATAGGAAGCAAACTAGAGCATTAGGAAAACCATAGAAAACCATACTGACTTAATGCATTGTTGACATTAAGCTGCTAAAAACAGTGAATACTAGAGTTGAAAAAATATTTAAATGAAATATCAGGGCTGATGGAAGCAACCACAGACTGTGTTACTCCATGGTTAAATGAATGTGGTCAAAAGAAATAATGCAAGAGGGGCACCAGTTCTGAATCACTGGCATTAATCTGTGAAGTGAGAAGTAAGGTGGTAAATAGAGTAGTGTAAGAAAAGTAGTGACACTTTCTGGTGACTGTTAGGAATAAAATTACTTAGAGTGTTTTCAGCTTATGAACTAGCCATGAAAAAAAACCAAACTTGTTTGTTCAGAATAAAGCTTTAATTTCGCTAGTTGTTTTCTGCCTTGTTGCATCTGTAAAGGTTTCTTCGCAAGTTCCACACAAACAATCATACCCACACACATATATTATCAGAAAGAATGTCATCAATTACCTTTAATGTTAATTTTTAAGAAAGCTAAGTTACATTCCTTGTTCCTATTGTAAAATAACCATATTGTCCTTCTTCTCAGGAAACTCAGGCAACTAAACCCAGGAATTAGTCAAGAAAAGGACTATAATATGGGTACAATAAGAAACTATACATGTGTTGAGCATCATTAGCAAACTAAATTTGTCTTACCAGCTGCTTTGCCGGGTCACGGTCCAGTTTCTGGTATTGACTGCATCCAAAGTTTCTATTAAAATACTTGAATTTCTATACGTACTTCTGAAGTACAATTCAGTTTCTTAGTTGACATATGACTTTTAGTAACTGCAATCGACAAAGTCCCGTAAGCTTTTCTGTTCCTCTGTGATGGAAAATCTATAGACAAGTTGAAATTATATTGTCTAGGCATCTGAAAGATAGTTTATTTATAGAGAATATCACAATTATACAGAAAGTGTTAGGACTCTGTACTGTCTTACATCCTTCTGATGGATGCATCAGAAATTACTGAGCACTGATGCAAGCAAGTGCTGGCAAATTTCATATCTGGTAGGGTGACAAAGCACCGTGTAGGTTAGCCCTTAACCTGCAGCTGTATTATTTCGAGCAGTGATGTCAGCAGTTCACACAAGTTAAACAACTTTGTAATCATGGAGGAGAGCTGCTTGTGATTTGTCTTTTTTCTAATTTTTTTCAGAATATTTTTGCAGTATCTCTGGGGATTATTTGTTTGCCTCAGTTCTTCTCAAGTGCAATACTGCTTTTGGTATCTGCTAAATTCTAAACCACTCCATCTGGCCTCACAGTAATGCTGTAAGCAAATGGACAGAGTTTGTAGGGATAATTTTGCCTTTCTTATTATTAAAATTATTTTTGGAGAGGCGTGTAATGGTGCCATAAATCAAGTTTTGGACTCTTAAGTATCTTCAGCAAACTGGAAAAAGGAAAAAAAAAAAGTATGTATGTATATAGATTATGTTTCCAAGTTTTTTTTATACTTTTCAGGGGCAAGGATAACAATTTGCAGGAGAAATAAAAACCAAGAGAATGAATTCAGATGGATCTTATGTAAAAACCTAGTGGGTGGATGCCAGGGAGAATGATTATTGAATTTTGTAGCTCTGTTCTATCAGAGAACTCTCCGTACAGGAAGAGCAGAAAAGAATCACAGACACTTGTGGCCAGCAGATAATACTTGACTTTCCAGTGTGTTGTTCCAACAAAATTTTACTATCTTTCTTCAGTGAATTTAAATGAGAATGAACATAGGAACATTTGTAGGTCCTAGTAAGCTGTGGCCTGTTGCTGTTACTGCACTTTGAATCTTCTGGGAATATGCTCAATATAGAAAAAACATTTTATGAATTTAAAAAAAAAGAAAAAAAAACAGAAAGAAGGATTAGATCTGTGACATATGAGAAGAGATTAAGACAATTTAATATACTATGCTACTGCTTGAAGGAAAGACTATAAAGAATGATATGATTACTTACAAATAAAATACCTCAGAGCTAAAGCATCAGCGTTACAGGGGTTGTTATAACTTTATTTACTGTAGTGTCTCTTCTACCATCAACATAGACTGTTAATTCTCTGAGGAATGTAAATTGAACACAATGAAGCCTACTAAATAGGGACATTTCAGAAAAAAATCTAGAAATTGAAGACACTGTACAGGAATATTTAGGTTATATTTTAGGAAGTAACTTTAAAGAGTGAGGCTTTTAATGCTTCATCTTGCACCATTAATGTCTTTGGGGATTTAAAAAGTGACTTGAATAAAAAATTAAGATAGGCCCCTTCAGGCAACAGTATGAGCAAACCAAAAGCAGTTAATATGTGAAATTCACTTCCATCAAAGATATTTTTAAAGGCCTGTGTGTGAGGGAATATCAGAGAAAGGATTATAATGGGAAATCCTGATTTTTTTGTAGAGGTCTTTGCTAGCTGACCTCAAAGGCTTCCAAACTGACTTTCATCTAATATTTTAGAAGAGTCAAATGAGGGTATTCTGGAGAGTGAGCAAATCAATTACTATGTATACTACGAGATGTTGATGCTGTGTCCTGTCAGATATGCCACTAGTGAAGGAAGCTTCATTTCACAACTTAATTGTAGTTAGTGCAGACGAAGAATGGTTGCAAAATGTCTTGTTTCTATAAATCTTACTGTGCGACAGACCATTTTCCTGTTGGTGTTTTCACAACCTAAGGTGTTTCCATACCCTAGATGCCCATTACAGAACAATAAAGCTGCTGCATAAGGGCAGACTGTCAAGATACAAGTGAAAATATACACAATTTCAATGGGCTGTGTTCCATGTGACAGCTATTTTGTTTGAAACATTTGCCTATTTGCATTCTAAACTGTTCTCAATGTCATAATTTCAGAGCACAGCCTTTGATTTTATTGAAATTACTCTAGTTCTAAGATTTATGGTAGAAAACTGGTTTGAATAACAGCCAAACTACAGTAAGACTCAGTTTTCCAATCATACTAAACACTGACCCTTCCTGTGATTTAGTGCAAGTTTTGTGGCATAGGATGTATTGGAAGTTTCTAATGTAATTCACAGGTGAGCTCTGGAAATCATTTTTTCTGGGTGCTGTGGTTGCTAAAAGCTTACACATTTCATAGGGAGATTGGAAAAAATAATGGAATAGAAATCTGCTGTGAGTTATTAAATACTGACAAACCCCTTCTGATAGAGGAAATTCCTAAACCACACATGATTCAAGACTAACATAGTTCCCGGTAGAGGTGTCCTTACCTTCTTTTTACCCTTAACTCTAGGCATTCATTTTGGTCATTGTCTGAGAAAAGATTTCATGCTGGGTGCAGTGAGTATGGCTGCTGTCTTGTGTGAAGAATTTTCATCACTAAAAGCTACTCACTTTGCTGTTTGTGTATGTCTGCACTTCACAGGTAATTATCTGACTGTCTCTATGTATGATTATGTTTCAGTCCTTACATTGTACTGTGGCTGAGAGCTCTTTTGTTAACAAGTGAGAGACTGATTTTATAGTATGTGCACAAACAAAATCTGATGGATGACCCATTTGGCAGGGCAGGGTTTTGAAATGCACTGAATGTTTTCCTTCTGTGACAAAAGTAATTCTGTGTGATCAACTCTTATTTTTATCTGTATACAATTTTGATATACACTCAAAAGCTTCTCTCCATGACTATTATAAAAACAGTGTTACATATGTTTTTCTTTGGATTCTTGCAGGACAATAGTTAGGGTTCATGAAAAGCTTAGTGTCAGGAAATCTAGTCAAGTGCTAGTCAGATTTGACAAAACAATGTAAGTGTTTCCTGAAAGTTAAAGAAGGTGGTCACATTCTCCAGACCTCTGATCTTTCTTCTGGAGTCTATTCTATTAATCCCAACCTCTATTGATACAGAAAGCCAAAATTAAACAGAGGTTAATACAGTGCTTAATAATGGAGCAGGATCACCTACAAGATACACTCAGCTCATACAGCCCAATATGGGATTTCTGTGTTTCAGAAACGTGTGCCATTTCAGACTGTCATATGTTAGATGTGTATTTTTTATATTTTGAGGAAAAACACACAATAATAAAGCCATTAGGTGAAAAATGTATGTCATGTGATATAAAATTTTCTTTAGTGTTAAGTAGGATCCTGTGGATATTGTGACCAAATTATACTATCAATCCCTTCCATTGTGTTCACACTCAATAATTAAAATAGTAATACAAGATTCAGAGTGATTATTTTGCCACTTGAGGACCACAGAAGTAATAAAATGCTGTAGAGAGATCAACGTATGGACAAGAAACAGACAGTTTGAAGTTCAGCCCAACAAAAGACAGGTTAAAAATGGCAAGTGAAGCATATTGAAGAGTTTGCATGGCACTCGCTCCTTTTTTTTAAAGATATATAACAATCACAACATCATTTAGGAATGTTCTAATGTTTCTTGTTTTTTTAAAGGTGGTTTTCATCTCATCTAATTTCAGACATCTGTAAATTGGACATCTAATTTCAAGTTATATACTCTTGGCTGCTTTACTAGCAATGGGCAAATCAAAGCACCTGTGGAGGTCAATTGGGAACTTGAATTGGTATCTGAAAGTACCTATTGCTTCGCATAGACTGAAAATATGGCAATCTTGTACAACCTATATCGGCCTTAGACAACATACCTTGAGATACCTGTGTTAATTTAAACTTATTGAAAATTCTGGTGAAATCAGGTGAAGTAGAGTTTCAACCAACCCACAGCATCAACTAGTGGCAAGATAGAGGGCAGTTTTTATTTATAGTCTTGACCTGAAATAATTAAATGACATTTAGCATTCTGTTGTATACACAGTCTTTTTGACAGTGTCATATCAGATGACTAACCATATTAACATCCTAGTCTTTTAAATTTGGATGGGCATTCTGAGACAAAGAGTGAACAATTTAACTCTCTTGTCTTAAGAGGCCAGTCTACCAAAATATCACATGTATTTGTCATGGCACTTTAATGGCCTTTGGTGGATTTGAAGTACCAGTAGAATTACATATTATTTGAGATGAGGCCACGCTTGAACTTCAGTAAATGAAAAAGCAGTTCTTCGGATACTTGTATGCTATTTGTACATCTCACTGTGACAGCACAACTGGAAATGTATCATCTTTGCTGCTTTGAAGTTTTAATGTCATCCTCTTCCATTTATGTCATTAAATATAAATGTTGTTGAAGGTTAAAGCTCTTTGTGATATCTTATTTGAAAAAGTGTTTCACAACTGGGCAACTGTTTATGAATATATTTGAATGATACATTTACATTTTATTTTGTGGGAAGGTTAACAATGATACGTAATTATACTAAACAGACTAAAATTGATAGTTTTGGGTGAAGAAAAAAGGGATCAAAGATGGTATCAAAGGAGTTATAATTCAAACTCTATCATCAGATTTAATAATTCTTTTGGTCCTTTGGGAAAGGAAAGGGAGAGAGAGACTTTTTGATACTAAATCTGGTAAGTACTTAACAATCAGATCTGAAAGGAAATTTCTGGTTTCAGTTTCTGAGAATGGTTCTGGAAAGAAAAAAAAACAAGAATTATGCAACAGAGAAAAGTCCACAAAATAAATAAATAAATAAATAAATATATAAAAAAAAATCTGAAAGTGCTATTTTACAAATGTTTCATGACATGTTTTTTATTTTTAATATAGATTTTCTTCAGAATAGAATGATAATCAAAACTAAAGGCTGATTACCTGTCGCGAATCCAATGTAAAAGCTCTAGGTCATAGGAAATAAACTAAGAATAGTAACATGACTAAAGATTATAACTATCATGTGAGGAAAACAGGCAGTTTAATTTCTGCCAGGCAGTTTTATTAGAGTAAATTTTGCCTTTGGCTATAAACTTATTTATGTATGATGATTTCAGCTATTGAATTTGAGGGAAAGAAGAGGAAGCTGTCCTCTAATATTAAATGTTTTTCAGTTATTCCATATCTGAGAAATACAGCCTAAGCTTACCCACTCATAAATTAATCTCTGTATTCCTTACCTAGAGACCCCAATCACTCTTATGGTTTTAATTTCTTTTCTTTCAGAGAACAGAACTAAACAGAGGGCCTCTGCCTGAGAACCCCCAAACTCCGTGATTTTTGTCACTTGGCATGAAAACACTAATGGAAAATCCTTGCAATTTTGTATTAAAAAAATAATAGCCTTCATTCCAGTTTAAATTAGCATTAGCCACACTGGTTCTCAAGCTCTCAAAGTGAACCAAAAATCTTCTTGAAAAGGATACTTCATGTATTTAAACATGCTACTGCTCATCGCATTTAACTGGCAATTTGCAAAGTACTTTAATTCCATGGAGGCTGCTGTCAGCCCAAAACTTTGATAATGTCCATTTATGTCTCTTCTAAGCTGATTCTGACCAGCATCCATGGAAACTGTCTATGCACTAGCATTTTGATTTCATAGATTTCAAATTTGCAAAAGTTTCTGGCTGTCCCCCTGAGAATTTATTCCGGGTTACAAATGTGAAGGTAGGAAGCCTCTAGCGGTCCCCTATGCACTGTTGACATGACAGTCATGGGGAATGCAGTCTTTAGGAGAGAAGACACCACCATGAGACATTTAGTTTTTAACTAGAAGTTTTAATTTAGGAGTTTTGGAGGCATTCTATTTCCAATTCTCTTATGCGCAGCTTTAAAATATTCCCAATTCCCCCTCTTTGTCCACATTATCATTCACTTCCCTCAAACCAATGTAATTTGACAGAAAGACATGGAATGACTAATGCCATTGGGGGCACAGCTAGATTTTAGCAGCATCAGTGAGCACCATGGTTATGTCTATACCACTCTGAAAAAGAGTACTCAAGATGGGCTGTCAGCCCTTGTCTCTGCTTGTTTCCTGCCTAAAGATATTTGCTAGATACCTCTTATGATATGATAACTTATTATCTACCAGTGAGCCAGGCCCAGCCCCAGGGCTGACATCCTGCCTGGCTTTGGTCTGTCCCCATCCCCAGGGAGGTGCCTGATGCCCAGGGCTGGGGCTGTCCCCAGGTGCCCCTCGGCTGGCTCAGGCAGTGGAAGGGGTCCTGGATGCCGGAACATGCCCTGATATCTCTGGGGGGCCCCTGCTGCACCTGGCCCCAGGGAGTTACTGGCCTGTGCTGCAGCCTGACACTTTTTACGTTGTTTCATAAAATAAAACTTCAGTCAAGATTCTGTCTTGGCCAACTGCTTGTCTCTGAGGTCAAAGATTAAAGATGCCTTGAAGACATTCAGAGAGGAATGGGAAGCCTACTGAAGTCAGCCTGCATATATACGATATACAAAGGGTGCATCAAAGATGTAGCTGTAGACGGGAATACCAATGAGAGCCATGCAGGCTGCTCCGACTGCAATTACACTCTTCAAATACACAGTCCTCTGTACTCACTATTTTCATATTGCAAATGCATGAGGATCTTCAGAGTAAATCTGTTTGCCTTTCGAATACTTATTCCATTATCTACATGAAAACAACGTGCATTTTTTTAAAAAAGAGATATGTTAGCTCCAAACTTCTATGGGGTCTGAAACTTAATCAGTGAAAAATAAATATCGTGTTACTTAAAGTACTAGTCTTAATGTTTACATGTTTAAATAAAGATTAATAACTGTTAAGTCCTCCAACTTCTTTTGCGCTCTCTGACAATATCTAGCTTCGTGCAGATTTGGTCAGTGTTGTTAAAGGCATCATATATTTCGTGTTTTTCTTTATTTCTGAAATTTTACTGCTATGTGGAAATACCTTTTGCATGTCATGCAAAGCTTCAACTTTTTGGCATAAAAATAATCAACTTTCTAAAAAGAATTTCCAAGAAGTTCACAATTAGCTCCAAATTCTAAACCCCTTTATGTGAGACTCCAAAGGGCAGAGGATGCAGCACTGGCCTCCAACGTGTTAGAAAAAAGCTCACAAATCAAATAATATTTTGATAAGTTCCAGTGATAAAACGCTCTGTGTATTTTTTTTCGTTAACACAATTTTTCATCCTGTCTCACAATGACTAAGTGATCAAAATGAAGTTATACTACAGAATCAAGTTGAGTGTAAACATAAATGTAATTATGGAATAATACAGATTTTTTGTTTGGTTAACATCACAGGTATTTCAGCATGAAGCCACAAAATGTAATTCAGCATATAAGTGTTTTATTTTTCTTTTTCCGTCTTCCTAAATAGCTTTTCTTCTGCACTGGTAAAAAGAAACAAACTCATGAACGTATTTTCAGATATTTTCACAATTACCTATTATAAGTCATGGAAACTATTCTATTTTTTTTCTACCCAGTTTGAAGAGGATCGTTCCAACCTGAGGGAGAAAGGAAAGGGTGCTTCTCTCATCCTCAAAAAAATAGTGGAGTCTGAGGTTTATTGAAAATGAAAAAGAGGCATCACTGGTAAAATCTGAACTCTAATTTAGGGATGAACTTCACCATTTCAGTGAATTCATGTAAAATATGATTGTTCTGTACAACATTTCACTTGGGGTATCAAATAAACTTAGTCTGTGTCTCGGGTCTCAACTTCAGCTGGTATTAATAGATGCAAACCAGTGTCTTCAATTTACCTAAACTGAATATCAGATTGTCCTGTACTCATTACAGATATATTCCTTCCTGTACTTCATTCTAAAAATGCTCTGCATTTTCCTACATGTAGGCCAAAAGCAGGCTGTGGGTAAGATCAGTGTCTTGAAAAGACAGACCCAGCAATTCTTGCCTGTGCAAACTTCTCAGTGAATAAAGACTTGCCTTTAATGATTTGGATGCACTTTTGCTGCTGCTACATGCTCTCTGAGTCTTGCGCAAGCAGCAATTCAAATGGCTTGTTCCTAGGCACAACAGAAAATTTATACCCAACTACTGTACATTTTCTTTATGTGTTTCAGACTCAAGTAGTCTGTGATACAGGCCTCTTGATTACAGCCTACATGAGTTCATGATTGACACAAAGGATCATCTTGCAAGCTGCAAAAAACGTACTATGCTTCAATCTAATATGCTCTCTTTCATGTTTACCACAAACCAAGAGATGACCTTTTGTTTAGTGCTTGTCATTCGATTTCCAAATTGGAAAAAAGAAATCCTAACAGAATCAAGCAGATTTTGTATTTGCTATTTAATATCTTTTAAATCTAGCTGAACTCCCCTGATTATTTGTACCACTAATAAATATAAAAGTCAAATGCTTTTCAACCTCTGCTGTACTGTGACTGAAGAAGGCCTGTAGCACAGCTCATATGAAAACTTTGCCTGTAGGAAGCTAGCAACCAAATGAAATCCTCAGCAGTTCTATATAAGCACTGTGCCTCCAATGCCTACATAACTTTTTTGAATTTATTTATTTTTTTTAGCTAATCAAGGTGATCTTAAAGCTCTACAGTCGAACAAACCAGGATGCAACTGCTCTAACTCACCTTTCCTAGCACCAAAAGCATTCTGCTGAGTTTGTTCCAGTGTCCTTCTTTCCAATGCCCCAGGATATTTTAGTGCCAAAGCTGTCACTTTTCTTTCTACTCATTATCTCATTCCCTTTGAGAAAAATTTAGCAGACTTCTCCCACAGCTGGGCGCTGGTTTCTTTACATATACACTATTCCTACAGCTGAATGCAGAAACTTTGTGTTTAGATACCAAAATCCTGACTGTATCCAAAAAAAAAAAAAAAAAAACCACCCTGGCTTTTATTTCTAAAACTATTTTTCAAGGCATAGAAAGAAAAAATCTCATTGCAGTTCTTGGCAATCAGCATTTCTTTGAAGTTGTTGCTTTATTGTGTGACATTGCAAAGATTTTTCTGTAAGATTGACAGCAGATTAAATCACAGATTAGACAGCTTCTTTCTTTGAAGTTTGCATGAGTGGGTGGTTTATTTAGGAATGTCTAACAGGTAAGAGACTGATAGGTCAATTTTTATATCATGTGTCACCTAAACAGTTTCTGTAGTGACCAACTATTTATTGAGAAAAGGCTTGGCAGAACATACCAGACTGGAATGAATCACAAAAATCTGCTTGCAAAATAACAATAATGTACTGCTATCACCTTCCTACAGACTCGCCTGAAGTTAAAGATTATAGTGGTGTACTCATGCAAAAGATACATCACAGAGTTCACAGGCACTGTGGTATCATCCTCCTGTACCTTAGTATTCTCAGTATTCAGTCTGAAGCCTTGGCTATACATTTAGTAAAACATACAGCTAAAAAGACAAGCAATATGGGACAAAGATATCTTTTCTTTACAGAGGATTTCTGGTTTCTGCAAAACATACCAGTTCTGGAAAGAATTGTAGGTTTGACTGTGGAAGAGCTTTAGACTTACAAAGGAATTGTGCATTTCATTTGTTTCAGCAAATCTTGAACTGCTCTGTAATAGATGTAGCAGAAAGTATAATCGTACAATGGCCCCTTTCAAAACTTTGTCTTTGTATCTGAAATTTGATTAGAGCAGTTCTGAGTCTTAAAATAATACGTTTAATTGACTTTATTATATTGCTTTTGGTCCCTGCTATGCTTTGCTCCCTATGGCAGAGTAATAAAAACAAAATATTGAATTTTAAATATAAAACAAATACTGTAGCAATTAATTTGACAAAAAGTATAACTGACAGTTATACGACATTTTTATTCTTGAGGTTCCCAAAGCAGACCAGAACTTTAAACACTGTTTAATCAACTTAGAAAGAAACTATGAAAGCCAAGTACATTCTGGTCTGAAGCTGAGCAGTTTCAAAAAAGTACAAAAAATTTGCATTAAACAACTGCCAGTTTCAAAACAGCTGCAAGAAAAAGTGATGGATTGTCAGATTGCAGCTCTATGTAAATGTACATAAGTAAGCAAATAAATAAATAAAGATTATGTCTGTGCATCTCAAGTTTCAAAAATTAATATTCTTCTGAATCTACATCAGCTTAGGAACAACATTGGAATATCAGAGTTATGCAGCATTTCATGCATCTATAAATGTTCGAGATGTACAACTTGTTCAAAAATACAACATATCCAATGGTTATTTCAGTCTGCAGTGATGGATCAGGGCTAATTCAGATGGAGGTGTGCCACTGATGAACTACCACAGCCACACTGTACCTTTTGGTCTTCAGAGGCAATTCAGGTATGGATCAGCTTGAATTGAGGTATCTCACTTGGACCACAGCACATGGAGGAACAACTCACACAACACATTCACCTATTGCATGATTTCTCCTGTTTTCTTGCTCTCTATTCATCAGTGGGCCAATAATACCAATAAAAAGTAGTGAGCTGATGCTAATGATCTTTGGAAGTTCTAATAGGTATACACTGCAGGAGTGAATGAGATTCTAAGAAGTGGGAAGATAATTGTGAGGGAGTTCAAGAGGATCTTATACCTAAGCAGTCTTGCTTCTGTGCTGGAAGAGACAAATTCTTATCCCATGCCAGTCATTGGATTCTTAACTAATACGGTTAGTGTAGGTAACCCCATAGTTGTTATTTCTCTACAGCTGAGAGTAGCTAGGTGCTTGATCATTAAATATAATGCTGCAATCCATATCTTGATGTGTTAAAAATTTATTTTTTCAGAGATGTCAATGTATTCTTTACAGTGTTGTCTTAGGGACAATAGCTTTTCAGCATCTTCATTGTGATTATCTTCTATCTGAGAAAAAAGATAAAATCCCCCATTTTCTGAAAAAAACATCCTGTCAACAATTTTTTTGTTGATCAAAAAATCAACTAAAGCAAAGAAAACAGAATAACAAAAAATCTAACGTTCTTACTGCAGTACACCTCATTAGGGGTTGAATTCATACTGAGACACATAAATATCCAAATACATATCAAAAGACATGAGTAATTAGTTGGTATTTAAAGGGCGTTTAAAGATGGTGGACATGAATATTTCAAATGATTTCTGATGAGATTTGGAGGCGGTAAACAACCTTGAAAACCAGAAAAGTATTTTAAAGCCATGAGTATGCATCTTGTCTTCAAAAGAGGCCTTGATTAGTATGTAGTAATAAAACTTGGAACCACATAGATAACAATGAAAAGAAACAAAATCTTGAACAGCTGTTCCTAAATGAGCATCATCAAACCTACACATTGAATGAGTCAGGGGTCTTGAGAAAAAAATAATCATATTTTGATTATATCATTGAACATCAAGTACGCACAAGAGAAACTGAATAATTTTGTGTTTTTTTCTAAGTTTTGACTTTGACTTTTCAACTCCAGTAAGACACATCCGAGATAAGTTTTAAGGTACGCTGCTGTGATTTATCGTTCTCTCATCAGACGCCCTGGCATTATTGCTAGCTTATAGAACCACTTGCAATATTCTACTTCTATACCGCCTCATGAATATTAAGTTTGAGGAATATTTTTTGGATCATCATAAGATTTTAAAAATTAATCTATTCTGGTCTATTTACCACCACTTTCTGTTTACTTTCCTTGGACAGTCATCTGACTGAGCTTAGTTACAAGGTTATTCAAAAAAGAACATCAGTCTTAAAAGTTCACAGACTCCATTAAAAAGGTCTTACCCTGTTTTTCAGTCATGATTTTGAGCCTTAGATCAGATATCACGTCCAACAAGTCATGGATCTAAAATAACATAATTGCAGCCAACTAAACTAAAGAACATGTTGCGATAGGACAAGGGATAATGGCTTTAAGCTAAAAGAGGATAGATTTAGAACAGATATAAGGAAGACATTTTTTACCATGAGGGTGGTGAAACAGTGGAACAGCTTGCCCAGAGAGGTGGTAGGTGCCCCATCCCTGGAAACATTCCAGGTCAGGTTGGACGGGGCTCTGAGCAACCTGGTCTAGTTGAAGATGTCCCTGCTTATTGCAGGGGCTTTGGACTAGATGACCTTTAAAGGTCCCTTCCAAGCCAAACTAGTACATGATTCTATGATTCTAATATGACTTACACTTCAAATAATAAGCCACTGAGTCAAATATATTTGTAAAGCTAGCAAAATGTGTGAATAAAAACATATGTTTGAGAGACTCAATGCATTTACAAATACATGAAAAAAAGAAGCACGAGCAATTTTCAATTCCTCTATTGAGGTCTGTTTATGCAAGTTTATAGTAAGCACAATATTTATGACAGAAAAACAAAACAAATTAGCATATCTCAAAACTTGAAATTAATTTTATTTGCTTTGTTTACATGTCTGAATTTCAAATACCTTTTAAATACCGTTGCTTTTTTTTAAGTAACAGTCTAATGTCATGACTATGGCAAAGTTAGGAGAACTTCTGACAGAAAAGACTTTCAAAGTCCTCCAGATTTTTTAAAAAAACTATCTGTTTCAGTTTCCCTGTACATGGTATTTTCATTATCTTGGAAACAACATGTGAACTGTGAGGAGTCAAAGTCTGCACTACTCTATTCAAGCTGTGTATTGCAGGGATCATTTGACTGAAAGGAAAGATGCTTAAAGTTACTGTTAACTTTTTTGATAACTTTTTTTTTCCCCAAAAAAGCATCATCCTTTTTTACGTAGTTAGTTATTCATTGCTTGTGCCAACGCACGCATATTGTCAGCCAGAGGAGTGACTTTTATAACACATGCCTGTACATGTTTTCAAATTCAACTGTCATTCTCATAAGGAAGTCAATAACAGCAAAGGAATTAACTGATAATTAACAATATTTTGATAACCTATCCTTCATTTATCTGTTTTCTGAAAATCTGTGTCTGTTTACAGTCAGGAAAACATATTTAGAAAATCTTCATGCGTACAACTAGTTATATAACAAGTACACTTCTAGCTCTTATACCTCAGGCTACAGATGTCCCTCTGAAGTTTAAAGTCATATGTCAACATGAATTTACTGTGTATTAACGAAAAACCTCCCTCCTGTCATTCAAAGCTCTACCTTTCTATAGAGACCTGAAGAATATGGTGTCTAATTTCAAAAGAAAATTAGGATAACTTAACCATAAACCTCTCCAGATTCTGGACTTCAACCAGCAAAACAGAAATGCCCATCAGTATCAGTAATATCCAGTGCTTCAATAGTGGGGTGAAGAAATGGCCTTAATAAAATTCCAAGGATTTTTCTTTAATCGTTGTTTTACCCGTGACATTTTGCCTAATACTTCCTCATCTGATGTGGTATTTGAGAACTGGTAAAGACAAAGAAAAAAGATTTATTTTCGAAAACACTTTTCCAGTTCCTTCTTTAGTATATAACTTTCCTTGGAAATCCTTACTTTCTCTGTGTCAATACATTCCCATAACTTCAGTGCCTTGTCCTGTCTTTGGCTTTCTTCCACCAGTGTTTCTGCAAATGAAGAAATATATCTAGAGCTGTAAGTGGAAATGTTATATACTTATATAAATATATAATATTTAAATTACATAAATATATATAATTTCCACTTACATTTATGTATACAGTATATATAACTATATGTGTTGTATTTGGAAAAACATATTCATACATTGCGACTATATAAATACAGAACTGAAGGAAATTCCACAGAGTCTTGGAAATCTGTCCTTTATGTCTTGCTCTCTTTCACCTGAGTAGGCAGAGGTAGACATAATATATTTTCTTATTTACTTGATGCAGTTCTGCAGGGATTATCTGTAGTTTTGTTATCTCACAAATAGGTGGCACTAATGAATTCTACATTTGCAGTAATTTCTATGCTCCCAACTAAGAAAGTGCAATTCCTTTGTGCCCTCTGACACACTCCTTATTGGCCTTTACTACCAATAGCAACTTTGAACTCGGTTATGAGGGCTGCAACTATTAAAAAGAGAGCATCCTGTTTTCCACTTCCAGGAGATAAGTAACTTCTACTGAATGTAACAGGAGTTACTCACTCATGAGTGTAGGAGAAGAGTGCCTACGTGCTGCATTAAAATAAGAAAAGCATATTGCTCTTTAATATAAAACATGTCTAGGGTGACATAATGTATTGACAGTTCTTATGAAAGACCTGATTAAACACGTTGGACCTGAAATATTACCTGGCACACTAGAAGTGTCAAATAGAAATCACCTTGAAATGTGAATTAGAGTCACATTCCCTGATGGTTTACACTAGGGTAACCTTGTGAGTGTCAACATAATTAGGGGTGGTTTTCAACTTCAGCCAGCACAGACGTTGGTTTATTAGTGTTTTCTAAACAGGATGCTTCCACAGATTTTGTTAGATCCCCAGGCAGAGTTAATCAGTTTATCAAAAACTCTTTGGTGCTTCCAAGGATCTCTCTCTATACATTGTATATGCATATCTGTATGTAGGTATGCATGCACATGCACAACACATACACCTACATATGTAGATATGGAATGAAATTATATATACAGAAATCTTGTTTTATTTAATTATATCATACAATTTTATCCTGTTTGGATAGTAATATGACTAGGTCTTCATAGACAAAGAAACTATGAGAATGTAAAGATTATTGTGAAGCCAGCCCTATATTGTAACACTCTTGCCATTTTGGAGGCCATGACAGAAAATATTTTTAAGAAAATTAATAAATTTTTTCATCAAGAAAAAGAAAGATCTAGAAACTTCTTTGGAAACAGATGAAACCCCTAGTAAAATCGGCACAGAGCTATCAGTACTGCTCAAAATTTAAAAAAATGACTTTTCAATTAACTGTATTCTTGATAGATTAGGGATTTTAAACCAAGACGATCTTCCAAAAAATATTATTTTGTGAACAAAGTAGCAAAAGGAGTTGAGCAAGAGATTAAAATAACAATCAGAAAACAAGACATACTCACACAGCACACAGCCCACATTAATGTGCGTATACACCACAGCTGAAGGAACACAAGGAAACATCATTGATCAGAAAAAGAATACTTCATGGGTCTTCCTTACCATAATGACTGTAGGAGAAATACACATTATTCTCCCTTGTGATAACCCGAATTTCTGTCTTACATAGTGATGTCAATATGAATACATCAAGCAGTTTCTGGGTCACTTCTTGGAGTTTGGAGGTAGCAGGCAAGGTCTGGTCATGTCCATAACAGTAGATGTTCTTACCCTCTAAAACAAGATGGCAGCTTTCAAAATATCCATTGAAAATTACTTGTGGGGTGTGTTGACCCTGTCTGGATGACAGGTGCCCACCAAGCTGTTCAATCACCCCCTCTCCCTCAACTGGACAGGGAACAGAAAATACGACAAAAGACTTGTGTGTCGAGATAAGGAGAGCGTGACGTCACTCATCGATTACTGTCATGGGCAAACCAGACTTGATTTGGGGAAATTAATTTAATTTATGGTCTATCAAAAGTCAGAGTAGGATAATGAGAAAAAAAACCAAATCTTAAAACACCTTCCCCCCGACCCCTCCCTTCTTATTCACTCACAGTTTTTGTCTCTCCTCCCCCCGAGTGGCTCAGGGGGACGGGGAATGGGAGTTGCAGTCAGTTCATCATGTGTTGTATCTACCACTCCTTCCTCCTCAGGGGGAGGACTCCTCACGCTCTTCCCCTGTTCCAGTGTGGGGTCCCTCCCACGGGAGACAGTCCTCCACTAACTTCTCCAACATGAGTCCTTTCTATGGGCTGCAGTTCTTCACGAACTGCTCCAGAGTGGGTCCCTTCCCACAGGGTGCAGTCTGGCTGCAGACTGCTCCAGCTTAGATCCTTCGGGCATCCACCTGCTCTGGTGTGGGGTTCTCCATGGGCTGCAGGTGGATATCTGCTCCATCATTAACCTCCATGGGCTGCAGGGGGACAGCCTGCCTCACAATGGTCTTCACCATGGGCTGCAGGGGAATCTCTGCTCCAGCACTTGGAGCATCTCCTCCCCCTCCTTCTTCACTGACCTTGGTGTCTGCAGAATTGTTGCTCTCACTCTTCTCTTCTGGATGCTGTTGCATGGCAGTTTTTCCCCTTCTTAACTATGTTAGCCTAGAGTCATTACCACCATCGCTGATGGGCTTGGCCTTGGCCAGCAATGGGTCTGTCTTGGAGCTGTCTGGGATTGGTTCTATAAGACATAGAGAAAGCTTCTGTCAGCCTCTCATAGAAGCCACTCCAGCAGCCCCCCTGCTACCGAAACCTCACCACACAAAACCAATACACACTTGTTTGTATTATATCCAGAAATGTACTCATGTATTCCCTGGAAGCATGGTTGTTAGCCCAGGCCAAAAATGTGCCAAAACCACTGCAAGAGATGGCAGAATCACAGTGCTTGGGCTCTGACAGAGTTTAACTTAATTTAATTCATAGAATCATAGAATCATTACGGTTGGAAGAGAAATTTAAGCTCATCAAGTTCAACCGTTAACCTAGCACTACCAAGTTACTACTAAACCATGTTTTTCAGCACTGCATAGAATCATAGAATCATTACGGTTGGAAGAGAAATTTAAGCTCATCAAGTTCAACCGTTAACCT